>OY992876.1:309371226-309373726 GCA_963921405.1 Cepaea hortensis | reverse complement strand
GGTGGTATCCCGTATGGCTCGGCTTCTTCCTGTACGGCGGCCTGCCGATAGCGTCACACAAAGCACGAACTTCGTAGCTCCAGCGACGATCCCCAGGAATCTGCGAGAAAACTGCACTCGTAAACTGAACGTCATAGTCCGGAATCGAACTCGACATCACAATACGATAAAACATCATCATCATCATCCAGTGCCTTGCTGGCTGGCGTGGGCGATCATGCCTTTCCATAAATTACGATCTCAAACATCGTGGATCAATTCGTGTGTTGACTCCCCTCCGTACCATAACACAAGACTTTTAAAAGAATCTTTTCATGCTGTTTTCCTCTATCTTTCTTTCCGCAAATCTTTCCGGTTATCACAACATGTTCCACTTTTTGTATTCGCATAGCGTGGCCAAAAAACGACGACTGCCTCTTCCCGATGTTTGTGATAAGTTGTCTTTGTGACTCAGCATCCCTTAAAACGTCCAGATTGCTAATTTTGGCTGTCCAATGAATTTTCAACATTCTTCTATAAAACCACATGTCCAAGGCTTCCAGGGATTTTTTCCCACATGTTTACTTATTATCCATGATTCGCAGCCGTGTGGTAAATCTGGTTTCATGTAACATGCAAGACGTTCAGGGACAGTGCCTTATTGCACATCATGTTCTTCATATGTATGACTATTTTACCGTCCAAGTTCACGGGATGAAATATCGTATTTTCCAAGTAATACAGTCTACATTCCAAAGAATAAGGACTGTATTCTTCTGATGCGAGTAACATATAGGGTGTATTTTTAATGACTGTGCAGTGTTTGAAAATATTACTGGTCCAAGTTTTGTATTACTTAGTTAGTTAGTTAGTTAGTCGTAGTTCCAACCTCATAGCAACGGGTTGTCCCCGTTATGCTCCGTTCCTGTGCCAGTGAATATCGCACAAAACGCTCCCCACTGCCCAATGTGAAAAGTGGAAAAGACAGTTGTATAAGTTGTATTACTTATTATGGTGCATGAACTTTACAGAGGGTGAATATAAAACTTGGACCGGCAATATTTTCAAACACTGCACAGTCATTAAAAAATACACCCTATATATATGTACATGTAGATAGGAAATAATCAACTAAATAATATCAAAATTGAATAAAATATTTATGGCTATTTTACCGACGAAGTTCATATGATTATAATGTCGTAATTTCCACGAACTACCCAAAGAATGTTAACTGTATTCTTCTAATGCGAGTAACAAGTATCTTTACAAGCAGATAGAGTATGATCAACTAAATAGAAAATCAAAATACCACAACATATATGACTGTTTTACCGTGGAAGTTTGCGAGAATATAATATCGTATTTTCCAAGACGCAAGAATTCTCCTTACCACAAATGAAAAATGCCACCATCATTGTAAACATAAAAATGTTCGCTTCTGTTCATATTCACAGCAATTTCGTGTCCTTCCTTTGATATCATTCTTGATTATTTTGCCATCTGTTCTGGATTGAAGGAAACATGCGGGGAAAGTATTTAATTTTGCTCGAAGACATACCTCAAAGTAGAGAGTGCTCGAACCTGAAAGGCGCGTGAAACTCATTCATAAGTCACTCAACCGACCTTCAACCCTGAGCGGAAAAATTCATCTTTCTATGTCTTAAACGGAGGGTCAGAAAACAACACTTAAAAGTAATATCGACCAAGTGTGTGTGAGGTACGCACGCGATACTTAATAAAATGCGTAATTGTGTACGACATTTGCTGTTTGGCAAAACGAAAGCATGAACATGTAACAAATAAGGGACACAATTATTCCAAGAAGAACTGAAGCAAGTCAGAGAGGTTTCAGTTATAATGTTTATGTTTGATTTGTGCTGATCGCCGGGTCATTGGAGAGTATCTCATCACAGGTAAGAATAATATATTCATGTTTATTTTGTGCGGTCGCTTTGAACTCAAGCGTAGTCCATACACGTGCTATTACTTCTAGTGCACGGGACTGATTTTTGCGTGTGGATTAGCTTTCTCTATTACCAGTGCCCCTCGCCATCAGGCCAATCCACTCCGACTTCTAAGGTACTAGTAATTTAGGTCCCCAAGTCAAGGACGAGAAGTCAACATTCATTTCTGTTCTAACTCGAATCCAGCGGTTAAAAGTTAGTCGCGTATTCTTTTACAGGACGTCGCAGTCAAATCCAGCATTTTTTGGCTGTTTGTGATTATCTTGGCAAGTTTACGTTCAGTAGTTTGCCATTGCGGTATCTTATCGTATTTGTTTAGTCTTTCCTCTTCTACCATAGGATGGTGTGTGTATGTGCGCGCGCGTGTGTGTATGTGTTCGTGTGTGTGTGTGTGTATGTGTGTGTGTGGTGTGTGTGTGTGTGTGTGGTGTGTGTGTGTGTGGTGTGTGTGTGCGTGGTTTGTGTGTGGTGTGTGTGTGTGTGTGGTGTGTGTGTGTGGTGTGTGTGTGGTGTGTATGTGTGTGTGTGGTGTGTGTGTGTGTGTGTGTGTGGTG
>OY992876.1:309298726-309368726 GCA_963921405.1 Cepaea hortensis | reverse complement strand
AGAGAGAGAGAGAGAGAGAGAGAGAGAGAGAGAGAGAAGGATTGAGACATAGAGAGATTCACAGAGAGAGAGAGAGAGAGAGAGAGAGAGAGAGAGAGAGATTGAGGCAGATATATAGAGACATCCAGAAAAATACAAGAGACAGAGAGAGAAGGAGACACACACACACACACACACACAGAGAGAGAGAGAGAGAGAAAGAGAGAGATGGAGACAGAGAGATTAAGGCAGATATATAAAGACAGACAGAAAAAGACAAGAAACAGAGAGTGATGGAAACAGAGAGAGACAGAGAGAGAGATGGAGAGAGATAAAGAGAGATTGAAACAGAGAGAGATTAAGACAGAGAGAGAGAGATTGAAACAGAGAGAGATTAAGACAGAGAGAGATTGAAACAGAGAGAGATTAAGACAGAGAGAGAGATTGAAACAGAGAGAGAGAGATTCAGACATGTATATAGAGACAGACACAGAAACAGACAAAAGACAGAGAGAGAGAGATGGAGACAGCAGGAGGTGGAGACAGAGAGAAGGATGGAGACAAATGAATACAGAGACAGATGGAGAGAGAGAGAGAGAGAGAGAGAGACAGAGATAGAGGGGGGGGGGGACAACGAGAGACAGAAAGAAAGACAGAGATACAGAGAGACAGAGAGGGACAGAGAGAGACACACATATATAAATATGTGTGTGTGCGTGCGTGTGTGTGTGCGTGTGTGTGTGTGTGTGTGTGCGGTTGTTGTTCATGAAGAATGATGATGACCATTGTGTGGTTCTTGTTCATGAAGAATGATGATGACCATTTATTTCATCCAGTGGGGTTGTCAGTCTGGAGCCGTGAGTTCTAAGATGGCTGATAAGGCCTATTTTGGCTCGAAATTTTCTTTGACAATGTGGGCAAAGAATGCTTGACGTTCCAGGAGGAGGATCTCCTGAAGTGGGATTTCTATCCAGCCTTTTCTTCACAGCTATTGCAGTCCTGGTTGCTTCACAAGTGACTGCACCCTTGCGTAATGATGTACGCCACGAATTTCGGTCTTTGGCAGCAGTCTCCATGATGAATTCCAAAAACTTTCAGTGAGATTTTCATAGTGTCTTTAAAGCGTTTCCTCTGGCCGCCTTGGGCCGTGTTTACCACAACGCAGCTCGCCGTAAAAAAATTCTTTTAGGGAGCCTGTGATCTGGCACGCGAGTTCAGTGACCAGACCAGCAAATCTGATTCTTCATCAGTAGAGTGTGAATACTGGGCATGGGAGATCTTTCTTGAACTTCAGTGTCTGAGATATTGTCTTGCCATTTAATCTTCAGCAGCTTCCTAAGGCAGATTGTGAGGAAGTGGTTTAATTTCCTAGCGTGTCGCTGATAAACAGTCCAGATGTCACAAGCATGTAGCAGTATCGATAATTCAACTGCTTTTTAGACTTTCAGCTTTATTTGCAGGCTTATTGTATTTCTGCCCATACATTCTTGTACAGTCTGCCAAAGGCCGCGCTGGCCTTGGAGATTCTTGCATTCACTTCGTCATCAATTGTGGCAGCTTGTGACACAGTGCTGCCAAGATAGGTGAATTTGTCCACAACACTTAGTCTATGACCATTCACCTTGATATTCGGCACGGTATGATTATTCTCTGGAGCTGGCTGGTACATAACTACAGTCTTCTCCAAGTTGATATTGAGCCCAAAGTTGGCTCAGGCATGTGAGAAGGCTGAAACATTATTTTGCATGTCTGCCTCTGAGTTTGCACATGGAGCTCAATCATCAGCAAACAGGAGCTCTCTGACGGTGTCGCTGTTAGTTTCTATTTTAGCTTTCAGCCTTCTGAGTTTGAACAACTTTCCATTCATGCGGTAGTTGACGTCTATTCCAATGTCGTTGTTCTCTAAGGCATTCGTCAACATAGCTTAAAACATGAGGCTGAACAGTGTTGGTGCCAGGACACATCCTTGTTTCACTCCATTAGTGACAGGAAAGGGCTCAGACAGTCATATATATATATATATATATATATATATATATATATATATATATATATATATATATATATATATATATATATATATATGTGTGTGTGTGTGTGTGTGTGTGTGTGTGTGTGTGAGGAGCATAACTCCAAAATGTTCACCACTTTCGTTGGCCTTACCAAGGGTTTTGATACAGACGGCAGAGAAGGACTGTAGAAGATTATGGCAAAATATGGCTGTCCACAAAAGTTTGTCCAAATAGTGCGGCTATTTCATGATGGTATGCAGACAAGAGTACAGGAACATGGTGAACTGTCTGAGCCCTTTCCTGTCACCAATGGAGTGAAGCAAGGATGTGTCCTGGCACCAACACTGTTTAGCCTCATGTGTGTGTGTGCGTGTATAGAGAGAGAGAGAAATTGAGACATAGAGAGACAGATGGAGCGAGATGTGGACAAAAAGACAGAGAGAGACAGAGAGACACAGACAGAGAGAGACAGAGAGGCAGAGAGAGATGTAGAGATATGGAAACAGAGAGATATAGAGAGATAGAAAGACAGTGAGAGAGACACAGAGAGACAGATATAGAGAGACAAAGAGGGATGGAGACAGAGAGACATAGAGAGACAGAGAGACAGAGGGAGACAGGTACAGATAGAGACATAAAGCCGCGACACGGTAGCAGAAGAAGAAGAAGAAGAAGAAGAAGAAGAAGAAGAAGAAGAAGAAGAAGAAGAAAAAGAAGAAGAAGAAGAAGAAGAAGAAGAAGAAGAAGAAGAAGAAGAAGAAGAAGAAGAAGAAGAAGAAGAAGAAGAAGAAGAAGAAGAAGAAGAAGAAGAAGAAGAAGAAGAATTGTGAATATATCCCAGAGAGAGGGGGAGAGGGAGAGATAGAGAGAGAGAGAGAGAGAGAGAGAGAGAGAGACAGAGAAACATAGACATAGAGACACGGGCACAGAGAGGTAGAAAGAGACAGAGAGACGCAGATAGGGAGAGACAGAGAGACACATAGACAGACACATAGAGAGACACATAGAGATAAAGAGAGACTGAGAGACACACAGCTAGACGCAGAGAGACACAGACATAGAGAGGCAGAGAGAGACAGAGAGACACATAGACAGACACATAGAGAGACACACAGAGAGACACATAGAGAGATAAATCAAATCAAAAATCAAATCAACTTTATTAGGGTCACAAATTGGGCGCGCAGGCCCGTCTTACATTCGGCCCTTCCAATCACTCGTCTTTCGTTCATCAAGAGCATTATACATTTACATAGGAAGGAAATAAACATTGTGAAATGAATGTTGTAAACATAAACAAGGCAAATTACCATGTCATGAGGCTCATCTCCCACCTACCCATACATCACCCCACCCACACAGACACCCCCACCTACCCACACACACGCACACCAAGGGACACATACATACCCCACCAACCGACCCATCCCCCTCCCGCGCATCCCCCACCCACACACACTGCCCTAACCTGATCCCCCAACGAAAACACACTCGCCACCCACAAACATTCCCCCACCAACCCACACATCTAAAGAGAGACTGAGAGAGACACAGCGAGACGCAGAGAGACAGACATAGAGAGAGAGAGAAAGAGAGAGAGAGAGAGAGAGAGAGAGAGAGAGAGAGAGAGAGAGAGAGACAAGGACATAGAGAGACAGAGACAGTGAGTAGATTCTGCAGCTACGGTAAAAAAATTACCTCGTCCTTCACAAACCCTAAAGATCACGCCAACCATAACCTCCCTCTACCGGTCTCACACAGACGGACAGACCAACCGTCACTACCTGCACAACAAACACCTGTTCGCAATTGAGCCGTCAGGGAACATCCATATTTATTTCGTGAAGATATCATTTTTCACATTTCTTTCGGTTTCTCACTATTTCATCATGTTGTTTTACTTTTCGGAATTCTTGAGTTATTTTTGTTTAATTGCTTTTAAAATTGTGTATATTTCCCAGAAGTCTGGTCTGTTTAGTGAAATGTTGGAAACCCCATAATGCAACTGATTTATTTTTATGTTAATTCAAAACAATGTTTTCCCGTGATGAATTTGAATAACGAAGACAAAAACAATAGATTGCACGATTTATTGCCTGGCATATTTCGCTGCATCTCGTCAGGTACATACTGCAGAAATCACACACCTTACGTGAATTAATTAGATAAATCCTTAAAACTGAAATATACACATGTTCGCACAGTAATGTCGATTGTCTACCACGGTAATTTTAAACTGACTAAAATGTCTTTCTGCTTGCACAAGGACGGCTTATGAAGGTTGATTATTATAGCTTCAGCAAACTTTAACAATCGACTACTTTGTGTGTTGAACAACAAACGGAAGGCACTGTCTCTTTCAACCACGTGACCGCTCTCGAGCACATGTCTCCCGACCGATGAAGCCGGACTGTTCCGGTGTGTCGGCCTGCCTAGGCTACCATCTTCTGTGTGTAGTATCTTGTCCACCCAATTCGGAATGTGTTCCGAAACCCTGCAATGTAACTGTCGCTCAGTTCTGCCTATGTAGATGGCATGGCATCTACATGTGAATTGGTAAATACAATTTGATTTGGCGTACAAAGCTACAGGTTCTTTCAGTGCTGGGACAGGGATCGGTGTGTTTCTGTACCTGATGACTAGAGTTGCAGCACAGAATGTTCGCTCGACTGCTAATGTGTTTTCACAATTGTATGTGTCTTTTCGTGTATTACCGACTCTGTGGCGAAGGGGTTTAGGAAGCAATTCGTAAATCCCGCATACCCAGTTCGAAACACAGATGCGGGCGTTTTGGCAGCAGACCGCCTTGCGTTGGTTTTCATACAATGGTATGATGCCAGTTGTTCAGAAAGGATTGACAAACTACTGAACGTAAACTTGTTAAGAAATCACAAACAGCCAAAAAAATGCTTGTGTTGACTGCGACGTTTTGTTAAGGATATGCAACTAAGTTTAAAAAAATGTTTAACATGCGATCATTTTGTGTGCTAATCTTAAACAACACGCGAAACGCCATGTCCATATCAATCACGTGATCATCCAGTCGATGACGTAGGTGGGTATTAGACAACTTGTTTTAAATGGTCATGATTGTTTAGTCTTGCCAATGAATACTTTTACACCCAGTTGGTCTCTGTACTTATGTAAACGGGATGTAACCACCCGGGGGAAATATCTCCTACTTTGAGAATCACTAATATAGACAAAGAGCAATAGAAGAACAACCTGAAGGCCCTGTTGCATACCTCCAAAGGAAAAGAATGATCAGCCAACACCTACTCAAGATGATAACCACTTTATGGACAGACTAGAACAAGTCATCATTCTGCGCCTCAGAATAGGACACAATAGATTACACATTCACGTGTATACAAAATTCAAGATTGGCGAATAAGCAATGTGCACGTGTGGATTAGCAGATCACATTCTCCCAGACTGTCCAATATACCACATAGCTAGGCGAACCTTCTGGCATAGAGAAACAACAGCGGAAGATACACTCTATGAACCACTGACTTAACTTTAAAAAAAAAAAAAAGACAGTGAAATTCATACCAGAGACAACATTGCAGTTATAGATAAATTCAAGTGAACGAAAGAAAGAGAAGAAAACTGATATAGGCGACTGTATCCAACTACATACCTCAAGTCTTCATGCCATTAGGTCGGCCCAAAGACATTAATTTGAAGAAAGCCTGCAGCGCGCATGTCAGAAATCGTTACCACGGTTTCAGCCGCCATCTGTTAATCCCGCGCAAGACACTGTTAGAAACTGGCGCCATGTCTGTTTGCAAGGCAACTTATAAAATACAATGAGGCAGGTTTGTGGCGGAGTCGGTTATATACCTGCCTATTGTCGCTAACTACCTGGGTTTAGTTGGTTGTTTTTTTAATTTTTTAAATCAACAAAAACAATACAACGTTAATCATAAACAAGGCCTTGCCAACGGGCGTAAGCGACCATGATTCTCCACATCTCGCGATCCCCAACAGAATGTATCCATTGAAGTGCAGACATCTTTCCGTGCCATGTCGGAAGATTATCAAGAATATTTTCTCGCTGTCTTCCTCTAGCTGTCTTTCCTTAAAACCTTCCAGTTGTCACATAATATTTCTTCTCAACATATTACCCAGAAATGATGACTGCCTCTTTCTGGTATTTGTAATAAGTTGTCTTTGCATTCTCATCTAATCTAATCTAATTTAATCTAATCTAATCTAATCTAATCTAATCTAATCTAATCTAATTTAATCTAATCTAATCTAACCTAATCTAATCTAATCTAATCTAATCTTATTTCATCGCATCTCATCTCATCTTGTTCCTCTTGAACCTTGCGGTGTCGAGGCGACGCATAAACAGCGAGAGAGTACCCGTTTATGGGCTTCATGTATCGTGATTCCTATGGACTCTGTTATTCACTCTGTCCATTGTTTACAAGGTCGGCCTCTTCATCTTGTTCTATTTGTCCCGAACATCAATGCTTGTTGTGTTATACTGTCAATTGGTAGACTAGTTGTGCGGCCGAACCATTTATCTGCTGTTTTCTCGTTAAATCTAGCTCCACTATTACCCCCCCCCCCACAAACACACCTTCCCCCCCCCCCCACACACACACACACTTTAGTCTTGATTTCATCATTCATGATTTTCTCTTTTCTTGATACAATGAGTCATGATTTTCTCTTTTCTTGATACAATGAATCATGATTTTCTCTTTTCTTGATACAATGAGTCATGATTTTCTCTTTTCTTGATACAATGAGTCATGATTTTCTCTTTTCTTGATACAATGAGTCATGATTTTCTCTTTTCTTGATACAATGAATCATGATTTTCTCTTTTCTTGATACAATGAATCATGATTTTCTCTTTTCTTGATACAATGAGTCATGATTTTCTCTTTTCTTGATACAATGAGTCATGATTTTCTCTTTTCTTGATACAATGAGTCATGATTTTCTCTTTTCTTGATACAATGAGTCATGATTTTCTCTTTTCTTGATACAATGAGTCATGATTTTCTCTTTTCTTGATACAATGAGTCATGATTTTCTCTTTTCTTGATACAATGAGTATTCTTCTCAGGAATTTCTTTGTGTATCAACCGGTTTACAACGTTTAGATTGCTTATTTCGGCTGTTACGGCTTTTTCCATTATAATTCTTAAACAAAATTGTTACTACTATTATCGACACCTTGCTGTCTTTACAGACGATATTTATTGTGCTCTTCTCTTCCCCCCCCCCCCCCCCCAAAAAAAAAGGTATCATAACCTCTCCATAGTACAAAGTCTTTGCTAAATTATACAGACCATGTGTTGCCCATGCACCATGATCCCTCTCTCGGCCTGGCTAGTTTACTCCAGAGGAAAGGTAACACCAATACATCTGGAACAAAACAAGCTGTAGAATCTGCCAGATCAGCAAAGAGTGTTACTTCATTGTATATTCTTAAGTAGAGTACAGGGAAGCTATTAAGGGAAGAAAAGGATAGTAACACTGTAACTTGCCATGTATGTCGTTGGGTTGAGTTGAGTCAGGCACAGACATCACAGCACTCGGAACATTCCCATACGTGCTCCGTCCTCATCTGCAACAGCCAGCGAAGAGCTCCAATACTAATGTAACAATCTGATTATGTATCCGTCTGACCTTTCCTCGGAGTTTTGAGTGTCGGCCAGATTCTCTGGTCACTTCCTGCAGCACTATTCTCTCTAAGCCATGATGATCTGTCTGTGCTTCTGCACAAAAACACGATTTCAAAGAGCCTTGATCATATGAGTACAAGTATGCGTCGACGCATAGACAAATCGGCACCCATAAAAAAAAAGTGTCTTCCTTAATGATATACGGAGTAAGTAATCAAACAAGTATTCATACAATGACAGACAAAGAGAAAAGAAAAAATACAACAGAAAGGAAATTTCTGAGAAGAATACACAGTGTTATCAAGAAGAGAGAAAATCAGAAATGAAGAAATCAGGACTAAAGTGGAGGTTATAGCTGCGCTAGATTTTATTAGCAGACAGCAAGTCAAATGGTTTGGCCATGCAAGTAGGTTACCAACTAACAGTATACAACAACAAGCAATGATGTACAGATCAGTTGGAAGCAAAGGAAGAGGCCGACCACGTAAACGATTGACAGAGGGAATAGCAGAGTCCACCGGAATATCGATACATGAAGCCCATAAGCGGGCATTATCCCGCTGTTTATACTTCACCTTGACATCGCAAGGTACAAGAGGAACATGATGAGATTATATGAGATTCGCACAGATATTTTTAGGAATCTTATGTTAAACAGCCGGCTTCGTGGCTTAGAGGTTAGCGACTTCTCTCCGTAATCTCGTATACTCTCGTAGGTAACGTGATGACGGTGAGAATCAGCAGTGGTTCGAATCGCATCGGTAACTTTCGGGGTATGTGAGCCGGCCGCTCAGAAAGCAATGGCAAACTACTGAGCGTAATCTTGCCAAGAAATCAACATACAGCTGAAAGATGCTGGTGTTGACAGCGATGTCCTGTAAAGGATATGCAAAACATTTTTTTTTTACAATGTTAAACAACCAATGTTCCTTCAGTGAGGCGCTGTCGTTATTTGGAGTTGACAGGTGCCGCGTGGAAACTATTGCTTTCAATATTTATGTTGTCTGGTGCGTCTTTCCACTTCTTTCTTCTACTTCTAAGGGCATACAGTGTCGTGCATTCAACTCAGTAGCAGGGGGACTATATTTTTTCGTGGTGTTGTCATTCTGGCAGCAGCATTATGCGTAGTATACCTGTGCGGGCTGTTGGTTTGTCGAGACTCCAGTCTGTTCCACTTTTCACAAAGCATTTTGTGTAATATTCACTGGCACGGAAATGGAGCAAAATGCGATGACCCTTTGCCGTGAAGTTGGGACCGCGACTAACTAACTTCTCTGAGCGCTAAACAATACACGTGTTTATTTTATGAGCTGTCTCAGTGGTCTCAAAGGATTACCCAATTGATATTTATGTGTAATCGGGGGGCTGAGTGGTCTCGAGGTATTGTGTCCGCCTTGATTGCTGGATATCCCGGATTCAAGCCCCGGTGAGGGCCGGGATTTTTTCACGTAGACTTCTAGTAACACAATTCCCCCTGGTCTCTGGGTAGTGAGATCTGACGTGTGTATTCTTGCGCACGTAAAAAATCCATTGGCAGTTGGAAATCGAAAAAGAGTAGCCTAACGGCGCTGCCCGGGCAAAATTTCGAGTTAAAAATCTACCCAAAGTATTTAATGATCCTCGCCGGTGCTACGGAGTTCGTGCACTGAGCTGAGATTCTCCGGGCTCAAACTTGAGTTAGGTGTAGAACGGGGCACTTATGGGTTACACCCGTGTGCCGTGATGTTGATCCGTCGACTAAACTAAACTAACTAAACTAAACTAATGTATGTGTAAGTAAGGTAAGGGCCGTTCTGCACACCTAAACACTTATTGTAAATCTGGTGCTAGACAATATTGTTACAGACCAACTGGCTATCGAGGGCTAACGTGAGCAATACCCCGCCTGTGACCTTCACATCCCAATGCATTTCCTGGCACCAATTTAAGACTGCGCCGACCTAGGAGCCCAGATCAATGTCATTACTCTGCCTCGTTGAGTATTGGAACCCACGCTTACCAAAACGACAGCCAAGCGTTCTAGTAACCGTGATACCGTGGTTGGTCTGTGAAAGTATAGGACTGGCACTAGGTAGCCAATATGCATTAGAGTACCCAACAGGGCCGTTTCCTATACTTTTACTTAATGTTTCCTGGGCAGCGCCGTTAGGCTACTCTTTTTCGATTTCCAACTGCCAATGGATTTTTTACGTGCGCAACAATACACACGGGCGTCCGATCTCACTACGCTAATGGAATGGAAGACCGGGTTCGAATCCTGAGTAAGATGATGGATGTTTTCCTTATCTGGCGGAGAAAAAAAGCCTGACCTACACAGTTCACGGCAATGCGCTAGCCAAGCGGCCTTAATTCCTCATGCTCAAGGGTCGTAATTTCGCTGCTCGGATGGGGAAAAAAAAATTGATAGGAATGAAAAACTACCCGCGAATAAATAGAGCCCGTGACCTTGGATGGAATCTGTCTAGGGCAGTGGTTCTCAACCTTTTTTGGCCTTGCACCCCTTCACCATATGTTCAGAATGTCGTACCCCGCCCCCTTTTCATATTTCCTCCCTATAAATTCCCCCCCCCCCCACAGTATACATAAAAATGGAAGCTAAATTTAATAACACATACTAGAACAAGTCTAGACGTCAACATAAAAAGTGATTTTCGGGTCTACTTACGTTATCAGACGAATTTCAGAAAGGCGAGAAGTACAGAAACTTGAAGTACGGAGTGAAAAAACAATATCAAGTAATCGGTTGCCGGTTTCCCTGGCCGAGGGTTTACCAGCTTTCACCGTAACCCCGAATACTCTCGTGGTTGACGTGAGCGCACGAGAATTGGAAACGGTTCGAGCCGCGCAAGTGACTTATGAGAGTATGGAGCCGGTCGCTCAGAAAGTCGTGGCGTGCTGATGAGCGTAATCTAGCCTAGGAATCAACATACAGCTGAAAGATGCTGATGTTCACCGCAATGTCCTGAAACAGGATGGAAACGCGGGGAAAAAAGTAATCGGTTCTTGTATTAACGCGATCTTAAAATAATCTTAACCCCCCCCCCCCTTCCCTCCCCCTAGAAACCCTAAAATTCCTCCTGGTGGGGAGGGGGGGGGTGTAATTCCCCACCGGTTGAGAACCACTGGTCTAGAGAAAGGAGACCTTACACAAATGTATATTGGATGGAATCTGTCAAGAGGAAGGAAACCTGACACAAGCCGCATGCCGAAGTCGGTTACACGGGCCTTTGAGGTACATAGCTAAATATGTCACACTACCCTCGACAGCGGAAAGCAGAAGAAGAGGAGGCAGACGAGGCAGAAGATGAGGAGGGGGAAGAACAATAAACAGAACAGGAGGAGGAGGAGAAAGACGAGGCAGAAAAGAAGCAAGGAGATTACGCAGAAGAGGAGTATGAGGAAATCGAGGCAGAGAAGAAGAAGAGGAGGAGGAAAACGAGGCAGAAGACGAGTAGGAGGAAGACAGGGCGAGAAGAAGAAGAAGAAGAAGAAGAAGAATAAGAAGAAGAAGAAGAAGAAGAAGAAGAAGAAGAAGAAGAAGAAGAAGAAGAAGAAGAAGAAGAAGAAGAAGAAGAAGAAGAAGAAGAAGAAAGAAGAAGAAGAAGAAGAAGAAGAAGAAGAAGAAGAAGAAGAAGAAGAAGAAGAAGAAGAAGAAGAAGAAGAAGAATGAATGAATGAATGAATGAATGAATGAATCGTTGAAAAACGAACTGACGAACGCCATGAGCTGGGCGAGAGGGATAACATTGGTATGTTATAATCCTTACCGATGTTGTAATAATCATGTGAATATTTGAGCTCATTCACACAGCCACACACACACACATTCGCACCACATGCGTCTAGAATTCACATCCCCCTCTCCTCTTGCAAACAAACATTGATTTCCCAGCAACCCCAGATTGAGAAAATATCGGTGCATCTGTTTCCGGACTGGCCAGATGCTGAGAGCATTTGTAAACCATTATCTAAAATGTTTCAGGAAGCAACAAGTTGCCTGGTGGGCTGGCGAAGTAGTTTTATTGGAAATATCAGTACAACTTGACATAAAAGTTCCGGAAAATGTAAGCAAAGATAAAGAAGTGCCAGCTTGTGCATATTTTATTACATTTTGGGAAGAGATTTGGCATGGATACAAAGAAAACCCCGTTCTGTGTTAAATTTTAAAGAAGTAATAAGGAGTAAACAAAGTGGGTGTGAAGAGCGGAGATTGGGTAAATAATGGAATTGGGGTCGCGGTTTGTTCTTTGGGACAAAGGTTTTGCGTTCCTTTATCTTCAAATTATTCGATCAATTAAACACATGTTTTACACACTTTGAGGGAAAGTAAGCGTTTTGTACTGTTGTCAAGGACGAGAAGTCAACATTTTAGCCCAGCTGACTGGTGTAGGTACTAAACTTACTCTGATGTAAGAGGGGTGATTTGTACCGCACAGCGGTTATTCGGAACACTAAATGTGATAATTGACACTCGTCATCGCATACATCACATATACAGTACAACTTGACATCATCATCCAGTACCTTGCCGGCTGGCGTGAGCGACCATGCCTCTCCACAAATTGGATCTCCGATTGCATGGGTTAATTCGTGTGTTGACTGTCAAATATCTTCTCCCGCTGTCTTCCTCTATCTCTCTTTTCGCAAATATTTCCGGTTGTCACGACATGTTCCAGTTTTTGTCTTCTCATAACGTGGCCAAAACACAACGACTGCCTCTGTCTGATGTTTGTGATAAAATGTCTTTGTGACTTAGCTTCCCTTAAAATGTTCAGATTGTTCATTTTGGATGTCCAATTAATTTTCAGCATTCTTCTATAACACGACATCTCCAAGGATTCTAGGTCCCCCCCCCCCCCCGCACCTGTTTACTAATTGCCCAGGATTCGCAGCTGTATGTTAAACTTGACATGCAACGTTAAAAGACATACTTCACATACAATCCTGAATATTTTTTTAATGCTGCATACTCCTTACAGGACGTTGCAGTCAACACCATCATTTTTCAGTTGATGTTGATATACTAGGCAAGATTACGCTCAGTAGTTTGCCATTGCTTTCTGAGCGACCGGCTCACATACCCCTAAGTTACCGACGCGGAGAGAACCGCTACCGATTCTCACGCACTTCACGCCACTGACGAGAGTATACGGGATTACGGAATATTTGGGTTGAAATAAAAAGATGAAATTTAACCTTCATCTTCTTCACTAACTTATGATGTTGCTCAGTTCAATTATATGTTTAATTAAGTGATTAATTAACATTCTTTGAATAATTTGTAACAGCATGTGACTGGGTAATCACTAGTAGGCAGTGAATTACTGATCTTACTGTAATCTTCCATGTTCCAAATTGACCATTGAGGAGAACTCTTTATATATAAATTATTATTGTACCCTTCTCATATATTGGGAAAGATGGGGACAACTGGGGGGTATATGAGTCAAACTTTGTTCTCCTTGGAAGGACAGAAATTAGTGTGGTTCTTTAATATATCCGGGAGTTCCCTAGACATCCTGAGTCCTTTCGTGTCACATCACATTCAAGTGACATACCCACGCTATTTTAAATAAGTCCCACCTCTCTAGCGTTACTTATCACGGGGGATGCACTTGTGGGTACTGAACTTCTCCACCCAACATACCACACCCATGTACGAGACTATGAAGGGTGTTCAATTTAAAGAAGGTCTGCCGCATAAGGAAAAATGTGCAGGGGATACACGTCGGTTAGTGTCCATAGATGATCTAATGTCCGAGACAGATGACGGAGTTACTAAATTATTTACTAAAGGCAGTCATCATCGCAACCTCAGAGTTATGTATATAGTACAGACTATGTTTGCTAAGAATAAAGAGCAAAGAACCATCAGGCTGAATTTGTGTTACCTAGTGATGTTAAGAACCAGCGAGACGGATCTCAGATTACTAATCTGGCCAAACAGATGCACCCAGGCCATGTGTCATATGTCCAAGGGAGTTTTAAGGACGCGACAGCGGCTCCACACGGGTATTTGTTATTTGACCTTCGACAGGAAACAGGGGATTAGCTCCACTTACGAAGTCATATATTCCCCGATCAGCATCAAGTCGTCTACATCCCCAAATAATATGTCTAACCGACTTAAACGTAACGAGGATATGTTACACTTCTTGGGTCAGGCAAACCCAGCCACCGTGAAGGCGGTTATGAAAACAGCTTCCCCAGATCTCGTCCAATCAATTTGCGAATGCTGTAACAATGTTTTAAAAGGTAATGTTCCCCTGAAACCAGCTCAGAATAAGTGTCTGCAGCGGCACAAAAACAGTCTGAGAGCACTCACGCATAAGAAATTGTCGATCAAGAAACAAAAACAGATCTTGAAACAAAGTGGTTTCATAGGCACCTTACTAGACCCCATACTAAATGTGCTGAAAAGTGTGGTGGGTTTTAAATGGTCAAGAAAATGATACTGATCGACCCCTGGCTACTAGAAATACCCTATGTACCACCTGACACACTAAATGATATCCTAAATGACTTGGATCATCATATGCAACAAGTTCTGAAAACAGAAGATCTACCACCTCGTGAAAAGGCCAGAATATATCGGCAAACACTACAATGGTATTTGAATAGACATGATCAGTACAGACACAAGCCCCTGGGTATAGTGGATATCAAGAAAGAACCACCAGTCCAAAAACCAGAAGTCAGCAGTGTACCGGCACTAGTAGTCAAGGCACCGCTGACTAAACGTCAAGTAGCCAAGACTCAAGTAAACGAGTCCAAAAGTCAAGTAGTCGAGACACCGTAGCGGTATAGTCTCAGGAGGAAAAAAAAAGATGAGTGATATATCCAAGCCCAAGTGGGAAAACTGGCCGTGCAAATAAGAAAGTATTACTATGACTCGAAACAATCGGGAGCCTATGGTGATGCCGCCGCCTTAAAACGAAACACCAAACTGAATGCTAAGATATTGAGGCCTGGTTACGTCATCAGGATATCTATACTTTGCATAAACCGATCCATCGCCGATTTCAGAGACGAATCACCATAACAGGTGGTATAAATCAACAATTTCAAGCTGACTTGATAGACATGAGACTATTACAAAGATACAATGATAGGATGTCGTATCTAGTGACCTGTATCGACGTGTTTAGTAAATATGCTTGGGCCATCCCGATCAAGAAGAAAATTGGGAAAGAGCTATCGGAGGCCGTGGGTAGGATACTTGCTGATAACCAACCGATAAATTTTCAGACCGACAAAGGTTCGGAATTCGTTAACCGGGCCTTCTTAAAATATCCGAAAGACCGAGCTTTTCATTTGTTTACCACCGAGAACGAAGACGTGAAGGTGGCTATTGTGGAAAGACTCAACCGGACTGTGAAAGAAAAATCTGGCGCTATTTCACCAAGACCAATACACTACGTTACGTCAACGCGATAGATAAATTGATCCGCAACTGCAACAGTTCGTATCACAGAAGTATTCGCATGGCACCCGTGAAAGTTACCTATACTAATCAAGAATAAGTGTAGGCTAACTTGTATAAGCAGACATACGGGTCAAGAAATGTTCATTTTATAACCGGGGACAGAGTCAGACTCGCTCAACACAAACAACCTTTTAAAAAAGGGTATATGCATTTGTGGACAGAAGAATTGTTTACCGTCAGTCTCATAAACCAGACCAGTCCGGTGACATATGTGCTAAAAGACGATTCGGGGCAGGAACTACAAGTTCATTCTACAGAGAAGAGATTCAGTTGGTGGGTGACAAGCAAGTGTGTTGTATCAAAACAATCTAACAAGAAAGACCCAGGAGAAGTGCTGGTAAAGATTATTTAGTGAAGTGATTTGGTTATCCCAGACGCACCTGAAGGCAAGTTATGGGTAGCTCTAATGAGTAGTTGTTTGGGTTATGTGCTACCTAATCCTAAACTAGATAAACGATGAGTTTCTACATGACGGTACCGAGCAACGCTGCACCGAAGTGATTTACCAACAACCAGCCAGGTCACGTTTTTGTCAAGTTACCGCAGACCATAGATGAAACAATACGAAGTGGGCCTGGTCGAAATTCAATTCCGCAATTCGTACTTTAACGGTTTGCCTGGAGAAATTTTGATCCATTACTTTCCACCCAAAGGTAGTGGTAGAGAACCTATAACTCTTATTTGTCCACAGGGTCTGTTCAGCAGACCCGAAAATTTCATCGAGGAATTGAACAAGTTGTGTGTAGAATCCCAAGTAGATGAGAAAGTGAACATCACATTCTTTTTAGGTGCACCTTAGAATAAGGTCGGGATGAAACTATTTGACAAGGCCGCCCAGGTTAAAATTAGTGAGAGATTGAAAAACATGTTGGAGTTCCCAACCTCGACTCTATCAGACGACAATGTTTTATTATACGGCAATTTGGAATTAGAGATGGATAGCGAGGTTAAAATATCTACGTCTATTCCGACCTCCTAGCTACGAGACCAGTTGATGATACCATGGTTCATTTACTAAGGACTGTCCTTATATTGGACAGGCTGTCGCCGTCAGTGTTTCTTCTCTATGACAAACCACATTACCTACCATTAAGTCGTTTCTCCTTCGACACGGTGGAAATACAAATACTTTAACTACCGATACTGGGAAAACGATCCCATTCAACGGTGGGACTTCAGTGCTAACTTTACATTTTTGAATTTTTTCAGAGCTCGAATAAACAAACAAGATGAGCTTTGACGTGACACTTCCCAGTAACGACTCGTTACAAATATACCCGCAAAATAATACCGGACATTTCTTTGTCAAGTTGCCGCAAACTATTGAGCTAACCTCCCAGTAAGAAGTCGGTTGGATCGATATTTTGTTTCCAAACACCTATTTTGATGTGTTGAAGGATGAGATGTGGTTAAAGAACATTCCACCTCCAGACCTAGACGACCCACCGATGAAGATTACACTGACGCCTGGTCTGTACCAATCACCAGAAAAATTCATCGTTAATGTGAATAGATTGCTTATCGAGGCTGAGAGATTTATCAATGACCTGCATTGGCTGCGTCTCGACAACGCCTTTCAAGAACATAACTGAATGATTTTCTCTTATAACGACATCTCGATTAAGGCTCGTTTCTAACTATACGAACAGGGAGCTGCAGTTAGACTTCGTGACAAGTTCGCTGAAATTTTTCAATTTCCGTCGACACATGTCAGCAAGACTGAAGCCAATTTGTCCGATGTCGGTAAAGTAGATTTAGAACAGGGCACGAAAACCGTATTCGTCCATTCAAACATTGTCACTTCACGGGTTGTCGGGAATGTGATGATACCATTACTGTGGACTCTACCTGTCCTAGACAGATCCACCTTCGTATTTAGGATGTATGACAAAACGGATTACGTACCCCTCAGTCGATTCTCCTTTGACACGACTGAACTTCTTAAAACCAACGAGCAGGGGAGACCTATCCCATTAACAGGTGGAACTTCAGTAGTGACGTTACATTTTCGAACAACCAAACGGTTTTATCTGGGTTAACCATGGTTAGACACGTCCCATCCAAAAGAACCCCATACCTTACGAGGAATATTTCTGCAATCAAGGCAGAAGCGGCCTCCTTGTTTTTGTGGGTTGTCGAAGTCAGTGAGGTTATGGTATTGGTAGTTGTTTTTAGTGGTCTAGGTGACACAATTCTTCCTTGGTTGAAGACTGGTGGTATAGGTCTACTGAGGGAAGGACTGGGAACGGGTTCACAAGTGGCTCAGAATGCCCTAGCTGGTAGAAATTTTGGTGAGTCATTCAAAGAACACGCCAGGGACTCCGGTCAACGGTTGCTCCAAGGCGCTGCTCAAGTATCAGACAATCGGGTAGCAGAGTTAGGAAATGAAAACGAGCCGTCCCACCAGGTCAACCCAGTAAAAGAATAAAACCAGCGTCCAGAGAATGATCTACACATAAGAAAGATCAACACCAAACGGGACATTCAGATACTTTCTCATACTGGCGTTAATTACTCCCAAGTCATGTGAGTGTCAACATTCTGGTCTGGGTCTGTTTAGCGTGCCTCCCACCCAGACGGCCGTGGAAGAGGGACAGTTTGTGGAGAATCCCCCGTTGGCCACGTTAGTCTTTGGGGCAACTATCGAGTTCTCCATCTCTGGTGTCGGAGAAGATTGCATAGTTCACTACTTTTCTCCACGTAAGAGCCAACGTTACACTTCCCAATGGCGACGACCTACCAGCCACAGCCGAAGTCGGTCCTATAAATTATTATTTGCATGGTTTGTTTTCTTAAACAGACGTGTCTCTGAACGGCACTCTTATTTTACTGAGTGAAAATTCGTATCCGTACCGGACCTACTTGGAAACTCTTCTGAATTATGGTGAAGAGGCCAAAAAGAGTCATCTGACATCAGCTCTGTACTATCAAGATACTGTAGGCCAGATGACAGATACGATGGGTGATACCAATAAAGGTCTAGCGAAAAGATTATCTTTAGCCAGCTATAGTGTGGAGATGAATATGAAGGGACACACACACACATTCCGGCATTTTCAATCAGGACAGATACATGTTGAATGGCGTCGATATCAACATCAAACTAACCTCGCCAAAATCCGTCTTTAATTTGATTTCCACGGATGTAAACGGTGGGTACTAAAGTGTCAATACTTACGCCACACTCTTGGTGAGAAAAGCAAAGTTAAATCCATCTATATCTTTGGCTCACGAAAAAGCCTGTTTGAGATCCAATGCCAAGTATCCTTTTAAAAGAGTCGTGGTAAAAACCTTTTCTATCCCGAAAGGTATTTTTCTCCACACACAAGATAACCTCTTCCTCAGCCAGATGCCGACCAGGGTGGTGATTGTTTAGTGAACGCCCCCGGAAAGGTTAACCCGGTCAACAAATGCCCGCAGAAGTCGGATGTGTCGGCCTGACGGCGTAAGAACGCAGCTCTGCTGTAAACAGGCACAACGCAGTCACATCCACACAAAAAAAATCCGGATGAACGCAGAAGAAGAAGAAGTTTAGTGAACGCTTTTTGTTTTAACGGTGAGCTAAACACGAATCCTTTCTTAGACCGTCATTACGAATTAAACTATTTGAGTCTGATGGTAGATAGACGCAATGTAACAGGTAAACCCTTAACCATGAATAGCACCACGAGTCAGTACGCGCGAGCTTTCCATTGTACCAATTTGGCCCTCCGTCTGACCGTTAAGAATATCGGGAATGGTATCGATTTTTAAACATTTAGTCTAGGGTACGTTCTTTATGCTTTTGATTTCACTCCCAGCATATTAGACGGGGAGCAGTTTGAATTGGCGAAATCTGGCTCACTGTCACAAGAACTTAAGTTTGCCATTATAACGGATGCACCTCTACAAGTCATCGTATACGAGGAACTCGACTCGTTCCTAGAAGTTTCCAAGGCGAGACAAGTGCTAACAGTTTACGTAGCATAACGGATACCCAATAACTACGACAATTACTCATGTCTGATCTGTTTGTTCGACGCCTTCCGCTAGTCAGCGTGTGTGCTAGGATTCTCTGCTAGAAATTTTGTTGATGTACGTTAGCTATCAGTATAATAATGACACAATCAACGGTGGACTTGAAACAAGTTCACAGCGAGATGATGAATATGGCGATGACTATTATTAGTTCCTGATATCAGGTCTTAGTTAGATATGACATTGCTACCACATGATGGTAGACGGTACTATCCGCTTCTGTTAGTGCTGAATGTTGAGCGACGCTTGCCAAACCCGACACCCAACATTGTCCCAACGGCTTCGGGCAGAGGAGCGCAACTGGGAGGATACAAGCCTTATCCTAGTGCGAGGAAATGCAACCTAAAGACTAAATGTCATGGCAGGGCAGAACAGGCCCTAGGCCTTGTTTGGCAACTGGTCTATGATCGAAGCTCAGACAGGCGGACTATTGGAGCATTGCTTTGCTGATCCGGCAGCTTCTACAGCTTGTCTTGTTCCAGACGTATTGGCGTATATTATCCCACCTTCGTACAGAGGACCCACATCACGAACAAGCCACAACCTCCTACGACCAAACCTGTTTTACTTTTTTAAGGTTTTGATTTGTAAACCGTATGATGATAGTGTATAACCACTACGACCCTCTACAGATTACTAATAACCGCTACCCATCACTTAATAACGAATTTCACTAAGCCATATCCACGAACACCCTCAAAAAACCACCACCAACCTACCACAATAGTCCATAGCGACGGACTAACAGGGACCCGCATCCGCAACCACCAGGACCCCAATAGTCCATACCAACAACCTCAGCACAGACCTACTACCCTCCGACAACATGCACTAACCATCCTCACTTGACAACAGCCTTACTCATTGAGGAACCCGCACAGGACCCGCAGCCCCAGCCTCCAGCCACAAAAACAGTGGGTAAGTACCTTATATCACTACTAACGCCTTTGCCACGGAGATTGGCTTCAGAATCGGCAACCTTTTAGTACGAGTAGGTTGTGTCGAAGTACTGTTGCAAAGTCACTCAACCATATTACTTATTGGCCGGTGCCGTGACGTAGAAGTTATGAACGCAATTCGTGATGCCACGTACCACGTTCAAAACAAAGCTGCGGACGACTGGGAAGCAGACCGCCTTGCGGTGGTTTTCATACAATTGAATGAGTGTCGGTTGTTCAGAAAGCAATGGCAAACTACTGAACGTAAACGTGTCAAGAAATCACAAACAGGCAAAATATTATGGGGTTGACTGCGACTTCTTGTGAAAGGACATGTAACTAACTAATTATTTATTAACAATATCAACCGTGCGCTGCCTCTCAGCGTACTTACTGTACTTGCATTGGTATGCAACAGCAGTAATAACAACAGAGTCGGTGAATGGGTGGTTCGATGAGATGGGAAGGATTGAGCGCAAATAGAACTTCGTCATGATCAATCCTTGTCGCTCCACACTTCCTCAGTTTGTATCAGATCGCACATGCCCAGGGAGTCTCTGTGGCGAAGTGGTCGATCCTTCTGCCTGACCCTCCGAAGGTTGTGGGTTAGATTCTGGGCTACATCTTTCGGTTCACGGATGCATTTTTTACGGAGACTCCTGCGGGTCGTCGCTGGGGCTATGGAGTTCCTGCTTGGTGCAATGCTTTCGGCAGGCAACCCTGCAGAAAGAGACCGAGCCGTTTTGAATAAAACCTGGTCCCATGAAGTCGACCCTCTCCATTTTTAAGATTCTCAAGCCATTCTTTCCTACAATAACTAACGATGTTCGTTTTAATTGGACGTTAAAAGAGCAATAGTTTCAAAAGAATTATATGCTTGTATTTAATTAACAATTCAATTCTGTAAAGATTATTTTCTGTATTTCAATTCACTAAGCTTGCCACTGAAAATCGCTACACGCGCCATTCTTGGCACGAGGACTGTAGGTTGTCGACGCCTGCTATAAACACTTAATTACAACCCACTTTCTCCGAACGTGTTCACCCTGGCGGAAACGTATTTTTGTGTTTTGTTTTTTGTTTTCCGGAGGTAGTTATTTATTATATACTAGCTGACCCTGCCCGGCTTCGCCCAGACCCTGGTGGGGAGCATCTCATTTAATTCATATAAGTAGTCATATAAGTTCCCGTTCCCGTTACCGACTATCTGTCTGTCTGTCTGTCTGTCTGTCTGTCTGTCTGACCCGGCCCGACATCGCCCAGCTCCTGGTGTGAAGCATCTCATTTAATTTATATAAGTAGTCATATAAGTTCTCGTTCCCGATGTTATCGCGGACCTCAGAGAGAAGTGTCTATGTAGAAGACCATTTCCTGGACGTACGTATTTTGGGAGGGGGAGGAGGGAGGAGGAGGAAGAAGAAAAAAAAACTACGACAGTTGGCATCTCTGGAATGAAAGGAAGGCGTGTAGAAAATTTCATCTCAATCGGATGGCCCGTTCGCGAGCGTATAAAGGACATACGGACAGAGATACGCACATCCTTTTTTATATATAAGATATGATTTGGACTTCCGGTCCAATATGACGAAAGGCTGTTGAGCTGTTAAGGCCTCTGATGTGTTTTTGCTTCTCGCTACGGTTTGCTTACGCATTTTCCTCATGTTCGAATGGTAGTGCATCCGTCGCCCAGCTACCGAGTTAAGTGCGTGGAGCGACATTGTGAGCTGTGGATTTCATGTGGAATACTTTTATATATGTCCGCGGATGTTTGTGCTAACTGCGTGTCTAGAAAACAGAGCGGGACGACCGGTAGCTGAACTAGTTGGTTTTGCACTATGCATTATGCAGTAATATGTGTGCAATTGCTGCTTTTCTAGTGACTGCCGCTTCCATCGACGATGAACTGTAATATTCGTGACGGACTGTTGTGTTGGCATTCAGGCGCGGCCTTATGCACATATGCCTGTGTGTGATGTTGGCTTATCAGGACTACTGTCTGTTCCACTTTTCACATAGGAAATTTAAGAGCATTTTGCGTTATATTCACTGGCACTGGAACGAAGCATTATAGTGTTACCCTTTGCCGTGAAGTTGGAATCGCGACTAACGAGTAACTAACTAACATATCTTTAACATCTGGATGCAAGGTTCTTCCCATAATGATGTCTGTTCCATTTTTCACAAGGGACATTGAAGAGCATTTTGTGTGATATTCACTGGCACAGGAACGGAGTATTGTGTGGTGATCCTTTGCCGTGAAGTTGGAACCACATCTAACGAGTAACAAGGACGGTAGCTCAAACGCATGTTACAGCCAGTGTTAACCTGCCCGCTTAAGGGAAGCAAAGAATATTAGCGTTGTAATCAACTATGCTTGTCGTAAGAGGCGACTATTGAGAGTTGGTTTGAGGCTGGCTGTAACAATCCTTTAGAAATCTTTAGCTGCAAAATGATCAACAACAACAACTACCACAAAACAGGAGCAGGAGCGTGTGTACATATTTAGTTAGTTGGGTATCCTTTGCATGACATCGCAGTCAACCCTGGCAGTTTTTGGCTGTTTGTGATTTCTTGGCAAGTTTACGTTCAATAGCTTGCCATTGCTTTCTGAACGACCGAGCACTCATATCACTGTATTGAAACGAGCGCAAGGCGGTCTGCTGCCAAATCGCCATCAGCTGGGTTTAGAATCCGGAATGAGGGATTACTAATTGCGTTCGTAACCTCTACGACACTACGCCAAGAAAACAAACATATAGTAAAGGATTGGCGTGGGTTGGTTTAAAAGCCTTTGAACCAACGAGATATACAGAGAGAAATAAGAAGAAAGAATCGTTATTATCATCATCACCACCACCCTCGTCGTCATATTCATCATAATGATCATGTGCCGTGCAGGGCACCTCACAATATCACCTTCTTCCACAACAATATGTCTTCTGCGCTGTTGATTCACCAAGGTCACCCAATGTCTTCCGTTCTACGTTGTTAACAAATCCCGCATTTTATTGTTATGTCCACCTCTGTCTCTGAGACCTTCAGTCTTCTCTATTATTACAAACATCCTCTAAACCTCTATTATCCAGACATCTGCCTCTTCTCTGAAAACAAAAATGATCAAAAATTGATGACAGTCTTGTTCTGATCTAGAATTTCAGCTGTCTATAACGGTTTTGTCCTGATGTGAGGAGCAATCTGTCTTGAACTGTTTTGCCCTGGTGTGAGGAGCCATCTGTATTGGTTGTCTTATCTTGGTCAGTGTAATCATGTGTCTTTGATTGTCTAGTCTCTGATGTGGGTAATCATCTATGTGTGTTTTTTTTTTATTGTTTTCTACTAATTTGAACAGTGATATATATTTGATGGTCTTCTCCTAATATGCATATACATCTGTTTTTTTTTTTTTTTTTTTTTTTTTTTTTAAATGTCTTGCCTTGATATGAGCAATCATCTGTCTTTGATTGTCTTGTCCTGATGTTGACAACCACCTGTCTTTGATTGTTTCAGATCGGCGGGATACACATGTCAAATGTCAATTGGTCTATAAAAATATGGGATTGTACTCCCAAGAGGCACAGGAAAACCACTACATTATCTTCTTAAAATTGCATGGGAATTTTAAGGAAATCAGCAAGGACGAATGGTCCATGGTTAGAGCGATTGCTGTTAAACTTCCGGTGTGCTGATAGCGAGGTAACGGGTTCAATCCCTACACCGGTCAGTGGAACTAAAATGTTGACTTCTCGTCCTTGACTTGGGGGTGTAAATTACAAGTACTTGTGAAGTGATAGTGGGTTCACCTAATGGCGAGGGATGTATTTGCTGCGTTCGCGAACGGTCCATCCGATTGAGATGAAATTTTCTACACGTCTTCCTTTCATTCCTGTGCAACCGACTGTAATAGTTTCTTAGGGGGCAATCATCTATTTACTTACTAAAATTTCATTTTGTAATTACATGACTTAACATAAGAAATATTCTATAAAGAGATATAACTTTTAGTAGCATTGCTATATCTTAGGTTAAGTCCCCTGGCTAAATCAAATCAAATCAAAAGCTATAGATAGATAGATAGATAGATAGATAGATAGATAGATAGATAGATAGATAGATAGATAGATAGATAGATAGATAGATAGATAGATAGATAGATAGATAGATAGATAGATAGATAGATAGATAGATAGATAGATAGATAGATAGATAGATAGATAGATAGATAGATAGATAGATAGATAGATCCATCCATCCATCATGTGCCATGCCGGTAAGCGTGGGCGGTCATGTTCTGCCATCTCACCCGATCACCAGAGTCGTGGATCAGCTCCGTGTTTCTGTCTCGACTATGCCACAAGGCCAAGCCATCCAGGTACTTGCTTCTAGGTCTTCCCCTTGGTCTGTTCCCCTCGATCTTACCAGTTGTCACCAAATTCTCCAATCCATTTCTTCTCATAACATGTCCAAAAAATTTTGACTGTCTACGTCTAATTTCTCTAATCAATTTACGATCTTCATTTGTTTCTTGAAGGACTTGTTCATTGGTCTTTCTGGCTGTCCATGGTATTCTTTGCATTTTCCTCAGAAACCACATCTCTACAGCCATCAGATGTTTTTCAGCCTGACTGCTCATTGTCCACGCTTCACATCCATACAAAAGTACAGGCTCAGATAGATAGATAGATAGATAGATAGATAGATAGATAGATAGATAGATAGATAGATAGATAGATAGATAGATAGATAGATAGATAGATAGATAGATAGATAGATAGATAGATAGATAGATAGATAGATAGATAGATAGATAGATAGATAGATAGATAGATAGATAGATAGATAGATAGATAGATAGATAGATAGATAGATAGATAGATAGATAGATAGATAGATAGATAGATAGATAGATAGATAGATAGATAGATAGATAGATAGATAGATAGATAGATAGATAGATAGATAGATAGATAGATAGATAGATAGATAGATAAGATAGATAGATAGATAGATAGATAGATAGATAGATAGATAGATAGATAGATAGATAGATAGATAGATAGATAGATAGATAGATAGATAGATAGATAGATAGATAGATAGATAGATAGATAGATAGATAGATAGATAGATAGATAGATAGATAGATAGATAGATAGATAGATAGATAGATAGATAGATAGATAGATAGATAGATAGATAGATAGATAGATAGATAGATCTGACCCGATATATAGAGAGGGTGGGATAGACGGAGGGAGAGACGGACGGGCAGGCAGGCAGACAGACAGATAGATAGACAGACCAGACAGACAGACAGACAGACAGCCGGGTCGACAGACAGACAGACAGACAGTCGGGAACGGGAACTTATATGACTACTTATATGAATTAAATGAGATGCTCCCCACCAGGGACTGGGTGAAGCCGGGCCAGGTCAGACAGACAGACAGATAGTCGGGAACGGGAGCTTATATGACTACTTATATGAAGTAAATTAGATGCTCCCCACCAGGAGCTGGGCAAAGCCGGGCCGGGTCAGACAGACAGACAGACAGACAAACAAGCAGACAGACAGACAGACAAACAAGCAGACATACATACAGACAGACAGACAGATAGATAGATAGATAGATAGATAGATAGGTAGATAGATAGATAGATAGATAGATAGATAGATAGATAGATGGATGGATGGATGGATGGATGGATGGATGGATGGATGGATGGATGGATGGATAGATAGATAGATAGATAGATAGATAGATAGATAGATAGATAGATAGATAGATAGATAGATAGATAGATAGATAGATAGATAGATAGATAGATAGATAGATCTTCGCCTGGGCGAAGTCGGGCCGGGTCAGCTAGTTAGTTATATGGAAAGCTAGCCTATTCACACAAATCAGCCCAGCGTGGACTACACTCGAGATCAAAGCGAGCGAAAAATAAAATGGAATTCTACAGATGAGTGTTTTACTGAGGAGTGGCTGGCCGAGTTGCTAGAATTCTGGGTTCTCCTTCGGGAGACCCGGGTTCGAATCCTCGGTAAGGTGTGGATTTGTTTCTGTTGTTGGAAAAAGAAAATCCTAGCCTGCACTGTTCGCGGTGACTGCACTAGCCGGGAGGCCTTAATTCCTCAGGCTCAAGACCCCCATGTCCTACACCGCAAGGTACTATAGCCATCAAAATAGTCTATTAAATACTATAGAGCATCAAAATCGTCATCATCGTCGTCGTCATCATCATCATAATGATCATCATCTTCCACTTTTGCCGTCAAGCGTCGTGGAGAGGCAGCAGATGACAGACAGTGTTTTGCTGTGCTGTTTATATGCTCTTTTTTGGCTGGTGGCGGAGTTTCCGAGGCGAAATTATCACGCCGACTCCCTCGCGCTCCGAAGTTTATGGGTTCGATTCCGGGCTATGTTGTTCGATTCACGAGTGCAGTGGGGGGGGGGGGGGGGGTTGTGGCTGGAGTTACGAAGTTTGTGCTTTGTGCTTTGTGCGACACTTTCGACTGAACGCCCTGCGGAAAGAGACCGGGCCATATGGAATAAAACCCCGTGCACTAAGTGGATCTTCTTGCACTTTAAACCATTTAGGCTGAGGGAGTCATGATTGCCTGTACCCTTAAGGCAACAACAAACAATTGTTTCTAAAAATATACCTGGGGTACGTGGTATTCAGTCATTCTAACAACCAATCAGATACTATCAAACCACAGACTGCCCTTGACCTATGTCTCATTTCCAGATTGCCCTAGCACAAGCTATTTTAAGTGACAAGCGACGCGATCCTAGGGAAACATAACCCGTGTTATTCCAGTTACATGAATCATTAATCCAGTCGTTCTTCCTCTTCTTTGTTCCTCTGTGGAGGGAAGTGCGTCACGCCTTGTTTTACACCCCACAGGTCGGTGCGTCCGACTTCGGCTCGCATTTGTATCAGTTTTGCTGCCTCCAGAGATTGCATTCCACGGTCACTGGCTCTATCTTCACGTAGGTAGGTTTTCTTTCTTAACAATGTTGCCAGGGCGGTTGTATAAAGCCTACTCATTGTGATTTGAGACTGCCGTGAGATGTTTAATTTGCAAACCTTGCACACGGTTCTTACTGGGTTTTTTTTTTTTTTTTTTTTTTGGGGGGGGGGGGGGGGGCACTTATCCGAGAAGACTGCATCCAATTTCACTTCCCAAGAGTACAGAGGCTGCGTGATATCGTTAGATACGGAAGGTTCTTAGAAAAATGTCCAACCAGATTCTACAACCGAACGCGGTACTTTCTTTGTCGGAAATTGACATGGTAGCGGCCAACGGCCACGACTGCCCCATCTATTCAGTTCTAGTAATGACCTTAACCAACGGATTGAATCGCTGCGGAGGTATGCTGTTCTTGAAGTCACCTTCATCTTCGTTCCGGGACATGCAGGAATCGAGGGAAATGAACGAGTTTATAAACTTGCTGGCTGTGCATCCCCTGCAGTTGGCCAGCCCATGGATCGTGCTGATGTTATCAATGCTCTTAGAGAGATGTGGAGAGCGAAGATCTTTGACTTCAGTGAATCCACTTCGTTGTCCAGAATGAGAGACTTGGAAGTAAGAATTGGAACGGCTAGACACGAGAGATACATCGGGGGAATGAGGGACCTCGTCAGCCAACATAGAACTGGCACGTTTACCCGCCGGACGCTGATGCATATTTTGGGGGAAGGATCTGATCACTTATGGACATGACCGTAGTGCAAGGATGATACCCTAACAGATAACCAACAAACTATCTAACTAACTAGCTAACAAACTAACGAACGAACGAATGCATGCACCAACGAAAACTTTATTTTCAATGCGTCACAAATTAGCTAGATAGTTAACTAACTAACTAACTAACTAACTAACTAACTAACTAACATATAAGTACGATCCATTGCTGTTCCGATCACTTGAGCCACGACAGGGGGCATCTACCGGACTGAGGTTGCATCTACCGGACTGAGGTTGCATCTACCGGACTGAGGTTGCATCTACCGGAATGAGGTTGCATCTACCGGACTGAGGTTGCATCTACCGGACTGAGGTTGCTGTGGAGACTTTCCTCTCTATATGGTACTGAAGTTCTATTTCCATGGGGACTGTCGCAAGGCTCTCCCGCTCCTCTCCAGTCATCAGTATCACGTGCCTTGTCGACAGGCGTGAGCGATCTGTTTTTCTGCGTTCTTCAACATCATGTATCAGATCCTGTGCTGACCCCCTTTCGCGCTTTGTCACTAGACTCTTCTCTCACTGTCTTCTTATGTCTCTTTTTTTTTCACAAGTCTTTTCAGTTGTCACAATGTGTTCTCGTTTTGGTTGTCTCATAATATAGCCGACAATGATGAAAGCCTTTTTCTGACATTTGTGATAAGTTGTTTTTGTATCTTAACCTCTTTCAAGACCATTTAAACTACTCACAAACTAGCTTATCATGTGCAATACCGGTAAAGTAAACCAGCATATAATGTGCAATACTGGTAAAGCAAACCAGCATATAATGTGCAATACCGGTAAAGCGAACCAGCATATAATGTGCAATACTGGTAAAGCAAACCAGCATATAATGTGCAATACCGGTAAAGCGAACCAGCATATAATGTGCGATACTGGTGTGATGTTGTTTCCCCGAGAAGAGAGTGGGATCAACATGCACATCTTTAAACTGATTATCTGTTGGGATTATTGACTGACTTTTCGTCTACACTCTTCTCTTCTGTCTTCCCTTCCATATATCTCTTTCTTTCACTCTATCTCTCTATTATTCTCTCAACACATACTTCGACAACAGTTCTTTTCCACATTAAATAAAAGATTTAATTTAAAACTATGTCTGGTGTATGGGTGGATATTGTCTATGTAGTTTGTATGTTCTTCTAGTGTGGCTGCCAGATAAGATGTTGATAGATAGTCTCCGTGGTTTCTCTCGTCTCTTCTCTCAGCTAGAGTACAGGACATGACATAGATACAGAACGGTCTCACCCTGACAGCTCCGTCTGCTTGAGTCGGTAGATAAATCCGTTCTTTGTAATGAAAATGTTCACCACTGTATCAAATGTACTTAACCTGCTCACTATTTGCTGTCCGCTTAAAATGAATGTTCGTTGCTTTCTTATAGCGTTCTTTAATCCATTCTGGAAAACACATCGACTTTCTAGAATGTTCTATTAGTGTTCTGTAAAACGTTCTACACTTGATATTGTGTAATTGATATATGCACTTGGTACGCACTTTGCAACTCTTTGATACTGAGTAATTTGGGTCTTTTTCCTTTAGTTTGTATGATCTCTATTTTTCATTCTCTGTCCTCCTGACTTATTAAGATGACACTTCTTTTCCTTCCTTTCTTATGCACAAGTGTCGTGCGTTATGACTTTAAAGTGCTTTCTCGTGGGTTATCAACACTGGGTGATCTTGACCACAGCCATCTGTATAATCTCTTAGTTGATAAGTCCCGCACTGGTATGGAAACCTGTGTGATATACATTTAATAATGAGATCTGTGTCTGCTTCCTCTTCTCTCCTATGTGAGTGTCTTTTCCTCCAGCCGAAATGAAAAGGCTTCCGAAAAAACCCACTCTGACATAGGATAGAAGATTCACCTAATCGTCTATACTATTCCTACTCATAGCAAGCAATGATAAATGCTATTCACGCACATCTATATTCATATCCTAAAACTATATTTTAATATACCTTATACACATCGCTGTTCCTTTATAGAATTAATGTAGATCCACGAATTGAAATTAATCCGCAGCCAAGCACTTTATCCCATTATCAGGGAGGATATTTCTTTTCATTACAGGACACAAACCAGCATATAATGTGCGATACTGGTAAAGCAAACCAGCATATAATGTGCGATACTGGTAAAGCAAACCAGCATATAATGTGCGATACCGGTAAAGCAAACCAACATATAATGTGCGATACTGGTAAAGCAAACCAGCATATAATGTGCGATACTGGTAAAGCAAACCAGCATATAATGTGCGATACTGGTAAAGCAAACCAGCATATAATGTGCGATACTGGTAAAGCAAACCAGCATATAATGTGCGATACTGGTAAAGCAAACCAGCATATAATGTGCGATACTGGTAAAGCAAACCAGCATATAATGTGCGATACTGGTAAAGCAAACCAGCATATAATGTGCGATACTGGTAAAGCAAACCAGCATATAATGTGCGATACTGGTAAAGCAAACCAACATATAATGTGCGATACTGGTAAAGCAAACCAGCATATAATGTGCGATACTGGTAAAGCAAACCAGCATGTAATGTGCGATACTGGTAAAGCAAACCAACATATAATGTGCGATACTGGTAAAGCAAACCAACATATAATGTGCAATACTGGTAAAGCAAACCAGCATATAATGTGCAATACTGGTAAAGCAAACCAGCATATAATGTGCGATACTGGTAAAGCAAACCAACATATAATGTGCAATACTGGTAAAGCAAACCAGCATATAATGTGCAATACTGGTAAAGCAAACCAACATATAATGTGCAATACTAGTAAAGCAAACCAGCATATAATGTGCGATACTGGTAAAGCAAACTGTCGTGAAATACTGAGAGTTAATGATTCCCAGATGGACGACTGCATACATCGACTACCCACGTAGGAGAAGGGTTAATGAAACAGAAGGATAACCACAAAGGATTGACCATCGCATGTGTATGTAGGTCAAGTCGGGAGAGTCGACTACAACACAGGTAACTGTCGAGTGGAAAATTTGGTTAGCGACCAAGAGAGACAGCATCATGGACCAGTCTATTGCGTTCTGGAGGTAGGGATATACGGAAAAGCCCCAGATCTGGAATTGTCCACAAACTAGGACAATGAAGTCTGAATTTGCTTTGTCCAGCAATGTCAAGGACGATGGGACAAAGATGTTCTAGAGAGAGTGGCGACTTCTTTGTGTCAGTTGAGTGTGTGTTCCCCAACTGGACGGAAAGATAGAATTATGGGTCCTGTAAGGAAAAGAAATATCCTCCCTTATAATGGGATAAAGTGCTTGGCTACGGATTAATTTCAATTCGTGGACCTACATTAATTCTATAAAGGAACAGCGATGTGTATAAGGTTTCCATACCAGTGTGGGACTTATCAACTAAGAGATTACACAGATGGCTGTGGTCAAGATCACCCAGTGTTGATAACCCACGAGAAAGCACTTTAAAGTCATAACGCACGACACTTGTGCATAACAAACTAAAGGAAAAAGACCCAAATTACTCAGTATCAAAGAGTTGCAAAGTGCGTACCAAGTGCATATATCAATTACACAATATCAAGTGTAGAACGTTTTACAGAACACTAATAGAACATTCTAGAAAGTCGATGTGTTTTCCAGAATGGATTAAAGAACGCTATAAGAAAGCAACGAACATTCATTTTAAGCGGACAGCAAATAGTGAGCCGGTTAAGTACATTTGATACAGTGGTGAACATTTTCATTACAAAGAACGGATTTATCTACCGACTCAAGCAGACGGAGCTGTCAGGGTGAGACCGTTCTGTATCTATGTCATGTCCTGTACTCTAGCTGAGAGAAGAGACGAGAGAAACCACGGAGACTATCTATCAACATCTTATCTGGCAGCCACACTAGCAGAACATACAAACTACATAGACAATATCCATACATACCCCAGACATAGTTTTTTTATAATAAATCTTTTATCTTATCGTTGAAAGGAACTGTTGTCGGAGTATGTGTTGAGGGAATAATCGAGAGAGTAAAAGAAATAGATATATGGAAGGGAAGACAGAAGAGAAGAGTGTAGACGAAAAGTCAGTCAATAATCCCAACAGATAATCAGTTTAAAGATGTGCATGTTGATCCCAATCTCTTCTCGGGGAAACAACATCACATAAATGGTGGAGCGAGCGGGATACGTACATACATTATACCCATATGACCTGCATATTGGCACAGGCATAGCGGAGTACCTACATGTTGGGACATACTGATTGGAATAAGAAGAAGTATATATTGATGACTTTTAATGGAAGGACGTCCATTGGATATATGGTGCCATTACATTTATGGTGGAAACAGTTCATTAATGCTGGTGACTTTACAGTGAGAAAGTTCCAGACAGAGTGAATGTGGATAGGTGGTAAGACATTACATACCTAGTCACACAGTCACACAAGTCTTTATCCTATATCTCCTCTTGTGGATGAGAGAGTGGTTGTGATGTACTGTGTGGTGTCGTAGGTTTATTATATTAGATAGACATAGATAATGATATAGGTTCTAGGTGGAATATAATTGTATAGTGAGTACTTCTTTTCTGCCTTGAGGGATCTTTACTCAACGTGCTGACTTATCTGCTGTAACTATGGCAACTCCTAAAGTAACTACAGCAGAACTGAGAGCCAACGGGGAGGAAATTGGGTTAGCTGGTACCGAGCTAACTGATTACATACAAGAAAGAGAGAGAGAGATTCGTCAAGCGGAAAGAGAAGACCGTAAGACTGAGTTGGAATTGAAACGAATGGAACTGGAACAGGACAACAAGAGGTTGCAAGCAGAGGAAGCCAACAAGATCAGAGAACATGAATATCGCATGAAAGAGCTAGAACTCAAGACACAAACTAAGGGAGAAATAGATGGAGCGGAAGGAAATTCTTCTTCACCGGGTGCAACCCATATGAGTGGACATGGTTACCATGCCATGAAGTTTCCCTTAGCTGTCTACGATCAGTCTAAAGAAAGATTTGATCAATACGCATCTCGTTTCGAAGCAATGTCAATCGCTATGGGGCTGGATCGGACCAGATGGGCTCTTAAACTATCACAGGGATTAGTCGGTTCGGGATTTGAAGTGTACACACGCTTACCACCAGGACAGGAAAATAATTACCAGGAATTAAAAGCCGCTTTGATGAAACATTTTGACATCACAGCACAAACGTATCGGAAGAAGTTTAGATCGTCTAGACGAGAGCCGGGAGAATTATTCGCCGCCTATAGTCTAAGGCTGAAATCCTATCTCCAGAAATGGATGGACTTGGCAGAATTCAAGAGGGATTATGAGAGTCTCGAAGAGATGATGGTGGTCGACCAGATGCGAAAGCAAATGTCGAAACCTCTCAGAACCTTCTTAGGAGAACAAGGGGCGGAACGGATTGATGTTGTGAATAAGCTGGCGGAACGATTCGTGGAAGTACATGGTGAAACTGAGGAACTAAGTACACAAACCAAAAGTCAGGAGAAACCAGAGAAAAAGAAACCTAAAAACTGGGAAGGAGAAAAAGGGGAACCTTATATAAAGCACACAGAGGAGAGTTCAGAGAAGGTGAAGGTAGGAACCCAGAGCACCTCGAATTCTCAAGCGAAACGACAGTGGTCCGAGAAGTGGTGTTCATTTTGTAGGGCGGCCTCCCACCACACCAAAGACTGCAGATCGAAACCTAAAAGTTCTTACTTCGCAGCATGCAAAGTGATTTCTACATCGGTGATCACAGACAAGGTTGAGGTCGGCGAAGGAGAAAGGAACAAAAAGGACACACGGAAACCTAGGAAGGGAACATGGTACACTCACGGCCAGTCGATAACACATAATACTGTGGACTGCAGATGCAAGGCAAACGATGCCAATTGCATAACCAACCTCGAGGAATCAAAAGAGGAAGGCAAGGAAACGGTCAAGGAGATGAAAGACACTCAGGACCAAGAGAGACCACCTGTGGTTGAACTGATTGAAGTAAATGGCCAACAGGTTGCTTGTCTCTACGATACAGGTTTGGATGGGGAAGCGGTGATAGACGCCAGCTTGGTAAGCCCAGACCAACTTACAGGGGAGACCATAGAGCTAAAGCCGGCAATGAGGAGTGCTGTTACCATGACGCTGCCAATCGCCAAGGTGGAGATTAAATCCAGGTACGTCACGGGCATTATTCCTGCGGCGGTATTAGCTGACTCCCTATTCCCAATGATCATTGGCACGAAATATGTCTTTTTGGGGATGCCCAAACAGCAAGCCCACAAGGGAACCGTAGTCAGTGGATCTCAAGGGAAGGAAAAAGAGGCAGAGACACTATGCGACAACTCAGAGATAGGAGAATTGCATACTGCCCAGAGGAAGGATACTACGTTGCATCCTTGCTACAGGAAGCTGCAAAGAAGTGCTGAGCCACCAGAACGGGGACAGTACTTTCTGAAGAATCAACTACTCTATCGGAGAGCTGGGAGGGGAGATAACTTGCACGAGCAGTGGGTGGTTCCAGAGACCCACCGTCCTCACATTCTTCAGAGTGGACACATCATAGGCGAGAATCGACATATGGGTGTCCGAGAGACCTTGCAGAAAATATCCGGCCATTATTGCTGGCCAGGAATGACCGGAGATGTACGCCGGTGGGTGAAGTCTTGTTCGGAGTGCCAGAGAGCACCACCCAACAAGCGAATTAAGAGGAAAGTAGCTCTTAAAGTGGAAGACAAAGTGGAAGTGTGGAGTCCAGCAGAGACCAATATACTCCAAGTAGGATGGAAAGGACCTTATCCTGTGGAAAAGGTGGTGTCCAAGAACATCTACAAAATACGGATCGGGGAAGAGAAGAAAAATCTCCCTAGACATCTCATTAGGAAATATGAAGAGAGATCCGGGAGTAAAGCTTCGCACTTTATGGTGATGGCAGCCATTGGGACAAAGGTTACCAGTCCAGACGAAGACCAGAGATCGCCAGTACAACATAGGAGGACCTATGGGACAGTACGTGATAGGTCAGATTTACCCAACGACAGGAGGAGGGAAATCACAAGTCAGGGAAAGGACAAGAGTGAAAGTTTCACCGGTAACCAAGTTCAGAAGGGGTGGGTAACGTCGGGAAAAGCGAGAATTACCCAGGACTCAAACCGAAGATTGGCTGACCAGATACAATATCGCCCAAGATGGTCCTGGAAGCAAAAGCCCAGGAGGTTTGGGAAAGACGACTCGGTCCGACGAGGACGAGGCGGAACATCCCCAGAGGCAAAGCCGGGGGAAACTAAGAGGACATGGAAGCAGTGTTACAATCAGGATGGGACAATCCGTCTGTATTGTGAGCCGTCGCTGACGCAAGTCGAAAGGAGGTCGACTGAACGTACAGGAGCGAGGAGCCAACACTAGTTTCAGTCGTTAGTAGTATAGTAGGGTGTCAATTAGAGCGCCTACTGGATAATGAGATGAGCCATGTGAGGATCCAATCATATCATCAACACGTGATGTTAATAGCGACTTAGCAGAAGCTCAACGCACGGTGGATGTGATGGACGTTGTTGCTACAACTGGACTTCACAATGGAATACATCCTTGGAAAGGAGAATGTAGGAGCAGATTTCTTATCCAGACATCCAGCTCCGGAGGAAGTAGATTAGGGTTGTGGATCATGGGAATCAAACCTACAGTGAGAAAGATTCGACGCGGTCTAATCTCTTAAGAGGGGGCCTATGTCGTGAAATACTGAGAGTTAATGATTCCCAGATGGACGACTGCATACATCGACTACCCACGTAGGAGAAGGGTTAATGAAACAGAAGGATAACCACAAAGGATTGACCATCGCATGTGTATGTAGGTCAAGTCGGGAGAGTCGACTACAACACAGGTAACTGTCGAGTGGAAAATTTGGTTAGCGACCAAGAGAGACAGCATCATGGACCAGTCTATTGCGTTCTGGAGGTAGGGATATACGGAAAAGCCCCAGATCTGGAATTGTCCACAAACTAGGACAATGAAGTCTGAATTTGCTTTGTCCAGCAATGTCAAGGACGATGGGACAAAGATGTTCTAGAGAGAGTGGCGACTTCTTTGTGTCAGTTGAGTGTGTGTTCCCCAACTGGACGGAAAGATAGAATTATGGGTCCTGTAAGGAAAAGAAATATCCTCCCTTATAATGGGATAAAGTGCTTGGCTACGGATTAATTTCAATTCGTGGACCTACATTAATTCTATAAAGGAACAGCGATGTGTATAAGGTTTCCATACCAGTGTGGGACTTATCAACTAAGAGATTACACAGATGGCTGTGGTCAAGATCACCCAGTGTTGATAACCCACGAGAAAGCACTTTAAAGTCATAACGCACGACACTTGTGCATAACAAACTAAAGGAAAAAGACCCAAATTACTCAGTATCAAAGAGTTGCAAAGTGCGTACCAAGTGCATATATCAATTACACAATATCAAGTGTAGAACGTTTTACAGAACACTAATAGAACATTCTAGAAAGTCGATGTGTTTTCCAGAATGGATTAAAGAACGCTATAAGAAAGCAACGAACATTCATTTTAAGCGGACAGCAAATAGTGAGCAGGTTAAGTACATTTGATACAGTGGTGAACATTTTCATTACAAAGAACGGATTTATCTACCGACTCAAGCAGACGGAGCTGTCAGGGTGAGACCGTTCTGTATCTATGTCATGTCCTGTACTCTAGCTGAGAGAAGAGACGAGAGAAACCACGGAGACTATCTATCAACATCTTATCTGGCAGCCACACTAGCAGAACATACAAACTACATAGACAATATCCATACATACCCCAGACATAGTTTTTTTATAATAAATCTTTTATCTTATCGTTGAAAGGAACTGTTGTCGGAGTATGTGTTGAGGGAATAATCGAGAGAGTAAAAGAAATAGATATATGGAAGGGAAGACAGAAGAGAAGAGTGTAGACGAAAAGTCAGTCAATAATCCCAACAGATAATCAGTTTAAAGATGTGCATGTTGATCCCAATCTCTTCTCGGGGAAACAACATCACACAAACCAACATATAATGTGCAATACTGGTAAAGCAAACCAGCATATAATGTGCGATACTGGTAAAGCAAACCAACTGCCGGCTCTGTGGCGAAGGTGTTACGCATACCGCGTTTGAAACACAGCTGCGGGGGATTTGGAAGCAAACCGCCTTGCTTTGATTTCCATACAACGATATGAGTGCCGGTCGTTTAGAAAGCAATGGCAAACTACTGAACGTTAACTTAGACGGGAACAGTAAAACAAATACTGGAGTTGACTGTTACGTCATGTAAAGTATATGCAACTAGTTTTTTTTAAGTCTTCTGTATTCCTTAAGCAGGGATTAAACCCAGGGTGGTAATGTTTCAAACACGAGTTTTAGCTTCTTAATTGTCTACAGCCTTCAACCCATTTCCCAGAGGCAACAGACAGAGTTAAACTAACTACTGCTAGACCAGAGATGGGAGAAAAACGTGACCCTGGAATCTGGCACGCTGTTATGATCAAAGGTCAGAAAGCAGACTGATTAAATTACCAAAATAATCCTTGTTTTCTGACTCTTTGTTTACCATTCCAGGCTCGACTGGCGCGGCTGAGGAATGAAAACAATTCACATTATGTCATTTTGATGTATGTGAATCTGGTCTGCGTGTCTTCAGTATGTTTGCGGGAAATATCGGAATCTTGCGTATTTTGACTACGTTTGCTAGTGTACCAGCGCAAATTGCCGAAAGTGCCATCATTTGCTCAGTCGGAGGAGATCTGAAATAGTAGTTTAGTTGTTGGTCGATGCGTTTTTAATCCGTTTGTCTCTGTCGGTATGTGGTATGTTGCTTTTCAATTAGCCAGGCGTTGTCTTGTTTTTTAACGGGAAATAGTTGTGGGTGTTTATATCACTCAGTGTGCCCTTGTTGGCTGGTGGTGGTGGGGGGAGGGGGGGGGGAAGGAGCACCGAACATGCTGCCATAGTTAGTGGAGGAGGAGGGGTGGGGGTGGCGCTCAGGCTGCCATTGTTGGAGGTAGGGGGCCGCTCAGGTTGTCATTGTTGGAGAAGGGGGGCGCTCAGGCTGCCATTGTTGGAGGTAGGGGGCCGCTCAGGTTGTCATTGTTGGAGGTAGGGGGCCGCTCAGGTTGTCATTGTTGGAGAAGGGGGCCGCTCAGGTTGTCATTGTTGGAGAAGGGGGGCGCTCAGGCTGTCATTGTTGGAGAAGGGGGGGGGGCGCTCAGGCTGTCATTGTTGGAGTTAGGGGGCCGCTTAGGCTGTCATTGTTGGAGGTAGGGAGCCGCTCAGGCTGTCATTGCTGGAGGTAGGGAGCCGCTTAGGCTGTCATTGTTGGAGGTAGGGAGCCGCTCAGGCTGTCATTGCTGGAGGTAGGGAGCCGCTCAGGCTGTCATTGTTGGAGGTAGGGAGCCGCTCAGGCTGTCATTGTTGGAGAAGGGGGGGGGGGCGCTCAGGCTGTCATTGTTGGAGTTAGGGGGCCGCTTAGGCTGTCATTGTTGGAGGTAGGGAGCCGCTTAGGCTGTCATTGTTGGAGGTAGGGAGCCGCTCAGGCTGTCATTGTTGGAGGTAGAGAGTCGCTTAGGCTGTCATTGTTGGAGGTAGGGAGCCGCTCAGGCTGTCATTGTTGGAGGTAGGGAGCCGCTCAGGCTGTCATTGTTGGAGGTAGAGAGTCGCTTAGGCTGTCATTGTTGGAGGTAGGGAGCCGCTCAGGCTGTCATTGTTGGAGGTAGGGAGCCGCTCAGGCTGTCATTGTTGGAGGTAGGGAGCCGCTTAGGCTGTCATTGTTGGAGGTAGGGAGCCGCGCGCTCAGGCTGTCATTGTTGGAGGTGGGGGGGGGGGGCGCTCAGGCTGTCATTGTTGGAGGTAGGGAGCCGCGCGCTCAGGCTGTCATTGTTGGAGGTAGGGAGCCGCTCAGGCTGTCATTGTTGGAGGTAGGGAGCCGCTCAGGCTGTCATTGTTGGAGGTAGGGAGCCGCTCAGGCTATATTTGTTGATGGCGTGAGGCTGGTGCTTTCCTTATTACCAGTGTCCCTTGCCATCAGGCGAACCCACTCCGACTTCTAATGTTCTTGTAATTTAGGTCCCCAAGTCAAGGACGAGAAGTCAACATTCATTTCTGTTCTAACTCGAATACAGCGGTTAAAAGTTAGTCACGTGTTCATTTACAAGATGTCGCGGTCAACCCCAGCATGTTTTGGCTGTTTGTGATTTCTTGGCACCCCCTCCGTAGCGAAGACGTTACGGACGCGATTCGTAATCCCGTATACCCGGATTCGATACATGTGGTGGTGGCTTTTTCGAAAAAGGTATAGATACCGGTCGTTCAGAAATCAATGGCAAACTACTGAACGTAAAACTTTCCCAGGAATCATGAACAGCCAAAATGATGGATTTGACTGCTATTCCTGTGAAGGACATGCAACTAAATTTTAGTTCAGATTTCTTGGCAAGTTTACGTGGAGTAGTTTGTCATCACTGTATCTTATCGATGAGAGAGGCGCGTTTAGTCGGCCATTGTTGGAGGTAAAAAAAAAAGGGTGGGGGGGGGGTAAGGCTGTCATAGTTGGCGGGGTGGGGAAGGTGTTAACACTGCCATTGCTGATGAGATAGGGGCGTGGAATGTTGAATCGCAACGCTCTACGGAGAGCATGCAACATTGTACCATGTAACTGAATGTTGAATCACAACGCTCTATGGAGAGCATGCAACATTTTATCAGGTAGTTGAATGTTAAAACTTAAGAACCTGTGCGCAGGGATACAATCATCAAGAGGGTGTGACGAGTTTCTGTGTTGTTAGACCAAATAAAATAGATCCTGTTTGAACTTAACGCCCCGTATTCCTCCCATCTCGGCTAACAAGGGCAGGCTACGAACAGGTTTCTAAGTATATTTAACTTCTAACTTCTAGTGTTAAACAAACCCTGATGGAGTAGATGTTTAATCGGTAAGGGAGACTACCCAGGGAAAATTACCAAAGGGAGAGAATAATCATTTTTAATTTGCATGTTGAGATTGTTCTACGCGATGAGAACCGTAATAATATATATACTTTAGAATATACAGTATTCTTTAAAATCTAAGCAAAACATATGTATGCTGCTTATAAACGTTTGAATATAGTAAATATGTACAAAAATATCAATTGTTTCTACTTTGGCCAATGTAGAACAGAAGTAAAATAACATAATGTGACAGATTATATAATTTAAAATACCGGGGTGTACGGGGTGTCAGGCATTGGTAGCACCTTTGGTAAGGATGACTCTCATGTCCTTTTCAGGACCCATCCACCACTGGTCCAAGCCTGACACCCAGCTCACCTGACACCCAGCTCATGCCTGTGGCTCCTAGTAGTAGTTGTCAGCATGCGACAGCGGCTTACCCCCCCCCCCCCCCCCCGGGCAACAGCTGTGAGAGGCTGGCTAAACTAGGCATGGGTAGCCGATTTGGTGTCAAACCAAGCGGTAAACTAGGGTATGCCTACCCAGCATGTGAAGACAGAATTCGGCAGATTGCGCGGAAGAAATCATTCCTGATTCAACGGGCAAGACGGCGTTCACCTGCAAAGCGTTGTGGAACGTAATGAGCACGGCAAGGAACGTAGAGCGCCCTGGTCATCCACTGCATCTGTATTCGTCCCCAGTCGTCTCGACTTGTCTTGCCACTGGACTCAGATGGACTCAGGCGAGAGATAGAGGTCGACGAATTGCGCAACTCTTCCTCACTTTAATCCAAGTCATCGCGCAAGTCATTCTTCATCCAACGTCATTCATCATGACACCCTGGGAGGCTGCAGCCAGAGACTGAAATTCGTGGCGTTCATCATTACGTAATGGTGCAGTCATATGTAAGGCAACCAGGACTGCAAGAGCTGTGAAGAAAAGGCAGGACAGAAAAACCACTCCAGAAACGTCAATCATTCTTTGCCCACATTGTCAAAGAACATTTCGAGCCAAAATAGGCCTTATCAGCCATCTTAGAACCCACGGCTCCATACCTTCAACCCCACTGGATGAAATGAATGGTCATCATCATTCTTTATGGACAAACAACAATGTAAAATACCAGGGAACATAAGTAAAATACGATAAAAAGACATATTATGTAGCGTAAAATACCAGAGAACAGAAATAAAGTAAGATAAAGTGACCGATTATATAGGGTAAAATACCAGGGAACCTGAGTAAAATAAGATAATGTGAAAGATTATGTGGTGTTAATAATTTGTTTAGTTTAGTCGTCGGATCAACATCACGGCACACTGTTTAATCTATAAGTGTCGTGTCCTCCTTTAAAGTGTCGTCCCTGGAGTGAAGAGAGTCGACACCCACATTATAATATTTTGTTCCTCTCACTATTCTGGAGAATCCACCAGCTTCCGTCCAACACACTCCACCAGCCTATGGACACCTTTTCCTATCACTCTCTCACTGTCGTACTATGCCCCCCTTCTCATACTTCCCCAACGCAACATACTCAACAACTCTTGCTTCTAAAAATTAATAAAGAGTAATTTATTAAAATAAAAGTGTAACGTATATGAGACGTGTATGCGAAGAAAATGTGTGACGTGTTCTATAAAGTGTGTAGACTCTGTCTCTCAGACATCAACTCAGTCAGCTGATCACAGCAAAGATAGACCACAGCATGTTACGTCAGAACAAGTACGTCTCACCCGTTGCCGGAACCATCTTGCCGGATAATGCTTTGCCTCTGTAGACCTCTGGTAATCCAATTTCATGAACATCCGAAATAGACACCGGTGGTATTAAGAGTTAATCAGGGACCGGTTGCACTCTACACAATGTCCGTTCCTAATGTTCCTAAACAAACTGCACAAGTCTTTTGTAGTGTGTACGCAGTTAGTTAGTTAGTTAGTTAGTCGACAGATCATCCTCGTTGCACATCGAACCATTCAGTCCATAAGTGCTAATTTCTAATGTTAATTGTTGCTGTACTAACACTAGGTACTCTTAGCCGGTTCTCGGTTCGTTACTACTGTCTAATGCTGTGTGGTGCATCAGTATGCATCACTCTCTTTGATGAATCAATTTCCTTCTAGCGTAAGTTACGTTTCTGTATGCAACTTTATTGACTCTTGAACTGGTGTTCTTCAGAATGGGTTTTTTAATTCTTTCCCAAAACTTGTAGAGTTTCCTTGGATCTGGTAGGGAACCTAGGATAGAAACAACACATCTGGTGATAGTACTAGTCACTGATCCCTTCGGCTGAGTGTAAGCCTATCACCTTGCTTAATGATCTTTAGCTAACTAGAATTAGTCATAGAGCAGATTAGCTACCCACCTAGAGTCGAATCAGGCTATGACAAAGGAAAAATCACCAAACAGAATGCGGAACCCCGCCCACCAGGGACACCTACGGGAAGATCCCAATTATCCCTCATTACTCAATTCTCAACTAGTAAAGCTTATCAACACTTCACTAATCTATTCTTAACTAGCAGAGTTAATATCACTATTCTACTCTAACTAGTTTCCACTAACAGTGCTAATCATCACACTATAGTTTAACAAGGCCACAGTCTATATTAAGTAGAACTAATAGACTATATTGACTACCTTATGTAAAAACCGCCTCATTCCCGGGATGGCTACTACACTTTGCCATAACGGCACATGCTAGTTAATCTTAAATTAATCTAACACTGTAGAGCTCTCCCACAAACACGTCCATCCTAATCCACGGTTTTTGGTCAACTCCCCATCTCCAATCATGGTTTTCTGGCAAACCCCTAAAATTGGTCACGTGATATGGGTGACGTCCTGCAGGTGTTATTTGCGCATATCATCCATTGTCAGGAATCGATTTTCCTGGCTTTAGTCCTGTCAAAGTTGTCAGTAATTGTTTAGATTCTCAAAACAAGCCAGCGAATTTCTGTATACTCCCACAAAGAGTTGCAAATAACCCCGTCAACTTCTCGATGTGCCGGAAACCAAGAATTGACAGATGCACTGTTTTCCTGTCTCTCGCTGCCAATTCCGGTTTGTCTCTGACTGTTGACAAACTGTCAATCTTCTGTTCAGTGGTGACAATCCCAGCAGCCATTTCCGTCTGATGTCCGGCAGTATAAGTGACAGACAGGGCTGTTCCATCTACTGCGCCGGGCAAGGCTATGTAATTCTAAATGTTTACAAACTGCCAACGCGGTGTATCCATTCCTTTTCACTCACCACCAAATGTGTATATGGGCTGACCTGATGTAACCTGTGCAGCTGTGTTTACTCTGTTAGTACGACTGTTGTGGGCCTAGAAAATATACGCCCAGCAAACGTCGGTAAATTTATTTGTTTAACTCATGGCAATCTCGCGACACAGGCCCCCTCTTAAGAGAGTAGTCCATCTCACTCTCCTCCACCATGAGTTAAATCCAGATAATTCATTCCTCTTCTTCAGGAGCTGGGTGTCTTGACAAGAAATCCGCTCCAACATTCTCCTTCCCAGGAATGTACTCTACTGTGAAATTATACGGTTGAAGTAACAACGACCACCGCATCAAACGTGCGTTGAGCTTCTGAGAAGTAGCCAGGAACATCAGGGGCTGATGATCCGACTGAACCCGAAATTTAACTCCATACAAATATGGCTGAAATTTTTGCACTGCCCATACAAGGGACAAACACTCTCTCTCGACGGTTGAATAATTCCTCTCCGCCTGTAGAAGTTTCTTACTTGCGTATGCCACAGGTTTCAAAACCGAAGCATCGTCTTTTCCTTCCTGTAACAAAGCGGCTCCAATTCCAATCGCACTTGCATCCGTTCTCAACACAAATGGTTTGGAAAGGTCAGGGAGCTGTAATACAGGTTTGCTGACCAAGGCCTCCTTTAACTGACTATAGGCATTCTCACATTCTGGTGTCCAAATGATTTGGTCCGGGAATCCCTTTTTCAAGGTTTCCGTCAACGGAGCTCCCAGTTCAGTGAAATGTGGGATAAATTTGTGGTAGAACCCACACAACGAGAGAAAAGATCGCACATCCTTCTTCGTTTGTGGCCTTGGTGCATTTCTGATTTTCTCCAGGTTCTTCTCTTCTGGGACAATGTGTCCTGGAGTGATGGTGTGACCTAGAAATTCCAGAGTCTGGTAACCAATCATGCACTTGGTTGGACGAGCAGTAAGCCCTGCTTCCTTGAGTCTATTAAACACTCTCTCCAAGGATTGTAAGTGGTCATCCAAGCTGTCACTGGAAATCAGAATATTATCCATGAATGAGATGATGGATGGATCCTGTAACGGATCTAGTAAAGTCCTCATCATGCGTGTAAACACACTGGGTGCATTGCTGAGTCCAAAGGGCATGACCTTGAATTCGTAGTGTCCACTGGGTGTACTGAAAGCTAACAGTGGTCGAATCTCCGGTTTGACTGGTATCTGATAGTACCCCCGACTCAGATCCACCTTTGAAAAGTACCGAGCCTTATGGAGCCTAGCGAATAACTGAGTTGGATTCGGCAAAGGTTCCACCTGAAACTGTGTATGACTGTTCAGAAGTCTGTAATCTATACACAACCTGTGTTCTCCACTTGGTTTGCGTAACAAAACTACCCCCGCATTGTATGGGGATGTGGATGGTGCAATCACATCATCCTCCAGCAGTTTTTGTATTTCCTCCTCCAGGGCCTTTTCTTTAGAGAATGGCACTGGGTAAACCTTTTGGCGAACAGGCTCCTGTGTGGTCAAAGTCATCTCGAACTCAACCAACCTCGTTCGTCCAGGTTTATCAGTCAGTATCTCCTTATGAGACTTGAGAACCTGGGTTATCCTTTCCCTCTCCTGGGAGGTCAGATCAGGGTTCACTTTCACATCCCTATAGGTTTCCTGGTGTACCAAGGGATATTCCCTGCCCTCGCTGGTTCCCACTTCCGTCTCCACTGCAACTGCCATTGCCATGAGGTGAGCTGCCTTGTTTCCGGGTCTCTCTTCGTATTTCCGCAAGAGATTGATATGGAAAATCTTCGACTTTCCCCGGATCCGGATCTGATAGTTGGTTCTGGATATCACCCTTTCCACGGGAAATGGTCCTTGCCAACCTATCTCCAGTTTGTTGTTTCCCGTTGGGAGTAGCAACAAGACTTTATCTCCCACCTCTAGAGATCTTTCTTTAGACCTACGGTTGTAGTAAGCCGCATGTCTTTTCCTGGCCTTTTTCAAGTTTTGATTTGCCAGAGTCCATCCCTTGTGGAGTTTTTCTTTCAGTTCCTCCACGTATTTATAGGATGAGATCACTTCTTCTGACGTCCCCTCTTCAGTCCAACTCCTCAACATGGCTTCCAACGGTCCTTTGATTGGACGACCAAACAGCAACGTAGCGGGTGGTAGTCCTGTTGAGCCATGAGGAACTTCCCGATAGGCAAAGAGTGCTGCTGGGATATATTCATCCCACCTATCCGGTTTTTCCTGCGCTAATTTCCTGAGCATTGTCATCAACGTGCCGTTGAAACGCTCTACTTGTCCATTGGCTTGAGAGTGGTAAGGGCTGGTATGTATGTGGTTAGAGTGAAACACCCTAAATACCTCCTCCATGAGTTTTCCACAAAACTGAGATCCATTGTCCGTCAGAATTTGATCCGGAAAGCCTAATCTGGTAAAGGCCTCCATCAGTGCGTCCGCCACTCTTTTCGAGTCAATCGTGGTCAACGGTATAGCCTCACCCCACATTGTACAGCAATCCACCATTGTGAGTATATACATGTTCCTCTTCCTAGTCCTGGGAAGTGGACCCACGATATCGATGGCTACCCTCTCGAAAGGAGAGTTCATGATGGGCATCTCACCCAACACCACCGGTGCTGTCCAGTGTTTCGGTGCCACCCTCTGGCACTCAGGGCATGACTTAACATACCGACGCACATCATCTGTCATTCCCGGCCAATAGTAGTGGCAGGAAATCCGCTGCATGGTGGCGGCAATACCCATATGTCCACTAAAGGAGATGGTATGCCCCATATGAAGAATCTGGGACCTGTGAGCTTTCGGGACGACCAACTGACCGTATAGGTTGTCTCCCCTTCCTGCTCTCCTGTAGAGTATCCTATTCTTCATGTAGTACTGCCCCCGTCCTGGTGGATCAGCACTTTTCTGCAGCTTTCTGTAGCAAGGACGTAAAGTATCATCCTCACTCTGGGCAGTTCGTAGCTCCCCCGGCATTGGGTTAGTCACAATTGCTTCTGCCTCTTCCGTTCTCGTCTGAGAGCGAGTCTGCATTGCTCCCATATGGATTGGCTCCCTGGGCATTCCCAGAAAGACATACCGGCAACCTAGGATGACTGGAAAAACGGGATCGGTCAATACAGCGGCCTTGATGGTGCCGGTGACGTACCTTGACCGAATCTCCACATTAGCAATGGGCAACTTCATGGTTACAGCACTCTTCTGTGCAGGCTGTATGTCCAATGTTTCACCTGTGAATTGTTCTGGATGTACCAGATCCGCAGAAATCACGGCCTCCCCGTCCAGTCCTGTGTCGTATAAACACTCCACTTGACGACCGTTAACCTCTACCAATTCCACTACAGGTGGTTTTTCCTGGTCTGGAGTCTCTTCCTCGGCCTCGACCTGTTCGGTGGGCTCCACCTTAGGTTTCCCGGGGCACACGACGAATTGAGTGTCTCCTGACTCTCCTCTGCAGTCAATAGCATTGTGCGTATTCGACTGGCATTGGTTGCACCATTTCCCTGTCCTAGATTTTCTATTGCCAGACTTGAGTGAGCTCTCCTGGTGGCGAGCTTCCTTGTTGACCTTGGCATTTTCCGTGACAACCTCCTTGGAAGTCACTTGACATGCTGCAAAGTGAGGGTTCTTAGCCTTTGATTTGCAGTCCCTCGTATTGTGAGAGGGTGACTTACAAATTGCACACCACTTCTCCGACCACGGTCGTTTTGGTGTAGAGCTTGAAGTGCTCTTGCTTCCCTCCTTCTTCTTCTCTGAACTATCCTCTGATTTTTGCACATAAGGTTCCCACTTTTTTGTTCCTGAGTTTTTGGTTTTCTTCTTGTCATGTTTCTCTTGACTTTTGGTGTTGGTGGAAAGGTTTTCTCCTGCCTCCCCATGTACCTCGACGAACCGTTCTGCTAATTTAGTCACGAGGTCAATACGTTCCGCTCCTTGTTCTCCCAGGAACGTCCTGAGAGGTTTAGACATTTGCTTCTTCAGCTGGTCAACCACCATGAGCTCTTCCAGACTCTCATAGTCATGTGCGAACCCAGCCAAATCCATCCACTTATGGAGATAAGATTTAAGACGCAAACTGTAGGCGGCAAACAACTCTCCCGGTTCTCGTTTCGCTAGTCGAAATTTTTTCCGGTAGGTATGTGACGTAACCTCGAATCGTTTCAGCAGAGCCGTCTTTAACTCGTCATAATTGTTCTCATGTCCTGGTGGCAGGCGAGAATAAACCTCGTAATCGGTCCCGCGTAATCCCTGGGATAGCTTAAGATTCCATTTGTTACGCTCCAGACCCATAGCAACTGACATAGCCTCGAAGCGTTGAAGGTATTGATCAATCTTCTCTTTGTCCTCCTCGTAGACCGCTAAAGGAAACTTCATGGCCTGGTACCCATGTCCACCTACTGGTGTTGCGCCTGAGATGGAGGAACCTCCAACTGCTCCCTCAGTTTCTCCATTAGATTGACTCTTGAGCTCGAGTTCCCGCATCCGGTACTCGTGCTCCCTCTTCTGTGCTTCTTGTTCAGCTTCTAATTTCCTAGCTGCTTGTTCAGCTTCCAATTTCCTAGCTGCTTGCTCAGCTTCCAATTTCTTAGCTGCTTGCTCAGCTTCCAATTTCTTAGCTGATTGCTCAGCTTCCAATTCCATCCTTCTCAATTCCAGCTCGGCCTTTCGATCATCCCTTTCTGCTTGACGATACTCTCTCTCCACTTCCTGTATGTAATCCGTTAGAGCAGACCCCGACAGTCCCATGTCTTCCCCCTTTGCCCTTAATTCTAACGTGGTAAGTTTAGGGGTGGCCATTATACAGAGAGGTAAGCTAGCAGGTCGAGTACAATATAACTGCAAATTACTATATGAACAAGTACTATAAATCTAGATATTACCACACACAGCACATTCACTCAGTGACAAGAGTAGAATCAGGACCACAGACCTATGCAGACGTGTGAAGTGTGAACAGGTAAGATATTTGTCCTAACCCCTATCCACATTCACTCTAGCTGGATTCTCCAAAATGATATCTCCCTTTTATAACTAAGGATCCCGTGTCAAAAGACCCCGTTGTCAGAAGATCCCACTGTCAAAGGTTCCTGCTTGCAGGAGATCTCGCTGTCCAAGGATTCCGTTTACGGGAGATCCCGCTGTCCAAAGATCACGTTTACGATAGATCCCGCTGTCCAAAGATCCCGTTTACGATAGATCCCGCTGTCCAAAGATCCCGTTTACGAGAGATCCCACTGTCCAAATATCCCGGACGAGCCCCCAATAATGTCGTGTCCTCCTTTAAAGTGTCGTCCCTGGAGTGAAGAGAGTCGACACCCACATTATAATATTTTGTTCCTCTCACTATTCTGGAGAATCCACCAGCTTCCGTCCAACACACTCCACCAGCCTATGGACACCTTTTCCTATCACTCTCTCACTGTCGTACTATGCCCCCCTTCTCATACTTCCCCAACGCAACATACTCAACAACTCTTGCTTCTAAAAATTAATAAAGAGTAATTTATTAAAATAAAAGTGTAACGTATATGAGACGTGTATGCGAAGAAAATGTGTGACGTGTTCTATAAAGTGTGTAGACTCTGTCTCTCAGACATCAACTCAGTCAGCTGATCACAGCAAAGATAGACCACAGCATGTTACGTCAGAACAAGTACGTCTCACCCGTTGCCGGAACCATCTTGCCGGATAATGCTTTGCCTCTGTAGACCTCTGGTAATCCAATTTCATGAACATCCGAAATAGACACCGGTGGTATTAAGAGTTAATCAGGGACCGGTTGCACTCTACACAATGTCCGTTCCTAATGTTCCTAAACAAACTGCACAAGTCTTTTGTAGTGTGTACGCAGTTAGTTAGTTAGTTAGTTAGTCGACAGATCATCCTCGTTGCACATCGAACCATTCAGTCCATAAGTGCTAATTTCTAATGTTAATTGTTGCTGTACTAACACTAGGTACTCTTAGCCGGTTCTCGGTTCGTTACTACTGTCTAATGCTGTGTGGTGCATCAGTATGCATCACTCTCTTTGATGAATCAATTTCCTTCTAGCGTAAGTTACGTTTCTGTATGCAACTTTATTGACTCTTGAACTGGTGTTCTTCAGAATGGGTTTTTTAATTCTTTCCCAAAACTTGTAGAGTTTCCTTGGATCTGGTAGGGAACCTAGGATAGAAACAACACATCTGGTGATAGTACTAGTCACTGATCCCTTCGGCTGAGTGTAAGCCTATCACCTTGCTTAATGATCTTTAGCTAACTAGAATTAGTCATAGAGCAGATTAGCTACCCACCTAGAGTCGAATCAGGCTATGACAAAGGAAAAATCACCAAACAGAATGCGGAACCCCGCCCACCAGGGACACCTACGGGAAGATCCCAATTATCCCTCATTACTCAATTCTCAACTAGTAAAGCTTATCAACACTTCACTAATCTATTCTTAACTAGCAGAGTTAATATCACTATTCTACTCTAACTAGTTTCCACTAACAGTGCTAATCATCACACTATAGTTTAACAAGGCCACAGTCTATATTAAGTAGAACTAATAGACTATATTGACTACCTTATGTAAAAACCGCCTCATTCCCGGGATGGCTACTACACTTTGCCATAACGGCACATGCTAGTTAATCTTAAATTAATCTAACACTGTAGAGCTCTCCCACAAACACGTCCATCCTAATCCACGGTTTTTGGTCAACTCCCCATCTCCAATCATGGTTTTCTGGCAAACCCCTAAAATTGGTCACGTGATATGGGTGACGTCCTGCAGGTGTTATTTGCGCATATCATCCATTGTCAGGAATCGATTTTCCTGGCTTTAGTCCTGTCAAAGTTGTCAGTAATTGTTTAGATTCTCAAAACAAGCCAGCGAATTTCTGTATACTCCCACAAAGAGTTGCAAATAACCCCGTCAACTTCTCGATGTGCCGGAAACCAAGAATTGACAGATGCACTGTTTTCCTGTCTCTCGCTGCCAATTCCGGTTTGTCTCTGACTGTTGACAAACTGTCAATCTTCTGTTCAGTGGTGACAATCCCAGCAGCCATTTCCGTCTGATGTCCGGCAGTATAAGTGACAGACAGGGCTGTTCCATCTACTGCGCCGGGCAAGGCTATGTAATTCTAAATGTTTACAAACTGCCAACGCGGTGTATCCATTCCTTTTCACTCACCACCAAATGTGTATATGGGCTGACCTGATGTAACCTGTGCAGCTGTGTTTACTCTGTTAGTACGACTGTTGTGGGCCTAGAAAATATACGCCCAGCAAACGTCGGTAAATTTATTTGTTTAACTCATGGCAATCTCGCGACAATAAGTGCTCCGTTTTTCTCCTAACTCAAACCTGAGTCTGGAGAAACTCAGCTCGATGCACAATCTCCGTTGCATCGGCGAGGATCCTGAAATACTTTGGGCAAATTTTGCCCGGGCAGCGCCGTTAGGCTACTCTTTTTCGATTTCCAACTGCCAAGGGATTTTTTACGTGCGCAACAATACACACGGGCGTCCGATCTCACTACCCAGAGACCAGGGGAAATTTTATTACTGGAAGTCCAGTATGACTTTTTAAAATAAATCCCGGTCCTCATCGGGGCCTGAACCCGAGACCTCCAGCACTCGAGGCGGACACCATACCTCGAGACCACTCAGCCCCCTGTGGTGGTGTTAATAACGGGGAATAGAAGTAAAATAACATGAAGTGATAGGTTATGTAGCGTAAATTACTAAGGAACACAAGTAAAATAAGATAAAGTGACAGATTATATCGTTCAAAATACCAGCGGAAAAGAGTAAAATAAGATAAACTGACAGATTGTGTAGTGTAAAATACCAGGGAACAGAAGTAAAATACGAAAAAGCGACAGATTATATTGTAAAATATACCAGGGAACAGACGTAAAATAAGATAAAGTGACAGATTATGTGGCGTAAAATGCCAGGGAACAGAAGTAACATAAGATAAAGTGACACGTTAAATAGTGTAAAATACCAGGGAACATAAGTAAAATACGATAAAGTGACAAATTATATAGTGTAAAATATGAACCAATGGATTAGACGGTGGAGGAGGAAGGGGTCAAGTGGAGCACGTATACGAATCCACCAGTATTGATGGGCACTCATAAAAGTAGAAGAAAGAAGTAGAGACTAGAGGACCCACTTAATTAGTTGCATGTCTTTTACAGGACGTTGTCGTCAACCCCAGCATTTTTGGCTGCTTGTGATTTATTAGATAAGTTGACGTTCAGTAGTTTGACATTGCTTTGTGAACGACGGACGTTCATACCATTGTATGAAAACCAGCGCAGGGCGGTCTGGTCCCAGATCGCCGGCTGCTGTATTTCCATGCGCTATGCGGGATTTCGAATCGCGTTCGCCACCGACAGGACACACACTAGTTACTTAGTTGCATATCCTTTACAGGACGTAGCAATCAACCCCATCATTTTTTGGTTGATCGTGATTCCTGGGCAAGTTTACGTTCAGTAGTTTGCCATTGCTCTCTGAAAGACCGGCAACTATACCATTTCATTTAAAAAAAGGCGGTCTGCTGCCAAATCGCCGGCAGCTATGTTTATAAGATGGTATGCGGGATTACGAACTGAGTCCGGCCACCAGACAACATAAACATTCAAAGCTGACGTTACCATAACGGGATTCGAACTTGTCACTACCAGTTGACGATAGCGCCTCTCCCTGTAGCAACAGATGAAATTAAGGTCAATGCTGAGGGGAAAGGGGAGATCACTGACTCATAAAACCAGACCAAAGAGAAGGCAGACAAACGTGAATCAGCGAGGGCAACGAAATACGACACATGCGTATAATCAGGGTCGCTGTAGGCATTCACTGTCAACCGACGATGTGATCCAGCAGTTGTGCACGCCTCGTTTTACGTAATATTTGCATTCGGTTTTGTTTTCCTGTTTGATTATCTTCAGCATTGAGGATTTGCGCAGACTGCTCTCCCTTCCTTGAATGGGTTGTTTTTCTCTGCAATGTAAACCTTTGCTGGGCGATTTCCTTTCAAATTAAATACTTGTGCGTTTATTGGCCGGGACGAGAGGTGGAATTAGAGTTGTATATTTTCAGGAATTATCAAATTTATATTCATCAAGATTGGACAATGTGATTATCAAGTTTGCGCGTGGGTATTGTCTAGTGTTGATAAAGTTATGGGTTATGGTCAAATGTTGTTATTTTTTATGTGTTCGTAAACTCATTAGAATGTTTTTATACGGCAGTTTTTATGTCTAAAACATATTATCATCACGAAGTCAGCATTTCACAAGATGTAGAATATTTTCTGCAAGTTATCTTTATCAGTTGAAGTAAGGGAACGAGTTATATTGAGCTAATCCTGATATGTGGATGCGAATCATGGATAATAAACAGATAGGATACAAATTATATAGAGCCTGCGGAGATACAGATTTATATAAGAATGATGAGATCTATGTGAAGGGATAGAAAGAGCAATGAAGATATCTTTAAAAACGTTAACTCAAAAATGAACATTGGTTTTCATCAGAAAAAGACAGTCCGCATTTATTGGACATGTCTTGATATTGGGACATTATTGGGAGGAAATTGGGAGTATGTTGTCACAACGGAAAAGTTGGAGGAGGGGTGTCGGGAGAAACCAAGAGAGACGATATTTGCCAATTTGACATTACGGCATGGAGGAATATCGGTATCAGAAATGATTGGCGGCACACTAGATAGAGGGCTGTGAACAGTCGTGGTCATCAACGCCACATGGCTGGAACTATAATAATAAGAATATTATCATCAATAATGAAGACCGCTATCCCATATGGACAGCGATCACCGTAAAATTAATAAGCTTGTGAGGGTAAAACCGTAGGCAGCTGTTATTAACGGAGGACTCAGTCACATGACTATTAATATGAGCCAGGCGATGGACCCAGTTATAACTTCTCCTTGAGGTTGAACGGGCTAGCGATCATGGTGAAATCGAATCGAATCTAGTTTATAAGCCATTGCCCACTTTGGACAACAGTCACCTTCAATTTAAGATCCTATTAGTGGCTGACTCGGTTCAATTAATCTGAGCCAGGGGTGGACCCTAATATAACTTCTCTTCTGATGTTGAACGGGGTAGAAGTTGCTTGCTTGCTTGTGTTCGTTGGCTTGAGCTCCAACGCAAAGTCCTGTATGTCGGATGAAGGCATCCTGTTGTCCAACATCAGTATGATGTCATACAGGACCTGAGGTTTGCGTGAGTATCCGTTGTCCCATGTCTGGCTTATTGGTGTGCAGACTGGTGGTTCCTCGCCGTACAGGCAGACACTCTCCGACTTCGGAGGAATCGGCGATCCTACTGACTTTAGCCAGGACCCCGCAGGGACCTGTTGCCCAGGACGCTCGGCGAGGACGCGTCAATAGGTCTTGGCCAGTATATAACCCAGCCCTGGTGACTTGGAAACAGCTCTGCGTCCCACGGGGTAGAAGTAATGATAGAATGAAATCGAAACGAGTTTGGATACGACGACTCGTCACTGGATCGTGGAATTTTCATATATGATAGTCAACTTTTGATATATTTACGATTTATATACCTATTGTTGGTGTAGTGCTTATCACATCTGGCTGCAATGCTGATCAATTTTAATGTAGTGATGATATATGAAGTCCATAAACGGGCACTCTCCCGCAGTTTATACTTCACCTCGATACCGCAAAGTACAAGAGGAACAAGATGAGATGAGATGATCAGTTTTGATTTAGTAATTATCAATTTTGCTGTGGTTATAAGTTTTGATGCAGTGATTATTATATAAAAAAGGCCTCAAAAAGCAAGAGAATCGACTTCATTGCACCAAGTGTTATCCCATACGGCTCGGTCTCTTTCCACAGGGCGGTCTGCCGAACGCGTCGCACAAAACGCAAAGTTCCTAGCTCCAATGACGACTCCCATGAGTCTCCGAGAAAACTGCGCTCGTGAACCGAACGATGTAGGCTGGAATCGAACCCACAAACCTCGGAACGCGCGGCAGACGACGGAAGTGCTTGCCCACGGAGGCACTCAGTGATAATCAAGTGTTGACGTAGTGATTATTTCCTAGCACCTGGCCATCTTGACAGACGATAGTTTGTTACATTGTGCTAGCACTTGGCCATCTTGACAGACCATAGTTTGTTACATTGTGCTGTCACCTGGCCATCTTGACAGACCATAGTTTGTTACATTGTGCTGTCACCTGGCCATCTTGACAGACGATAGTTTGTTACACTGTGCTTCAACTACTGGCACCTGGCCATCTTGACAGATCATAGTTTGTTACACTGTGCTTTAACTACTGGCACCTGGCCATCTTGACAGACCATAGTTTGGTACAATGTACTGGCACCTGACCATCTTGACAGATCATAGCTTGTTACACTGTGCTTCAACTACTGGCACCTGGCCATCTTGACAGACCATAGTTTGTTACAATGTGCTGTCACCTGACCACCTTGACAGATCATTGTTTCTTAAACTGTGCTTCAACTACTGACACCTGGCCATCTTGACAGATCATAGTTTGTTACACTGTGCTTCAACTACTGGCACCTGGCCATCTTGACAGATCATAGTTTATTACACTGTGCTTCAACTACTGGCACCTGGCCATCTTGACAGACCATAGTTTGTTACACTGTGCTTCAACTACTGGCACCTGGCCATCTTGACAGACCATAGTTTGGTACAATGTGCTGGCACCTGGCCATCTTGACAGATCATAGTTTGTTACACTGTGCTTCAACTACTGGCACCTGGCCATCTTGACAGATCATAGTTTGTTACACTGTGCTTCAACTACTGGCACCTGGCCATCTTGACAGACCATAGTTTGTTACACTGTGCTTCAACTACTGCCACCTGGCCATCTTGACAGACCATAGTTTGGTACAATGTACTGGCACCTGGCCATCTTGACAGATCATAGTTTGTTACACTGTGCTTTAACTACTGGCACCTGGCCATCTTGACAGACCATAGTTTGTTACACTGTGCTTCAACTACTGGCACCTGGCCATCTTGACAGATCATAGTATGTTACACTGTGCTTCAACTACTGGCACCTGGCCATCTTGACAGATCATAGTTTGTTACACTGTGCTTCAACTACTGGCACCTGGCCATCTTGACATATCATAGTTTGTTACACTGTGTTTCAACTACTGGCACCTGGCCATCTTGACAGACCATAGTTTGGTACAATGTACTGGCACCTGGCCATCTTGATAGATCATAGTTTGTTACACTGTGCTTCAACTACTGGCACCTGGCCATCTTGACAGACCATAGTTTGGTACAATGTACTGGCACCTGGCCATCTTGACAGATCATAGTTTGTTACACTGTGCTTCAACTACTGGCACCTGGCCATCTTGACAGACCATAGTTTGGTACAATGTACTGGCACCTGGCCATCTTGACAGATCATAGTTTATTATGTGGTTGTTTCGGGATTTGAAATTTAAATATTGAGCACAACCCACTACTGGCAACGCCGATCTCATTCTGGTATGAACCTAAGGCCTATCCACGTCAATATGGAAGCACTATACTCGAGTTTCGCCCTCATTTGAGCTCGTCAGTAGTGCATATCCCTGACTGGATCCGGAAACAGTCCCGGATCACGCGTGTGAAGCGGGTGTATAACCACGTGGCACACACTGGACACACCAAATTATCACAACAGAACATCACAACGCTACCCATCGTAGGCTATGCTCAAGATTGCCCAATCGCCGCGACCGACAGTAGTAGGATAGCGGGTAACTGATTAGGATTTCTGGATTGTGGTGCTGGATTGACCCCAATCCAGCTGGATTGGGGTTAGGGGTTAGGGGTTAGGGGTTAGGGTTAGGGTTAGGGGTTAGGGTTAGGGTTAGGGGTTAGGGTTAGGGGTTAGGGTTAGGGGTTAGGGTTAGGGGTTAGGGTTTAGGGGTTAGGGTTTTTGTCTGCTCCTAATTATACTTTATGGATTGACTTCGCTGGATTGCCCCCAATCCAGCTCGGGGCCAGGGCGATTTGGGTAGGGTAGGTACTTAGGTCATATGTAAGGGTTGATAATTCTAATAAAAGACATGTTTCTAAGAGCAGATAACTGAGTTTGTGTATAATATTTTAACTAATTTAAAAAAAAAAAATAAAAATAAAAAACAACCTAAGGCGCGCGCGGGGCAGTCGCAGGAGCGAGCACGGGCGACAGTCGCTTGGGTGCGGTTTGAACCCAGTCAGTGTCTTGTAGTAACCACATGGCCAGTCATTTCTGAATGACCACAAGCCGGTCAGTGACGAGTGTGGGTGGTGGGGCTAGACGGTTCGAACCCTCGAGGCACACCGGGTGTGATATGAAAATTGTAATAAGTAAAAAGGCAAATATGGCGTGTATATGAGCTGTAGTGGGTCGTAGTGGCTTATAAAACTATCATCATATAGATTACACCTCTTCAAATGAAAACCTTAAAAAAGTAAAGATGGCCTGTAGTAACGGGTGTAAGGGGGCGTGGCTTCGTGGTATTCGTTGTTAAGGGGTTGGTGAGTGGTGATGTACCTATATAACAGCTTCCGAACAATTTAAAGGGATGGGCGAGTGGCGAAGTGGCTAAGTAAATGCGTCGGTTCCTTGCTAAGAGACAGAGGAGTTGCTAGATAAAGGCTCCAGATCGTTGTCAAGGGGTTGGTGAGTGTACAAATAGCTAAATAACTGCTTCTGATCCTTGTTAAGAGGTGGGCGAGGGGCGGATTGGTTGGATAATTACGCCCGTTCCTTGGTAAGAGCCAGGGTGATCGAGTGGAGAAGTGGGTAAATATAGGCATGGAGGTATACCATCGACACATTCAATGCATAATTTCGGCGTCGGTCGTCAGAAGACCAAGGATATTTTCATTATATGTCTATTGTAAAGGGGTCGACTGTTTGTTATAACGGGGTTACTATTATCTATAGTGGCTGGGACTTAAATACTATCAGCATACCGGTTACAGCTCTTCAAATGAAAACTTTGAAAGTGTAAAGATGGCCGATGGTTTTAGTGGGTATGACTTTGTGATATTCGTTGTTAAGGGGTGGGGTGAGTGGTTGAGTAACTAGATAAACGCTTCTGAACACTATCATCGGGTTCGAATCCCAGTGGGGTGGTCTAGTGGTAGAAGAAATATTGATATTATCTGGTTCCTTAGTTGTGATGTCGAGCTCGGTTGTTATTAACCCGGTTATGTTTAGAAAAGTAGAGGTGGTGTGCTGGTTGCGGAGTATGTTTAGGGGGTACCCCAGACACTGTGGAAGTGATAGGTTCGAAGCTCGGAACTTTGTCGTGGGTAAGATTTCCAGTCATCAAGGTGTGGGTGTCTAGTTGATTATTGGGTTAGGGTCGCTTTGTCCAGCCTTGTCGCCGCGGCCACAAGTCCCACCGCTGATGAAAAACACAGGCAGCAGATTTCACCATTGTACCTACGAGTCACAAAATATAAGCTAACTTAACATTCAGAATATGACCTCAACAGGTGTTGCCAAAAATCAATACTTATCCTTATAACGGCTAATCCAGGGGATTATCGGCATCGTAATGACCAAGTCAGGTTAATAATATTTCTTATATCTCCGCCATTGCAAATAGTTCGCGATATTAATAAATGTTCATTTAAAGGTTGGAAGGGGATTAAAAGATTAACACCTATTGTCGGGACATCCAATAAAAATCAATAACACTACCCTCTATTTTTCTCATAATTGCCGATTGGAGATTATGGGCTAGATGTATGTGTCCTTATTTAGTTAAAACAGGTGGTATGAGTAGGAGATATCACAAACAGTATCAGCATGTGCCACTCTGATCTTAAATATCAGTAGTTCGTTATTCTTGTGACATTGAAAACGCTTGTGGCTTGAAGACAGATGGTGTACTATGTTCTTGGGTGGTGTATATAGATTGACCAGTATGTGAAGTTGATAAGGTCACCCCTGCCAGCGCATCGTAGCTGTGTTGTGACTTGTCGCCTATTACATCCGGGTGTAAAAATAACCAAAAATATTTCACATCAACTCAGACATGCCTCTATATAGCTGCACTGCGAACATGGCTAGAGTCTACTTTAGGAAAGTATCGTGTATCTGTGTATACGGGTTTACCACTGCTTATAGATGTGTGCAGTATTATTAGAAAGCGGCCGTTATGTCTACATTATCAAAGTATGTTGCCTTACAGAGCTGGTATAGTTTCTATGTGTCTGCTACGTTGTATGTTTTGTCATGTTGCCTTGTAGTATTTGGAGGGAGTTTCATGCGATTGTCTAGTGAAAATTTTAAAAACTATGTCTCAGAATCCACAACGCCACTGGCATTAGAGGCTTTTCAACTTGTCTGCTCATTGACCACGCTTCACAGTCATACTAAAGTACGGGTTCTATGTAGTACTTAAACACTCCTTTTATTTCTCATTACAGTTGTCAACTTTATATTAGTCAGTCTGTTTTCCAATTTGCAAAAGACAACCTTCATCACAGCGATTCTTGTTCCAACGCTTTAAAGCCACCTCCTTTCAGACATTTATTTCTGTCCTTTTATGCTCACGGCTATCGTTTCCCCATTTCAAGCTCCATGTCTCTACACGTATGCATTAGTGTGGTAGACGTAAACCGATAACTCACAAGATAGACGTATATTATCACACTGTATATGAACATGTGGGAAACGGCTACATCCGGGCAAAGAGGGCGTTGTATCTGTCACATGCGTATGGATACAGCCGAGACACGTGGTTAAGAGGGATACTACAGAAAAAAAAAACCGGTATTATGTTGGCGATCGAACCAGGGGACCTAATTCGTGATGACCACCATGTACGGGAGTGATTCTGCTCCCTCATCAACAGGGCGTCGGCGGTTTAAAAGGGTGTTCATTCTCTCGCTTTTCTATTTCCGAGTCGTCATAGGGTCACCAAGTAACAGTAAAGAACACGAAACTACTACTAACAAGGCCTTTATACACCACAATGCATTTTCGAATATAATATACACAACTATAATCAAGTCATCACAGTATTCAACTAACCCGTTCTCATAGACATAGAGGAGTACTTAACATCTATCGGGTCATACACCAACGAGTGTTTAGCTATATTTATCATATAATATTACCCGTGAACACAACAAGCTTCCCCGGATCAGTCTTAGGCTTCTCATATAACATGACATATCACGTACCCGCTGTCTTGACCAGCAAAGTTATCACTTCTCAGAGCAGACATTTACACTTTCATTAATTCTTCTGCCTGGCCAAAGGGGGATCTTTGCATCTTTCCGCAGAAACCTAGTTCCAATGCTAATATATGTTTTTCAATGTGTCGGCTCATTACCACATTTCACATCCTGACAAAAGTACAGGTTCTATGTTCCACTCCAACAGTCAAATAAGAAAAAATGTTAGCCAAATTATTGAAATGTTGGCCAAATATAGAAATATAGCGACCAGACGTATAAAGTATAGTAAAATATGTTAGCCAAACTTATAAAACTCGTGGTCAAAATAAGAAATATCTCAACCAAGCGTATAAGAAATAGGAAAAATGTTAGCCAAATTATTAAAATGTTGGCCAAATATAGAAATATATCGACCAAACGTATAAAATATAGTAAAATTTGTTAGCCAAACTTATAAAACTCGGGGTCAAAATAAGAAATATCTCGACCAACTTATAAAATGTAGGAAAAATTGTTAGCCAAACTGACAAAACTGTTAGCCAAAATAAGTAACGTCTCGGCCAACTTATAAAATGTAGGAAAAATTGTTAGCTAAACTGACAAAACAGTTGGTCAAAATAAGAAACGTCTCGACTAACATTATAAAAAGTAGGAACAATTGTAACCAAATTAATTTAAAAAGGTGACCAAAATAAGAAATATCTCATCCATTCTTATAAAACTTAGGAAAATGTGTTAACCTAATGAGAAAAATATTGACCAAGTAAAGAAAAACGTACACCAAACTTCTGAAAAGTAAGAAAATTTGTTAACCAAATGGGAAAAATATTGGCCAAGTGGAGAAATATCTCAACCATACTTATGAAAAGGAGGAAAATGTGTTAACCTAATGAGAAAATATCGCCCAAGTGAAGAAAAAAGTTACACAAAACTTATAAAACTTAGGAAAATGTGTTAACCTAATGAGAAAAATATCGCCCAATTGAAGAAAAAAGTTACACAAAACTTATAAAACTTAGGAAAATGTGTTAACCTAATGAGAAAAATATCGCCCAATTGAAGAAAAAAGTTACACAAAACTTATAAAACTTAGGAAAATGTGTTAACCTAAAGAGAAAAATATTGACCAAGTAAAGAAAAACGTACACCAAACTTCTGAAAAGTAAGAAAATTTGTTAACCAAAGGGGAAAAATATTGGCCAAGTGGAGAAATATCTCAACCATACTTATAAAAAGGAGGAAAATGTGTTAACCAAATGGGAAAAATATTGGCCAAGTGGAGAAATATCGCAACCATACTTATGAAACTTAGGAAAATGTGTTAACCTAATGAGAAAAATATCGCCCAAGTGAAGAAAAAAGTTACACAAAACTTATAAAACTTAGGAAAAAATGTTAACCTAATGAGAAAAATATCGCCCAATTGAAGAAAAAAGTTACACAAAACTTATAAAACTTAGGAAAATGTGTTAACCTAATGAGGAAAAAATATTGACCAAGTAAAGAAAAACGTACACCAAACTTCTGAAAAGTAAGAAAATTTGTTAACCAAAAGGGAAAAAATATATGGGCTAAACTATGAAATATGTTGACCGAACTAAGAAAGTGTGTTAACCAAAGGGGGAAAAATGTTGGTCAAAACATGAAACATCTCGACCAAACTTATAAATATCTCGTGTAAACTTATAAAAAAGGTAGGAACAAATATTGCTCTGTAGTTATGTCAAACGTGTCTTGAACTTTTATCTGAACAGACATTTCACAAGACATAATCATCAACGTCAACACTTTCCCTCTTTTACATTACCGAAAGTTTCAACTTATCAGTCCAGAGTATCCACTAAAGAAGCACTTATGCATACTAATCACCCAGCTCTTCACACTCTTGTTTTTTTTTTTTTTTTTTCTAACGCAAAGTGTCTCTGTCTTTCATAGATAGCTTCACAACTTTTCTGTGTAGCACCACTAACAACTCCAAACCTTCGTTTCACGTGCGCTCTAATGAAACAGTCATAACAACATTTAGGGCAATCTGTGGCTCCACCTGGGATAGTTTCAATATCATCTGAGTATTCGTCAGCAAAGATCCACTTCCCATGGCTGATATCTTCAACTTTCTATACCACAATGTCTGCTACACTAACCTTCCATTGGTCCATCTTTCAACAATACAAAGAGTGTTCTCGAAGCTAACATAACATTGCTTACTTTGTCCACCTCTATCACACTTTGTCATTTCACAGCTGCAATAGCGGCAAGTCTGCAACCAACCAACAGTGTCTGTTATGAAGTCGACCTTTCTTAAAGCCACGTCTGCCTTACTGAACCCTTGAATACCCTCTACCACATCGTCTAACCGACTTTCAACATTTCATACCAAATAACATTAACATTCTCTTTGATTACAGAACAACTGATTTTCTGCTGACTAAGCAGATTTTCCAACCCCGTGGAGATAAATCATATTCCCCCTAACCTACTAGGCGCTATTCTAGACAACGAATATGGTCATCGACCAATACCCCTAGGCAGAACTTGAAAAAACAACAGAGCTTGGGTTATTGAGACGAATGAGTTGCATTCCTTGGACTACCAGAAAGACATCAAACACAACAAACTCTTTCTTACTAACCCTAAGTATACATCAACTAACCCTAACCCTAAACCTAAGTATACATCAACTAACCCTAACCCTAACTATACAACAAACTCTTTCTTAAGAGACATAGATACAAACCAGTGTTAGAAATGAAAAAGTTAAATTTATGTGATTACATTTTAATTAAAATTTAAAACTAATAAATCGCACTTTTATTGCGCAAGATGTAAGCTTGATATATGTCCTATACCTAACCTATACCTATACTTACCCTATATCTGTATATTAAGTGAAGCGCGCAATAAAAGTGCGATTTATTAGTTTTAAATTTTAATTAAAATGTAATCACATAAATTTAACTTTTTCATTTCTAACACTGGTTTGTATCTATGTCTCTTAAGAAAGAGTTTGTTGTATAGTTAGGGTTAGGGTTAGTTGATGTATACTTAGGTTTAGGGTTAGGGTTAGTTGATGTATACTTAGGGTTAGTAAGAAAGAGTTTGTTGTGTTTGATGTCTTTCTGGTAGTCCAAGGAATGCAACTCATTCGTCTCAATAACCCAAGCTCTGTTGTTTTTTCAAGTTCTGCCTAGGGGTATTGGTCGATGACCATATTCGTTGTCTAGAATAGCGCCTAGTAGGTTAGGGGGAATATGATTTATCTCCACGGGGTTGGAAAATCTGCTTAGTCAGCAGAAAATCAGTTGTTCTGTAATCAAAGAGAATGTTAATGTTATTTGGTATGAAATGTTGAAAGTCGGTTAGACGATGTGGTAGAGGGTATTCAAGGGTTCAGTAAGGCAGACGTGGCTTTAAGAAAGGTCGACTTCATAACAGACACTGTTGGTTGGTTGCAGACTTGCCGCTATTGCAGCTGTGAAATGACAAAGTGTGATAGAGGTGGACAAAGTAAGCAATGTTATGTTAGCTTCGAGAACACTCTTTGTATTGTTGAAAGATGGACCAATGGAAGGTTAGTGTAGCAGACATTGTGGTATAGAAAGTTGAAGATATCAGCCATGGGAAGTGGATCTTTGCTGACGAATACTCAGATGATATTGAAACTATCCCAGGTGGAGCCACAGATTGCCCTAAATGTTGTTATGACTGTTTCATTAGAGCGCATGTGAAACGAAGGTTTGGAGTTGTTAGTGGTGCTACACAGAAAAGTTGTGAAGCTATCTATGAAAGACAGAGACACTTTGCGTTAGAAAAGAAAAAAAAAAACAAGAGTGTGAAGAGCTGGGTGATTAGTATGCATAAGTGCTTCTTTAGTGGATACTCTGGACTGATAAGTTGAAACTTTCGGTAATGTAAAAGAGGGAAAGTGTTGACGTTGATGATTATGTCTTGTGAAATGTCTGTTCAGATAAAAGTTCAAGACACGTTTGACATAACTACAGAGCAATATTTGTTCCTACCTTTTTTATAAGTTTACACGAGATATTTATAAGTTTGGTCGAGATGTTTCATGTTTTGACCAACATTTTTCCCCCTTTGGTTAACACACTTTCTTAGTTCGGTCAACATATTTCATAGTTTAGCCCATATATTTTTTCCCTTTTGGTTAACAAATTTTCTTACTTTTCAGAAGTTTGGTGTACGTTTTTCTTTACTTGGTCAATATTTTTTCCTCATTAGGTTAACACATTTTCCTAAGTTTTATAAGTTTTGTGTAACTTTTTTCTTCAATTGGGCGATATTTTTCTCATTAGGTTAACATTTTTTCCTAAGTTTTATAAGTTTTGTGTAACTTTTTTCTTCACTTGGGCGATATTTTTCTCATTAGGTTAACACATTTTCCTAAGTTTCATAAGTATGGTTGCGATATTTCTCCACTTGGCCAATATTTTTCCCATTTGGTTAACACATTTTCCTCCTTTTCATAAGTATGGTTGAGATATTTCTCCACTTGGCCAATATTTTTCCCCTTTGGTTAACAAATTTTCTTACTTTTCAGAAGTTTGGTGTACGTTTTTCTTTACTTGGTCAATATTTTTCTCTTTAGGTTAACACATTTTCCTAAGTTTTATAAGTTTTGTGTAACTTTTTTCTTCAATTGGGCGATATTTTTCTCATTAGGTTAACACATTTTCCTAAGTTTTATAAGTTTTGTGTAACTTTTTTCTTCAATTGGGCGATATTTTTCTCATTAGGTTAACACATTTTCCTAAGTTTTATAAGTTTTGTGTAACTTTTTTCTTCACTTGGGCGATATTTTCTCATTAGGTTAACACATTTTCCTCCTTTTCATAAGTATGGTTGAGATATTTCTCCACTTGGCCAATATTTTTCCCATTTGGTTAACAAATTTTCTTACTTTTCAGAAGTTTGGTGTACGTTTTTCTTTACTTGGTCAATATTTTTCTCATTAGGTTAACACATTTTCCTAAGTTTTATAAGAATGGATGAGATATTTCCTATTTTGGTCACCTTTTTAAATTAATTTGGTTACAATTGTTCCTACTTTTTATAATGTTAGTCGAGACGTTTCTTATTTTGACCAACTGTTTTGTCAGTTTAGCTAACAATTTTTCCTACATTTTATAAGTTGGCCGAGACGTTACTTATTTTGGCTAACAGTTTTGTCAGTTTGGCTAACAATTTTTCCTACATTTTATAAGTTGGTCGAGATATTTCTTATTTTGACCCCGAGTTTTATAAGTTTGGCTAACAAATTTTACTATATTTTATACGTTTGGTCGATATATTTCTATATTTGGCCAACATTTTAATAATTTGGCTAACATTTTTCCTATTTCTTATACGCTTGGTTGAGATATTTCTTATTTTGACCACGAGTTTTATAAGTTTGGCTAACATATTTTACTATACTTTATACGTCTGGTCGCTATATTTCTATATTTGGCCAACATTTCAATAATTTGGCTAACATTTTTTCTTATTTGACTGTTGGAGTGGAACATAGAACCTGTACTTTTGTCAGGATGTGAAATGTGGTAATGAGCCGACACATTGAAAAACATATATTAGCATTGGAACTAGGTTTCTGCGGAAAGATGCAAAGATCCCCCTTTGGCCAGGCAGAAGAATTAATGAAAGTGTAAATGTCTGCTCTGAGAAGTGATAACTTTGCTGGTCAAGACAGCGGGTACGTGATATGTCATGTTATATGAGAAGCCTAAGACTGATCCGGGGAAGCTTGTTGTGTTCACGGGTAATATTATATGATAAATATAGCTAAACACTCGTTGGTGTATGACCCGATAGATGTTAAGTACTCCTCTATGTCTATGAGAACGGGTTAGTTGAATACTGTGATGACTTGATTATAGTTGTGTATATTATATTCGAAAATGCATTGTGGTGTATAAAGGCCTTGTTAGTAGTAGTTTCGTGTTCTTTACTGTTACTTGGTGACCCTATGACGACTCGGAAATAGAAAAGCGAGAGAATGAACACCCTTTTAAACCGCCGACGCCCTGTTGATGAGGGGGCAGAATCACTCCCGTACATGGTGGTCATCACGAATTAGGTCCCCTGGTTCGATCGCCAACATAATACCGGTTTTTTTTTCTGTAGTATCCCTCTTAACCACGTGTCTCGGCTGTATCCATACGCATGTGACAGATACAACGCCCTCTTTGCCCGGATGTAGCCGTTTCCCACATGTTCATATACAGTGTGATAATATACGTCTATCTTGTGAGTTATCGGTTTACGTCTACCACACTAATGCATACGTGTAGAGACATGGAGCTTGAAATGGGGAAACGATAGCCGTGAGCATAAAAGGACAGAAATAAATGTCTGAAAGGAGGTGGCTTTAAAGCGTTGGAACAAGAATCGCTGTGATGAAGGTTGTCTTTTGCAAATTGGAAAACAGACTGACTAATATAAAGTTGACAACTGTAATGAGAAATAAAAGGAGTGTTTAAGTACTACATAGAACCCGTACTTTAGTATGACTGTGAAGCGTGGTCAATGAGCAGACAAGTTGAAAAGCCTCTAATGCCAGTGGCGTTGTGGATTCTGAGACATAGTTTTTAAAATTTTCACTAGACACCCGCATGAAACTCCCTCCAAATACTACAAGGCAACATGACAAAACATACAACGTAGCAGACACATAGAAACTATACCAGCTCTGTAAGGCAACATACTTTGATAATGTAGACATAACGGCCGCTTTCTAATAATACTGCACACATCTATAAGCAGTGGTAAACCCGTATACACAGATACACGATACTTTCCTAAAGTAGACTCTAGCCATGTTCGCAGTGCAGCTATATAGAGGCATGTCTGAGTTGATGTGAAATATTTTTGGTTATTTTTACACCCGGATGTAATAGGCGACAAGTCACAACACAGCTACGATGCGCTGGCAGGGGTGACCTTATCAACTTCACATACTGGTCAATCTATATACACCACCCAAGAACATAGTACACCATCTGTCTTCAAGCCACAAGCGTTTTCAATGTCACAAGAATAACGAACTACTGATATTTAAGATCAGAGTGGCACATGCTGATACTGTTTGTGATATCTCCTACTCATACCACCTGTTTTAACTAAATAAGGACACATACATCTAGCCCATAATCTCCAATCGGCAATTATGAGAAAAATAGAGGGTAGTGTTATTGATTTTTATTGGATGTCCCGACAATAGGTGTTAATCTTTTAATCCCCTTCCAACCTTTAAATGAACATTTATTAATATCGCGAACTATTTGCAATGGCGGAGATATAAGAAATATTATTAACCTGACTTGGTCATTACGATGCCGATAATCCCCTGGATTAGCCGTTATAAGGATAAGTATTGATTTTTGGCAACACCTGTTGAGGTCATATTCTGAATGTTAAGTTAGCTTATATTTTGTGACTCGTAGGTACAATGGTGAAATCTGCTGCCTGTGTTTTTTATCAGCGGTGGGACTTGTGGCCGCGGCGACAAGGCTGGACAAAGCGACCCTAACCCAATAATCAACTAGACACCCACACCTTGATGACTGGAAATCTTACCCACGACAAAGTTCCGAGCTTCGAACCTATCACTTCCACAGTGTCTGGGGTACCCCCTAAACATACTCCGCAACCAGCACACCACCTCTACTTTTCTAAACATAACCGGGTTAATAACAACCGAGCTCGACATCACAACTAAGGAACCAGATAATATCAATATTTCTTCTACCACTAGACCACCCCACTGGGATTCGAACCCGATGATAGTGTTCAGAAGCGTTTATCTAGTTACTCAACCACTCACCCCACCCCTTAACAACGAATATCACAAAGTCATACCCACTAAAACCATCGGCCATCTTTACACTTTCAAAGTTTTCATTTGAAGAGCTGTAACCGGTATGCTGATAGTATTTAAGTCCCAGCCACTATAGATAATAGTAACCCCGTTATAACAAACAGTCGACCCCTTTACAATAGACATATAATGAAAATATCCTTGGTCTTCTGACGACCGACGCCGAAATTATGCGTTGAATGTGTCGATGGTATACCTCCATGCCTATATTTACCCACTTCTCCACTCGATCACCCTGGCTCTTACCAAGGAACGGGCGTAATTATCCAACCAATCCGCCCCTCGCCCACCTCTTAACAAGGATCAGAAGCAGTTATTTAGCTATTTGTACACTCACCAACCCCTTGACAACGATCTGGAGCCTTTATCTAGCAACTCCTCTGTCTCTTAGCAAGGAACCGACGCATTTACTTAGCCACTTCGCCACTCGCCCATCCCTTTAAATTGTTCGGAAGCTGTTATATAGGTACATCACCACTCACCAACCCCTTAACAACGAATACCACGAAGCCACGCCCCCTTACACCCGTTACTACAGGCCATCTTTACTTTTTTAAGGTTTTCATTTGAAGAGGTGTAATCTATATGATGATAGTTTTATAAGCCACTACGACCCACTACAGCTCATATACACGCCATATTTGCCTTTTTACTTATTACAATTTTCATATCACACCCGGTGCGCCTCGAGGGTTCGAACCGTCTAGCCCCACCACCCACACTCGTCACTGACCGGCTTGTGGTCACTCAGAAATGACTGGCCATGTGGTTACTACAAGACACTGACTGGGTTCAAACCGCACCCAAGCGACTGTCGCCCGTGCTCGCTCCTGCGACTGCCCCGCGCGCGCCTTAGGTTGTTTTTTATTTTTTTATTTTTTTTTTAAATTAGTTAAAATATTATACACAAACTCAGTTATCTGCTCTTAGAAACATGTCTTTTATTAGAATTATCAACCCTTACATATGACCTAAGTACCTACCCTACCCAAATCGCCCTGGCCCCGAGCTGGATTGGGGGCAATCCAGCGAAGTCAATCCATAAAGTATAATTAGGAGCAGACAAAAACCCTAACCCCTAAACCCTAACCCTAACCCCTAACCCTAACCCCTAACCCTAACCCCTAACCCTAACCCCTAACCCTAACCCTAACCCCTAACCCTAACCCTAACCCCTAACCCCTAACCCCTAACCCCTAACCCCAATCCAGCTGGATTGGGGTCAATCCAGCACCACAATCCAGAAATCCTAATCAGTTACCCGCTATCCTACTACTACCGACGTCCGTCAATCGATGGGACCCGAACGATCAGGACTTCTCACTGGCAAGGAACACCAGGCCTCCTAGATCCAGTGAGCAATAATCAATTGATTATGTGGTTGTTTCGGGATTTGAAATTTAAATATTGAGCACAACCCACTACTGGCAACGCCGATCTCATTCTGGTATGAACCTAAGGCCTATCCACGTCAATATGGAAACACTATACTCGAGTTTCGCCCTCATTTGAGCTCGTCAGTAGTGCATATCCCTGACTGGATCCGGAAACAGTCCCGGATCACGCGTGTGAAGCGGGTGTATAACCACGCGGCACACACTGGACACACCAAATTATCACAACAGAACATCACAACGCTACCCATCGTAGGCTATGCTCAAGATTGCCCAATCGCCGCGACCGACGTCCGTCAATCGATGGGACCCGAACGATCAGGACTTCTCACTGGCAAGGAACACCAGGCCTCCTAGATCCAGTGAGCAATAATCAATTGATTATGTGGTTGTTTCGGGATTTGAAATTTAAATATTGAGCACAACCCACTACTGGCAACGCCGATCTCATTCTGGTATGAACCTAAGGCCTATCCACGTCAATATGGAAGCACTATACTCGAGTTTCGCCCTCATTTGAGCTCGTCAGTAGTGCATATCCCTGACTGGATCCGGAAACAGTCCCGGATCACGCGTGCGAAGCGGGTGTATAACCACGCGGCACACACTGGACACACCAAATTATCACAACAGAACATCACAACGCTACCCATCGTAGGCTATGCTCAAGATTGCCCAATCGCCGCGACCGACGTCCGTCAATCGATGGGACCCGAACGATCAGGACTTCTCACTGGCAAGGAACACCAGGCCTCCTAGATCCAGTGAGCAATAATCAATTGATTATGTGGTTGTTTCGGGATTTGAAATTTAAATATTGAGCACAACCCACTACTGGCAACGCCGATCTCATTCTGGTATGAACCTAAGGCCTATCCACGTCAATATGGAAGCACTATACTCGAGTTTCGCCCTCATTTGAGCTCTTCAGTAGTGCATATCCCTGACTGGATCCGGAAACAGTCCCGGATCACGCGTGTGAAGCGGGTGTATAACCACGCGGCACACACTGGACACACCAAATTATCACAACAGAACATCACAACGCTACCCATCGTAGGCTATGCTCAAGATTGCCCAATCGCCGCGACCATATTGACGTGGATAGGCCTTAGGTTCATACCAGAATGAGATCGGCGTTGCCAGTAGTGGGTTGTGCTCAATATTTAAAGATCATAGTTTGTTACACTGTGCTTCAACTACTGGCACCTGGCCATTTTGACAGACCATAGTTTGGTACAATGTACTAGCACCTGGCCATCTTGACAGACGATAGTTTGTTACATTGTGCTGGCACCTGGCCATCTTGACAGACCATAGTTTGTTACACTGTGCTTCAACTACTGGCACCTGGCCATCTTGACAGACCATAGTTTGGTACAATGTACTGGCACCTGGCCATCTTGACAGACCATAGTTTGTTAC
>OY992876.1:309271226-309293726 GCA_963921405.1 Cepaea hortensis | reverse complement strand
CGTGTCTCCCAGCATGCGGTCCGTGGAAGTATTTGTATAAATACACACATCTGTTGTTAGATTGAAAAGTCAGTTCAAGTTGTTTTGATTTTGTATTGACTTTAGGTAGTGTGATTTTTGAAACGTTGTGTTAGTAAGTTCCTAGGACTTGTTTTGTGAGTGGACGTTTATTTGAAACCGAGTGGTGTGTTTACATTTAGCGTTGCCAGATCTTTTAACTGATTCGCTGTCGAAGGATAGTATACCGCCAAATGTGACTTCTTATTTGGACAGAAGGACGATATATTGCCATATTGGGGTCATCGCGTTGTTTGATTCGTTTCGCGGTATCTTCTGCAATTTAAATGTTCGGTAAACAGAAATGTACATTACAATACTTGTTCATTTGACTGTGTACCGTGTTTGGTCCAAACTAACTTTTTGTTTGGCACTGAATCAGTTAAATGAGACACCCGGACGTTTCTCTGGGAATTAGAAATGTTACACAAATTAATAGTATCAATTATCATCATTATTATGCGCCCTGCCAACTGGCATAGCTTTCGCGTATCTTTGTCATTTGTGTTCGTAATGAACTATGTTGTTGATATTCCTCCAGGTCACGGCATCAGTCTATCCAGTATCATTTCTCTCGGTCTGCCATTTCTCCCACTGACATGTCCAGTTGTCACGATGTACTCCAACTCCTCTCTTCTCATATGACCAATGAACATTGATCGTACTTTTCTTATAGTTTTTTTTTTCTTATCGCCCAAAACATTATGAGGTTAATTGCGACATCCTGTAAAAGATATGCAACTAACTAACCAATTGAGAATCGAGAAACAGGTAAATTTAATTAAACCTTCAACTTGACAGGAAAAACCAGGACAAAAAGCCGCCGGAAAGCATGTTATCGGGACAGCGAATTATCCAGTTGTTTATTATATAGTTTTGAAGATTGAGCACAACCCACTATTGGCAACGCTGATCGTATTCCGGTGCGAACCCTGGGCCCTGTCCACGTCAGATTGGAAGCACAAGACTCGAGTTTCGTTCTCGTTTGAGCTCGTCAGTAGTGACTGGACCCGTGAACGAACTCCGGATCTCTGGCGTGTGGGGCGGGTGTGCAACCACTGACCACGCCACTCACGCTAGACGCGACCAAATTATCATACTAGAACAGTGGTTCTCAACCTTTTTTGGCCCATTCACCTCTTCACCATATGTTCAGAATGTCATCCCTCTCTTCGTATTTCCTCCCCACCCCCACACACATTCTGTATACGTAAAAATGGAAGCTAAATTTAATAACACATACCAGAACAAGTCTAGATGCCTACATAAAACATGATTTGCTGGTCTACTTACGTTATAAAATGAATTTCAGAATGGCGAGAAGTACAGAACTGTAAAGTACGGAGGGGAAAAACAATATCAAGTAATCGATTCCTGTATTAACGCGATCTTGAAGTAATCTGACCTCCACCCCCGCCCCTTGTAAAACTCTTCTCTTCCTTGACTTGGGGACGTAAATTATAAGTGCCTTTTAAGTCGAAGTGGGTTCGGCTGATGGCGAGGGACACTGGTAATAATGAAAGCTAATCCACACACAAACATCAGTTCAGTGCACTAGAAGTAGTAGCACGTTATGGACTACGCTTGAGCTCAAAGAGAGCGAGCGCCAAAGAAAAACAATCACTTCCACAACGAAAGATGAAATACTGACTATTTACGTTGACTTGATTGCATTGACTTGATTGCGTTGACTTGATTACGTTGACTTGATTACGTTGACTTGATTCAGTCTAAAAGTTTGTTAATACATTGATTGACACCAACCAGGGTGATTGCTGTTACATTTTATTAAAATTAATCTTTGTAATTGTAATAAAAATGATTGCAACATTTTTGTAGGATTATAGTCCTTGTTACTACAAGGGGGCTTCAAGTGAAAACCTTAAATGCGTGTGTGTGTGTGTGTGTGTGTGTGTGTGTGTGTGTGTGTGTGTGTGTTTTCTGAAACAGTAGAGAACAAATGTATAACTGTTCGATGTAGTCACCACTGCTTTCAATGCAAGTCCTTCAGCACCGATAAAGTGCTTGCATTCCTATATAAAAATCTACTCTGGGGTCATTACTCGGTGTCCTTGACCTGGTCGAGAACGGTCTGTCACAGAAGTCACGTCGTTTTGAAACTTCCTACTCCACTCATACATTGGCTGTACTGACAGGCATGCATCACCTTATTGGACCTTCATTCGCTGATGAATTTCTATGGGTTTCACCCCTTCACTAATCAAAAACAAAATGCATAACAGAACACTGCTCCTCTTTGGAGGATGTCAAAAGTGGGAAACCATCTATACACTGCCCTTATGACGTCACCGTATTCGTCTATACCGTGATGTCACGTGCTTAACCCTCTTGACACCCTTAACAACAATATTAACAGGTTACAAGACAATGGCATGGTTATTGTAATTTCTATCACACTTTTAAGGTTTTTATTTAAAGCCCACTGGCACATTCAGTCTAAATTTTGCATCTTTGCGTTAACAGAAATCAGTTTGAAAGATTGCTAATACAAGGGTTGAAATTCAAAACATGGACTGAACCCAATCTATAGAAATGCTTAACGATTGAACTTAATCCTTAGAATGGTTTTAACGCAGCAGGCACTCTTTTAATACCGGTTGTAAATTCTGACATGGAGAAATTATAACGACCCATATTTTCTACAAGGATCACAAATGCCATCTATCTGGGCGTTGTATGATTGACATCTTGGGTGACCTGGAAAATACCTGGGATTTTACCTAGTGCCGACGTGCTTTCTGTCATGGGATTAATTGGTGAGAATTGTGTTGTGGTTGTTGTTCTTCGTGTTCGTTTGCTTTGTTGTTTGATTTTCTTGTTGCCGCCCTGAGGCGAAGGGGCTAAACACAGCGATTTGGAAGCAGACCGCCTTACGTTCGTTTTCATACAACGATGTGAGTGCCGGTCGTTTAGAAAGCTATGCCAAGCTACTGAACGTAAACTTGCCAAGAAATTACAAAAAAAAAATAATAATAATGCTGGGGTTGACTACCACGTCCTGTAAAGGATATGTAACTAACTTTTAGTTACTACTTTATCTCTGTATGTTAGTGCCAGTTGTTAGACTAGTGTCATCTTTAGTTGTTTCTTTATCTGTATGTTCTTACCCATTGTTAATTTAGTAATATCCTCTATAGTATTTATCTCTGTATGTTCTTGCCGCCGCTCTCGCTGGTCTAGGGGTTACACGACTTTCTCTGTAATCCTGTATAATCTCGTGAGTAACGTAACGTGCGCGAAAATTGGTAGCGGTTCTCTCCGCGTCGGTAACTTACGGGGTATGTGAGCCGGTCGCTTAGAAAACAATGGCAAACTACTGAGCGTAATCTTGCCAAGAAATCAACAATCAGCTGAAAGATGCTGATGTTGACAGCGATGTCCTGTAAAGGATATGCGGAAAAAAAATGTTCTTGCCAGCTGCTACATTAGTGCCCTCTATAGACTTTATCTATGTTTGTTCTTGCCCGTTGCTACATTAGTGTTCTATGTAGTTATAACTTTATCTGTATTTTCTTGTCAGTTGTTACATTAGTGCCTTCTTTATTTATTACTTTATCTGTATGTTCTTGCCGGTTGGTAAAATAGTGTCCTATTTAGTTATTACTTTATTTATGTATGTTCTTGTTGTTGTAACATTAGTGTCCTCTTTAGTTGTTACTTTACCTCTGTATGTTCTTGCCAGTTGTTGCATTTGTGTTCTCTTTAGTTATTACTTTATGTATGCTCTAGCCAGTTAGTAAACTAGTGTCCTATTTAGTTATTACTTTATCTATGTATGTCTTTGCCAGTTGTTACATTATTGTCCTCTATAGTTATTACTTTATCTATGTATGTCCTTGCCAGTTGTTACATTATTGTCCTCTATAGTTATTACTTTATCTATGTATGTTCTTGCCAGTTGTTACATTATTGTCCTCTATAGTTATTACTTTATCTATACGTGTTCCTGCCAGTTGTTACATTAATGTTCTCTATAGTTATTACTGTATCTATGTATGTTCTTGCCAGTTGGTAAACTAGTGTCCTCTTTCATTATTACTTTATCTATGTATGTTCTGTATGTTCTTACCAACTTGCTACATTAACGATGTTCTTTCCAAATTGCTACATTAATTATGTTCTTACCAAGTCGCTACATTAACTATGTTCTTACTAAGATGTTACATTAACTATGTTCTTACTAAGATGTTACATTAACTATGTTCTTACTAAGATGTTACATTAACTATGTTCTTACTAAGATGTTACATTAACTATGTTTTAAACAAGTTGCTACATTAACTTTGTTCTAACTAAGCTGCTACGTTAACCATGTTCTAACCAAGCTGCTAAATTAACTATGCTCGACCATGTTCTAACCAGGTTGAGACATTAACCATGTTCTAAACAAGTTGATACATTAACTATGTTCTAAACAAGTTGATACATTAACTATATTCTTGCCAAGTTGCTACATTGACTATGTCCTTACCAAGTTGCCACATTAACTATATTCTTACCAAGTTGCTAGATTAACAATTTTCTTACAAAGTTGTTACATTAACTATGTTCTTACCAAGTTGCGACATGAACTTCCCCATTCAATAGGCCACCCACTCCTCTAATTATTCTGGGTGACCGAATGAGTAGAGGAGTGGTTACTCTAATATGCTCCACTTACTGGATCATCACTCCTCCACTCATCCGATCACGTGATTCGTTGTTCTTCTAAAGCAGTGGTTCTCAACCGGTGGGGAATTTCCAGGCCCCCCCCCAGGGGGGAATTTTAGGGTTTTCGGGGGGGGGGGGGGATTATGATTATTTCAAGATCGCATTAATACAAGAACCAGTTACTTGATATTGTTTTTCCCTTTATATTTTACGGTTCTGTACTTCTCGCCCTAATGAAATTCGTTTTATAACGTAAGTGGACCCGCAAATCACGTTTTATGTAGATGTCTAGACTTGTTCCAGTATGTGTTATTAAATTTAGCTTCCATTTTTATGTATACTGTGTAAAGGTGGGGGGGGGGGGGATTTATAGGGAGGAAATTTGAAAAGGGGGGGGGGGCGAGTGACGTTCTGAACATATGGTAAAGGGGGCATGGGCGAAAAAAGGTTGAGAACCACTGTTCTAAAGCATTAGGAAATGTCAGATGAAACGTAAGGCACACATCAATAGTCGAGGCCGTGTAGAGAAATTCATCGCTTTACATGTGAAAATCGTACAAAAAAGAAGCGATGGAAGACAGAGAAAGGTGTCAAAAATGTGTCAAAAGCGTAAGCTGTTGGACAGCAAATAATTCTATCAGCAACATAAGAGAGAAAGGGGGACAGAATAAGAGAGTGGGGAAAAGGAAAGATAAAAGACATGCTTGAAGAAAGAAATAAAGAAAGAAAGAAAGAAAGAAAACAGAAAGGATAAGACAGACAGACAGACAGGGATAAGAAAGAAAGAAAGAAAGAAAGAAAGAAAGAAAGAAAGAAAGAAAGGAGAACGACAGACCAGCACATCGTTAGACAATTTTCTACACTTGCCCGCCTACGTTCATCTAACACTATCTTGGAATTTTCTGCCCACGTTTCTAAAACAGGAATTTTATCCACAAATCCGGGACATTATTTTATCTAGTATCAAATTCTTATCTTACATATCTTGTTGACAAGGCGAAGACGATCCCGAACAGCTGCTGAAGCTTTACCAAAAACGCTTCGCAGAGATATAGAACATAATAGGACCAGCAGAAACTGCATTCTATCAAGTTCTTTTCCTTGAAAATTAGAAAAAGAGTTCTTGCATGTTACTTAAAACAAGTTTTAACGTTCGGCTGCGAATCCTGGACAATAAGTAAACAGGACGCAGAGGTGTTTACAAGGCACCAGAGCTGGGTTCTATACTGGCCAAGACCTATTGACGCGTCCTCGCCGTGCGTCCTGGGCAAAAGGACCCTTTGGGGTCCTGGCTAAAGTCAGTAGGATCGCCGATTCCTCCGAAGTCGGAGAGTGTCTGCCTATACGACGAGGAACCACCAGTCTGCACACCAATAAGCCAGACATGGGACAACGGATACTCATGCAAACCTCAGGTCTGGTATGACATCACACTGATGTTGGACAACAGGATGTCTTCATCCGACATACAGGACTTCCCGTTTGAGTTCACAGCCAGCGAACACAAGCAAACAGTAAACAGGCGAAAACATCCCTGAAAGCATTGGAGATATGGTTTTATAGAAGAATGCTGAAAATCGCTTGGACAGCCAAAATGAGCAATCTGGACGTTTTGAGGGGAGATACGTCGCAAAGACAACTTATCACAAACATCAGAAAGAGTCAGTCATCATGTATTAACCACATTATTTCTGTTAAGTTGCATATCCCTTAAAGGACGTTGCAGTCAACATAAGTATTTTTCAGCTGCTGTTGATGTTCTTGGCAAGATTACGCTCAGTAGTTTGCCGTTGCTTTTTGAGAGACCGGGTCACATACCCCGTTAGTAATCAACGCGACGCGACCCGATGCTGAATCTCGCGCAGCTGTGTTCCTCACGTGGATATACTGGATTACAGAGAAAGTCGTTAACCCCTTCGCCAGGAAGACGGCTTAGCCACATTGTGAGAAGACAAAAAGTTGAACATGCTGTGACAACTGGAAAGATTTGCGGAAAGAGAGATAGAGGAAAACAGCGTCATAAAATTCTTGAAAATCTTGTGTTATGGTATCGAAGAAAGGCAACACATGAATTGATCGATGTCGTCGGAGATCGCAATTTGTGGAGGGGCATAATCGCCTACGCCAGCCGGATGATGATGATCTATCTATCTATCTATCTATCTATCTATCTATCTATCTATCTATCTATCTATCTATCTATCTATCTATCTATCTATCTATCTATCTATCTATATGTCTGTCTGTATGTATGTGTGTCTGTCTGTCTGGCTAGCTATCCGTCCGTCCGTCTGTCTGTCTGTCTGTCTGTCCATCCATCTGCCCGCCTGCCTATATGTCTCTCTGGCTGGCTGGCTATCAATCCGTCCGTCTGTCCGTCTGATTCTCGTCTCCGTTTTTGTGTGTGTTAATGTCTGCGAAGATCGCAATTTATGGGGAAGGATGATCGCCCATGCGAACCGACAATTCACTTGATGATGATTGAAGTTAGAAAACGAATAAATCAAAAGAATATACTTATCAGCGTGTAGCAGGCCCCGAATAGACGCTCGATCCTTTGTGTGTTCCTCCGCCTCAGCATTGCCATGTCTGCATTGCCCTGTGTCCTTGTTCGTGCTGGTCGACCCCAGCCTCTTCTACCAGTAACCATGTCTCCCATCACTGTTCTCTCCCAGCCACTGTGACGTGTGATTTGGTCCAAGTATTTCAGTCTCCGAGGCATGCATGGCACAGTTTATGCGCCAGTTTTCTTCCATGTTCAGATCTGCTAGAATATCTGTATTATATATAATGTACTCCAGAGGAAAGATAACACCAATAAGTCTGGAACGAGACAAGCCGCAAAAGCAGTCTGATCAGTAAAGCAATGTTGAGATTATATAGAAGAAGAAGAAGAAGAAGAAGAAGAAGAAGAAGAAGAAGAAGAAGAAGAAGAAGAAGAAGAAGAAGAAGAAGAAGAAGAAGAAGAAAGCTACAGGCTCATGAGCCTTCGCACTCGTTTCTCCAAATAGCTACAGCACCTCGCTAAAGACAATGACATTCCCGCTTCTTATATTCTGTATCCCCCCATTGGGACATAGATCTTCAACCAAACCACGCCCAGCCTGGCCTTATCTTATGCTATCTTCTGCTGCTCCCGCCATGTCCACGCGGTATTATTTATATATATCTGTAATTATCTTCTCCTTGTGTTTTAGGTCTCCGGCTATTTCCTTTGCCTTGTGGATTCCAGACAAGACAGTGTCTAGTTATATTGTCCCAAGATTTTCTCAACGTGTGCCCTTTCCAGCACCAGTCTTTTACTCACATCTTGGTTCACTGGGATGTGTTTAGTTTTCTCTATGAGCTCTAAATTGGTGATTCTGTCATACCATTTTATTCCCACGATTCTACGCAGGCACCATTTAGTGAATATTTGTAGTTTATTAGTAATTCCTTTAGTTGTCCTCCATGTTTCTGACCCAGACAGTGGTACCGATTTAACATTGTAGTAACAAATTCTAAGTTTCGTGCTAAGTTTAACGTCCTTTAGCTTCCACAATTTCCTAGCGCTAAGAAAAACATTACATTCAGTGCAGAATATCAACATTCCTTCCTTCTCGGCTTCCATAATTCCATCGTATCAAATGCTCCTTTCAAGAATTCCATCGCGTAGTTGAACGATGTAAAGTTGATTAAGAGAAGAGTGCAGACAAGCTTTTTGTCTTAGCTTTTGATCTGTATCGCTTTAAAATTGACGGCTGACGAAATTAGCAAGGCTAATTTTAACATAAAATATTTAATTTTAGAAAGCTATTGAACTTTTTAGTTTAAAGTTAGTTGCATATCCTTTACAGGACGTAGCAGTCAACCTCGGCGTTTTTGTCTGTTTGTGATCTTTTGGCAAGTTTAGGTTCAGTATTTTGCCATTGCTTTCTGAACGGCCGGCATTCATACCTTTGTATGAAAACCAACGCAAGGCGGTCATTTGCCAAATCGCCCGCTGTTGTGTTTCGAACGCGGTATGCAGGATTACGAATTGCGTCCGTAATTCCTTCGTCACAGAGACGGCTCTGAACGTAAAGCTGCCTAGTAAATCACAAACAACCAATAAACGCTGGGGTTGACTGCAAAGTTCTGTGCTCATCAAATTAACATTTTACATTTAATGTGCCATTGCTTTCTGACCGGACGACGCCTAACACCATGAACATCAACGCAAAGCTGTCTGATTCCAAATCGATTGCGATTAACCTCTAACCTTTGACCCGGTACGTATATAGATTGTGAAATTTCGTTTCACTAACCCATAAGCTAAAGACACTTATTGTTCTTTCATCTTCTGATAATCAAGGTCCCATAACCAGAGTCATCATCACCAAAAGCCCTGCCAGCTGGCGTAGGCGTTCATGTCTCTCCACAGATCTGTCTTTTGTGTTCTGGGTCAACTCTGCTGATGATATTCCTCCATGCCACCGTCTCAGTCGATCCAGCATCATTTCTCTTGGTCTATATTCATTCATTCATTCATTCATTCATTCATTCATTCATTCATTCATTCATTCATTCAGTAGCATGCCATTTATAGAACCTCGTTCCCATAACAACCTTCCGGAAAACTTCTCGGTCATAGGCAAGATGTCGGACATCAGATACACCCATCTGGAGATCATCTGCCACATCCTGCACCTATCTTCTCTTTGGCCTTCCTCTTCCTCTCTTCCCGGGCATATACCCCTCCGTTATCGTTCTCTCCAAACTTTCACGACATTTCAAGTTACCAACATATTTAAGTTTTCTTTGTTCCATCGTCTTTAGTAGCCAACTTTCTTCAAAATTCAGATCTGTTTGAGATTACTATCATTAATATTTTTTTTTTAAAATCACATGGCATCTCGGTACGTGGTTTTCCTCCCGTCCTGGTTTTTACGTGTTTGATTATATTCGAGGCAGTGGGTTGGGGAGGGGGTGGAAGCGAGCACCATATATCCAAACCGCACCAAGATGAGGCAAGTGTCCCTGAGTTTTGTTTGGCTCACGCTTGGCCAGGTATACGAAACCTGCACCCATTTGCAGGTTAAAAATAATGCATGCACTCAAAATGCAGTTTTCACGTGAACAGATGTTGAGCTAAATATAGAAGCCGATGGAATAGTTTGTTTTGAGTTGCTTTCGCATCTCTCTAGATATAAGATTACAGATCTTTGCTGGTACATGTAGGTGAGAGATTCTTTTGATGCTGTTGTGAAATTCTCTTTGTTATTGTTCTTAGTCCATTCAGTGTGGCATTGATGATCATGTCTGTCCACAGCCTCTATCTCGTGTGCTGCCAACCATTTCTGGTACTGATGTTCCTCCGTGCCATGATGTCAAACATTCGACCATCTTCTCTCTTGGTCTCCCTCTGTCTCTCCCCAACCCTACTTTTCCCGTTGTGACGACATACTCCAGCTCTCCCCTTCTCGTGACATGCCCAAAGAATGTGGACTGTCTTCTTCTGATGGGAGTAACCAACTCTCTTTGTGGGTTAAATTCTTTCAAAATACCTTCATTGCTCTTTTTATCTCTCCGCATTCTTCTCATCAATTTTCTATAACATCACAAATTCCGCGGCCTCCACATGTTAACTCACTTGCTTGATAATTATCCACGGTTCGCTTACGTACATCAGGCTTGGCTCAATATAGCTCTTAAAAACCGCTTTCATCATCTCCACTGACCTCGATTTTATTTTTAGCTGATTCAATGCCAAGCAAAAAGTGGGTTTGGACCAAACAGAAATTGATGGCCGAATATAGGAAGTAAGGGTGTGTCACAGTAATGATCTAAAATGGTTAAAATGGTAGCAGCTATATTGTATTATATATAAAATTAAAGGGGATTGCACAAGGAACACATCAGTATTGCTACTATTGCTAGAGGTTAGAAATATCATAATAACAATGTTTGATTCTGTAAAACAAAACGTTTTACGTTTATTTGTTGAACTCTTTTCATGGGTTTAAATAGTGCACTGGGCCAATATGTATATCGCTTGAAATATAAAAAGTTCTACTATGTGCCGTAAATCGAAATACAACTCTGATTTAAAAGTTGCATGTTTAATTTACAGGGCGCCGAAATCAACTCCAGTATTTATTGGCTTTGTGTAATTGTCTAGGCAATTAAAAATTTTTTTTTAGTGTTTAGCCATAACTTCAGTAGTTAACCATAAGTTAGCCATTTGTCAGCCAGGTCTTAGTCAGATATGAATGAGCTACAGTATGACAACAGTAGACGGTACTACCTGCTTCTGTTAGCGCCGAATGTTAGGCGGCGCTCAGCAAACCCAACACCCCATATTGTGCCTACTACGTCACCAAAGAATTAAGCTTGTATGGCTACTTGAAGTTCACCAAATTCTGCACAGAAACCGTGTACAAGGTGAAAATCGCAGAGAATGCTCGCCTCAACAAATCACTGAGCACTGAAAGGTAACAACGTCAGTACTAGACAACCCAGAGAAGTATGTGAGGAACTTATCGTCGTACGTACTCAACAACATTGAAACGGGTGCCCTTGCATACGGATTAAAATTCTGCATAAAGCCTAAACGCATTAACCGTGTTGAGTCACAAGCATAATTTGAAATGTTTGATCAAGTCTCCAAGTTATCACCTACTTCTGCTGAGTCGGTCGGGTGGCTGAAGGCCAAACTGGTAGACTTAGAGCACCAGTATCGCACAACACCCTCTAAACAGACATGTCCGCTGACCAACGAACACCTTACTGCCTTAAAAGCGTTAAAGGCTAACAAAACCTTCGTAATACTGAAACCTGACAAAGGGAGGGTGCAGTACTGATGGACATGTCAGACTAAAAAATTTTTGGCATATCCTTTACAGGACTTTGCTGTCAACATCAGCATCTTTCAGCTGATTGTTGATTTCTTGGCAAGATTACGCTCAGTAGTTTGCCATTGCTTTCTGAGCGGCGGCTCACATACCCTGTAAGTTACCGACGCGATTCAAACCACTGCTGATTCTCACAGTCGTCACGTTACCTACGAGAGTATACGAGATTACGGAGCAAAGTCGCTAACCTCTAGGCCAGGAAGCCGGCTACATGTCAGACTACCAGAGAAAAATGGAAGAAATATTATCAGATGAATCTAAATTCAGGGTAGATCAAAAAGTAAACAAGTCGGAGGACCTGGATGCAATAATGAGGAAATAGATCCAGTCACTTGTGAACGCGGGACTCATCAGTGAGGCCACCGCAAAAACGCGCACACCACGTGACTCGCAAACTCCTCAGATGTATGGTCTACCCAAACTTCACAAGCCCGGCATCCCGCTAAGACCTATCCTGTCCATGGTTAACTCTGCACAACACCGAATGGCGAGATGGCTAGCCGAAATTTTAAAGCCAGTACGACAGTCCTTCGATCCAAAAATACTCAGAGATACATTCGAACTGGTGGAATTATTGGATACTATGGACATAAATAACAAACACATGGCATCCATGGATATAGTCTCCCTATTCACCAACGTTCCATTAGAGGAGACAGTGAAAATAATAAGGGAACGCATTAAAGACAAACAACTAAAATTAGGCATACCAACACCTATTCTGGAGAAGCTACTACTGCTATGTACCGCCAACATACAATTCAATTTTCTAACTAATTCATACCGCCAAATTGACGGAGTGGCCATGGGGAGTCCTCTTGGTCCTGTTCTAGCGGACATCTTCATGGCACATTTAGAAGAAAAGAGATCCTCAGACACTAACAACTTGGCCTCTTACCGTCGTTATGTGAACGATATAATAATTATCACCACAGACGAGCTACAAGCAACATCGTTTCAGGCCATAATGAACATGACACATTAAAACATCTCTCTATCTATGGAACACGAACACAACGAAGTGTTGCCTTTCCTAGATATTCTAATGAGACGTAAAGCAGACGACACAATTCAAAGATCGGTGTACCGCAAAGGAACATGGACTGGCCAATACGTACATTTTCAGAGCTTCACACCTGTCCAGTACACACGGGGCTTAGTGCGGACCCTGTTTGACCGTGCTACAAATATATGCATCTAGGACACACTGACAGCGGAATTTGAAACTCTGAAGAATGTCTTAAACCTGAATGGATACTCCACAAGATTTATAAAACGCCACTGCCAACAGCCCAAACCAAAACCAGACGTAACTACAGTCCCTAAACTCAAGGTATTCATCCAGCTAACCTTTCGAGGGGATGACGTAATGCAACGTCTACAAGGCCGGCTTACTACAGCAGTAGGCCAAACATTCTGTGCTGCAACTCCAGTCATTAGATATAGAACCATACCGATTCCCACACCAGCAGTCAAAGAACCTGTTCCTCTGTACGCCACAAACAATTGTATTTACCAATTCACATGTAGATGCCAGGCCTTCTACATCGATAGAACAGAGAGACAGCTGAACAAAAGAGTGTTAGAACACATACCTCAATGGGTCGACAAGATACGACACACAGGCGATGCTAGCCTAGTGGGGCCGACACACCGGAAGCTCCCCGCGTCTTCAATCGGTAGGCACATTATAGAAAGCGGCCATGTGGTTGACAGAGGCATTACCTTTTGCGTGTTGTTTAACACACAAAATACTCGCTTGTTAAAGTTTGCAGAAGCAAGTATGATCAATCAACGCAAGCCAGATTTGTGCAAACTGAAAGACATGTTAGTCAGCTTAAAACTACCGTGGTAGACAATTGACATTACTGTGCGAATATGTGTATATTTCAACTTAAAGGATTTATCTAGTTAATTTACTTTACGTTGTGTGATTTCTGCAGTATGTACCTGACGAGATGCAGCGAAATATGTCAGGCAATAAATCGTGCAATCTATTGTTTGTGTCTTCGTTATTCAAATGTACTACGGGAAAACATTGTTTTGAACCTCATATTGTGCCAACGGCTCCGGGCGGAAGAGCACAATTGGGAGGGTACGAGCCTTACACTACTGCGAGAGAATGAAATCTAAAAACTAAATGTCATGGAAGGGCAGACCACGCCCTAAACCTTGGTCAGCAACCGGTCTAGGGTGGAAGCGCCGACAGGCGGACAGTTAGAGCATTACTTTGCTGATCCAGCAGCTTCTGCAGCTTGTCTTGTTCCAGCCTAAAATAAGTACCAGAATGCCATGGGAAGTAAAATTGGTTGGTCATGATATTGGACAAATAACCTAACAAGTGATTTAAGTTTAAAATTGCAGTGTTTTCTTCTGTCTGTCTGTCTGTCTGTCTGTCTGTCTGTCTGTCTGTCTGTCTGTCTGTCTGTCTGTCTGTCTGTCTGTCTGTCTATCTGTCTGTCTGTCTGTCTGTCTGTTTTCCCTTACATCTGTGTACTGCCGACATTTTGCATCTTTTGAGCTAGTAAATAACCCGCCATATATTCTTCAGACTGGCCAGAGTTCTTCATGTCGTCATTGCAGTTCCTCTACAGAAGGAAACATTGGATTGGCTTGGTCTATCACGTGATATCTCAATTTGATCCCAACACGGTGCTTCAGAGGTACGATATTTTTACTATCGGTAGGCAGACAGACAGACAGGCAGGCAGGCAGGCAGGCAGATGGGTAGACAAACAGACAGGCAGACATACAGACGGGCAGACAGACAGATGGACAAACAGACGGTCAGACACAAGCAGACAAAGGGACAAACAGACAGACATACGAACAGGCAGACAATCGAACAGAGGACAGACAGAGAGTCCGACAGACGATAATGAATGGACAGACAGACGAGCAGACAGACTATCGGACGGGCAGACACACAGTCGCACTTACGGACGGACAAACAGACAAATGGACCGACAGAAGGACACAGACTAGAAAGACGGACTGGCCTACACACAGACAGACAATCAGGCCGACATGAGGACAGACTGACCAGGGAGATGGACTGACATATAGACAGGGAGATGAACTGCATGCAGACAAGCAGGCCAGCGGAAGGACAAACACACAGACAATCGAACCTTCTTCTTCTTCTTCTTCTTCTTCTTCTTCTTCTTCTTCTTCTTCTTCTTCTTCTGCGTTCATCCGGAGTGTTATTTTTTCAGACGTTTTTTGCGTCTTGCCAAGTTTTGCGCCCTTAGACCGACACATCCGACTTCTGCAGGTGTTTGTTAACCGGTTTAACCTTCCCGGGGGACAATCGAACCGACATAAGAACAGATAGACTGACATTCGGACAGACAGAAGGACAGATAGAAACAAAGACAGACAGCTCCAGAGACAGACAGCTCCAGAGATAGACAGCGGTTCTTTTGACGCTACACTACAGAAAACACATTGACACAATCTCAGGTTATGTTTTGTTTGATGTTGGCAGCAAAGTGTGATGTTGTTGAAGTGCTCGCCCCTGTACTTGCTGTCGATGTTACAGCTCGTGGTGCTGTCGGGAATCGTCGCTGCCTACAGCAACTCCTACCACCAGTCACCACCGCCACAAACCACCACCAAATCAACTACAACAAGTAGAAACAGCCTTCCCGGAAATGACATAACAGTGTCCACGGATGTCAAATCTGACGTGAGTAATGTCTTTTTGATGTTGTCTGATGGCTGTGGAAATGTGGTTTCCTAGGAAAATGTAAAGAATACCATGAACAAACAGAAAAACCAATGACAAAATCCTACGAGAAACAAATGAAAATCATAAAGTGATTAGAGAAATTAGACGTAGACAGTCACAATATTGTGATCACGTTGTCGGAAGAGATAAATTGGAGAACTTGATGACAACTGGCAAGATCGAGGGGATGAGAATAAGGGGAAGGTAGAGAAGAAAATACCTGGATGACTTGACACGTGGTATGGTCGAGACAAGAACACTGAACTGACCTACAACTCTGGTGATTGAGTGAAATGGCGAGACATGATCGCTCATGCTTATCGACATGGCACACGATGATGATGAATATTTGTATGCGCGTAGTTTGTAAATGCTAAATTTGCTTGCCCGCGGGCATCTAGATAAGTAACTCCGTCTCCTGCCATAGATCACACAAGGAGAATCTCACACAGTGCACGAACCCCGTAGTGCCGGCTGGGAAACATATATATATATATATATATATATATATATATATATATATATATATATATATATATATATATATATATATACCAGAATCATCATTATGTGACAAGTCTTCTGCAGAACGTTGCTGTCTGACCAGGCGAAAAGTCTTTTCACCGCTTGCCATTATTCATTCCTCACTTACCCTCATCCCCACCGTGTCTGCAAAGCCCTGTGTCCGTCTGTGTGCTGGTCGACGTCTGCGATGGCACAAGATGATGAAGCCCCTGTGTTAAAATATTAAAATGGAATGACAGGGTCACAAATATAGGTTGCTCTGGGGAGGATTAGACAAACACCAGTGAATCAAGAGGTGAAGAAAAGACACTGGCACTGGATAGAACAAACAGAAAATCTGAGAATGGTGTAACTAGACAGACCTTTAACAAGAATCCATACGGCAAATAAATTAAAGGATTACCTAAAACTCATGGAGCGACACTGTGAGCTGTGAATTTCATGTGGACTGCTTTTACATCTATCCGCGGTTGTTTGTATTGTGAATTGCATGTTCAGAAAAATGATGGAAGGCGGATTGCTAAACTAGCTGGTTTTGCTTTATGCAGTAGTGTATGTGCAACTACTGATTTTCTAGTGATTGCAGCTTCCATCAACGATGAACTTAATCTTAGGGCGAGATGTTCTGTTGGCATTCTGGCAGCGGCCTTATGCATGTATGCCTGTGCGTGTTGTTGTTTCTCGTGACTGCCGTCTGTTCCACTTTTCACATGGGACAGTGAGGAGCATTTGTGGGATATTCACTGGCACTGGAATGGAGCATTATGGGGTGACCCTTTGCCGTGAAGTTGGAACCCCGAATAACGACCAACACAGAGAAGAGAATTAGAGACACAGACCTGAATAACATGGCAAGGGCATGAACGAAGCTGCATTAGTTCGATAACTAAGAATAGCACTGCCTGGCGTCACTTGATCGAGAGCCTTAGTTAGATAAAGAGCAATAGCGAAGAGTTCTAATATGGAACGAGATACGTAATAAGATAATCCAAATAATTGCATCTATCTAATTACCATATTGCACATTTTTTAAAAATTGACACCCTTAATTATTTACCGTATTCTGCTTTATTCTAGGTGATGCTGAAGCCAGTTTCTTTATCCTACTTGAGAGACAATTTAGAAAAGGTGTCATCGCTTGTAGATTTCGTCCGATTATTCACAATCCCTGGGACTGCAGACCACCATATCAATCATTTGATCTCCAGAACTATTCGCTCAGCTAGCTACCCCAAGATGAATCATCCACGTCATAATGGCGATAACAACGCTGACTTCTCGGGAGTTGACGAGAATAATGGAGACAATGACGTTGTTAATGATGATTTCATGTCGTTTGATACGCCCAATACTGTGGAGAACGGAATGGGTGAAGATGCCAGCAATGCTAGAGATATGGCATCTCATTATTATGACTATGAGGATGAGGATAAGGATGAGGATGAGGATCCAGAAGGAGAACCAAGCGCAGATGACTTGGAGGGTAAGATAATATGTCGTGCCTCGTTGTGTATAGTCAAAATCTAACGCAGTAAATTGAAATGTAGTGGGTGTTAAGGGGAATACATTTAACCAATTTTCAAATAATACATTTATCACCAGTCACAAAGTTAGATGCATTCCTACCAAGACTGATGATTAAAACGTCTCGAAATTGGAAGGCAGTGTGTGAATGTACAACAGGAGAAACACACCCGGAGTCATGACCGGGATGGGCCATCTCCTAGAGAGTGATAAGAACATAAAGGAGCTGAAACATTCGGCGCAGGGAGCACCTTCTGATGATCGGAAGCCCCCTGTTACGTTTGTTGGGGGGGGGGGGGGGGGGGGTTATAGGTAGATAGGAGGGTATGTAGTTATAGTATGTCCACATTTGTTTGCCTTCATTCACGATCAATTATTTTGAAAACTGTCTGTTGTATCGTTATGAAATTTTTCCAGCCGTCTTATATTTACCCCCACCCAAGGAATATGTCTTTGATAGGTCCAAAAACAACTTAAATCATTGAAAGCGGCGACATTCCTTTGATGTTTTGCTTAACAACTAGTGATTTCTCGCTAAAAAAGTTATGTTTACGGTAATACGGACCTGCAAATTCAGATGACAAACAAAGGCGTATCCGGATTCGTATGGGAGTGGGTGCAATGAAAGAAGTAGCTATCAATGGACAGGGTCGGCTGCATTGCACAGGGTTTTTATCCCATATGGCTCAGTTTCTTTCCGCAGCGCGGAAAGCGTCGTACAAAGCACGAACTCCGTAGCTCCAGCGACGACCCTCGGGAGTGTCCGAAAAAAATGCACTCTTGAAATGAAGGACGCGGCCCGGAATCGAACATACAACTTTCAATCCATCCTTTCTCCAATAGTCCTCTTCCTCTTTCAACACATGGTCCTGACGTTTTTTCCAGTAACTTTTATCAATATTTAATAGCGCGGACAGACAGACAGACAGACAGACAGACAGACAGACAGACAGACAGACAGACAGACAGAAAGGTAGGTAGGTAGGTAGGTAGGTAGGTAGGCAGAAAGGTAGGTGGCTGGGTGGATGGCTGGCTGGCTGGCTGGGTGGGTGGGTCGGTCGGTCGGCCGGCCGGCAGGCAGGCAGGTAGGCAAATAGATAGATAGATAGATAGATAGATAGATAGATAGATAGATAGATAGATAGATAGATAGATAGATAGATAGATAGACAGACAGACAGACAGACAGACAGACAGACAGACAGACAGACAGATAGATAGATAGATAGATAGATAGATAGATAGATAGATAGATAGATAGATAGATAGATAGATATCGGTCGGTCGGTCGGTCGGCCGGCCGGCCGGCAGACAGGCAGACAGACAGACAGACAGACAGACAGATAGATAGATTAGATAGATAGATAGATAGATAGATAGATAGATAGATAGATAGATAGATAGATAGATAGATAGATAGATAGATAGATAGATAGATTAGATTAGATAGATAGATTAGATAGATAGATTAGATAGATAGATAGATAGATAGATAAGCAGGCAGGCAGGCGGGCGGGCAGGCAGGCAGGCAGGTAGGCAGATAGATAGATAGATAGATAGATAGATAGATAGATAGATAGATAGATAGATAGATAGATAGATAGATAGATAGATAAGCAGGCGGGCAGGCAGACAGGTAGGCAGATAGGAGATAGATAGATAGATAGATAGATAGATAGATAGATAGATAGATAGATAGACAGACAGATAGATAGATAGATAGATAGATAGATAGATAGATAGATAGATAGATAGATAGATAGATAGATAGATATCGGTCGGTCGGTCGGTCGGCCGGCCGGCCGGCAGACAGGCAGACAGACAGACAGACAGACAGACAGACAGACAGATAGATAGATTAGATAGATAGATAGATAGATAGATAGATAGATAGATAGATAGATAGATAGATAAATAGATAGATAGATAGATAGATAGATAGATTAGATTAGATAGATAGATTAGATAGATAGATAGATAGATAGATAGATAGATAGATAGATAGATAGATAGATAGATAGATAAGCAGGCAGGCAGGCAGGCAGGCGGGCGGGCAGGCAGGCAGGCGGGCGGGCAGGCAGGCAGGCAGGTAGGCAGATAGATAGATAGATAGATAGATAGATAGATAGATAGATAGATAGATAGATAGATAGATAGATAGATAGATAAGCAGGCGGGCAGGCAGACAGGTAGGCAGATAGGCAGATAGATAGATAGATAGATAGATAGATAGATAGATAGATAGATAGATAGATAGATAGATAGGCGGGCGGGCGAGCGGGCAGATAGATAGATAGATAGATAGATAGATAGATAGATAGATAGATAGATAGATAGATAGATAGATAGATAGATAGATAGATAAGCAGGCAGGCAGGCGGGCGGGTGGGCAGGCAGGCAGGCAGACAGACAGATAGACAGACAGATAGATAGATAGATAGATAGATAGATAGATAGATAGATAGATAGATAGATAGATAGATAGATAGATAGATAGATAGATCCCCGCCAGAAGCCAGGCCTTGTCAGCTATTTTATTTATATAATTACGTTTCATGAAAGAACCCCCATTTGGAGACACCTCTGAATCTTCGCGCTGTTTGTTTCAAAACGGAAATCACGTGAAAATTTCAAAAAATGCCCGGACGTCTCTTGGTGAAGCTGTAATACTGTTAAAATCATGGAGGTAATCTCTATGTCGTAATTAATATACCGCATATAAACTAACTTTGAAATCTGCTGTAAAATCTCCAGAACAAAAAATTTTTTGTTGGGTGGACATAATGATAAGGTTATATACTAAATCTCATCATTTTCCCTCAGTTGGTTAATGAGATATTAAATTTTATATTGAGGCAACAACAAAAAAACACACTATAGTAGGTAGATTGGTAGGCAGATATGTAGTTAGATAATTAGGTAGGCAGGCAGGAAGGCAGGCAAGTAGTAGGTAGGTATGCAGGAAGGTAGGTAGGTAGGTAGGTGGGTGGGTGGGTGGGTGGGTAGCTAATTGGGTAGGTAGTTAGGTAGGTGAGTGGGCAGCTAATTGGGTATGTAGGCAGATAGGTAGGTAGGTAGGCAGTCATGCAGGTAGTAGGTAGGTAGGTAGGCAGGTAAGTAGGTAGGTATGCAGGCAGATAGGTAGGTGAGCTGCGCTGATAATTCCATAAGCGCATTTTGATGAGGGTTTGAAACCTACGTTCGTCGCCTCGCTAAGTGAAGGAAAGACCTATCAATCTGAGCATCCAGGCCTACAAATGGTGATGGCCACGTCACATCTACATGCCTGTAGCTGGAAACTGCTTGGAGACTAAATGTTTATTAGGTAGGAAGGTGGGTAGGTAGGTATAGATAGGCAGGTAGGTAGATATAGATAGGCAGGGAGGTAGGTATAGATAGGCAGGGAGGTAAGTATAGATTGGCCGGTAGGTAGGTATAGATAGGTAGGTAGGTAGGTATAGATATGTAGGTAGGTAGGTATAGATGGGCAGGTAGGTAGGTATAGATAGGCAGGGAGGTAGGTATATATATGTAGGTAGGTAATTAGTTGGGTAGGTAGGTATAGATAGGCAGGTAAGTAGATATAGATAGGCAGGGAGGTAGGTATAGATAGGCAGGGAGGTAGGTATAGATAGGCAGGGAGGTAGGGATAGATAGGCAGGTAGGTAGGTATAGATAGGCAGGGAGGTAGGTATAGATAGGCAGGGAGGTAGGTAGTTAGTTGGGTAGGTAGGTAGGCAGGCAGTTAGGTAGGTCGTTATTTAGGCATGTAGGCAGTCAGGAAGGTAGGCAGGCAGACAGGGAGTTGGGTAAGTAGGTAGGTCTCACTCTGCAGGCAAGTAATCTTCATCTTTCTTCAGTAATCCTATCAAATATGACTCTGTTCTCAAACTCTGACAGCCAACTCTAAGACCTGACTTGAAGAAGTTAGCAACATCAAAGGAATAGTTTACATTTTGCTAAAATGTAAATACATTTACTTAGCCAAACTTCAACACAAACCGCACTCTGTTTTCTCTCAGTCCACACTGGCATGACATCTGTGGCGTTTGTTTACGTGTCTTTGTGATTTTCGCAGAGAGATAAGCCAAACATAATATTTACATAAAGCTATTTTAATAGACATGATATTTCAAAAGTAATATCGGTAATTTTAAGATGTGTAATTTTTATGCAGAGTTTAAAATGGTGGCTTTGCACTAAACAATAGATAGGATATCAACATTTTGACAGTTGCCAAATTTCAGATTTTGCTTCAGTTAAAAAATCAAAGATAGGGAGTATCCTTGGATCTTTTCCCCTGACATTGTGGCGTGGCGGGAAACGAGCAGGCCTACAGATTGGCTGGATCTGCAAAACTGGGTGGAGTATTTGGTGCATAGGATCTGCAACATTTAGTAGATGCGGTTATTATACACAGTGAACAACTGCGGTTAGAAATAAATTGTAAGAAGACAGAGATTACGGTCGTCTCTAAGGAGAAAGAAATACCACAATGTAATAGACGGGTAAATGGGAATATTCGTAAACAAGTGAATGGGTACAACTATACATGAACAGTCATAACATCTGATGGGAGATGCCTTGAAGAGATTAGACCAAGAATCGCCATGACAAAGGTAGCCTTTTGCAAGATGGTAAATATCTGACCAATAAAAAGTTCGTTGCATATCCTTTACAGGACGTCGGAGTCAATACCCGCATTTTGTTTGTTTGTTTGCTTGTTATCTCTTGGCAAGTTTACATTCAGTTGTTTATGACAAATAAAAAGATGTAAATTGTAACGAGAAAAAGAGTGTTGAAGAACTACATAGAATCTGTATTTTTGTACGAATGTAAAGCGTGGACAATGAGCAGACAAGTTGAATAACATCTTATGGCAATGGAAAATGCATAGAATACCATGGACAGACAGAAAAATGAATAAGCAAATTCTACCAGAAGGAAATGAAGACAGTAAACTGATTAGCGAAATTAGACGTAGACAGTCAAAATATATATTGGTCACGTTATGAGAAGAAATAAAATAGAGAGCTTGGTGACAGTTGGCGAGATTGAGGGGGGGGGGGGAGAACAAAGGGAAGGCAGAGAAGTAAATACCTGGATGGCTTGGTAGAGGCA
>OY992876.1:309218726-309266226 GCA_963921405.1 Cepaea hortensis | reverse complement strand
TGACTCTTAGGAGCCGGGGTGGGGGGGGGGGGGTTAGAACGCTGTTTCGTAAAACTCAACCTATGCATCAAGAATAATAAGTGCATACTTCAGAAACTAATTACATTAGGGCATTTATAAGAATGCTTTTAGCAAGTCACTGAAAATAACATTTTCCTCCAAGCCGTCACCATTAATTGTGTCATGCTGGCAGTTAGGGCACTTCTTGCAGACATATGTGCATATGGTGCTTCTAGCTGTCTCCCTTACTGAGCAATAAATCTCATGGGAACAACATGCTCTTCCTTCAAATTCTCTCAATATATTCATGAAAAAGATCACTTGTTAGTCACACAATTTAAACCCAGGAGTTGTAAACACAGACTCTCCAGAACTTTGCACATTTGGAGGAAAATTGTGCAATAATGTGAGTCCATAGGGAACGGTCCTACTGTCATAGGAAATTGCAAATATGCATTGTGAGTGAGATAACGTTCACATGCATACAGCAAAACTACTCATAGCAGGGGAAACGCTAAACATGGCAAAACTTTCCAGCGGGATACGCATATCATTTCTGCAGAAGGCGAGCAAGTCAGACTATCCTCTCAATGAGGCGCTGATCTTTTAATTTCACAATCCACATATAAAATTAATAATACACGTCTTCTATAAGCATCTAGAGGCATATCATTTACAATGAACTCACAAGCTTACCGGTGTGCAGAGGGCGAGATTATGCACTAGGATATATCTTCCCAAATATAAGAAAAGGGACTTGTTTCTCTGACAATTTTCTTACAAGTGACAACTACTTTTCAGGCTGGTTTCCAGCTGGCCAGGGAGGGAATTAGCCATCCAATCGTTATGCTCATTTCAACTTTACTCCCTGTCTTTGTAAGAAGCGTCTGTCTAGACCCGTTTCCAGGAAAAGTGGTGATGGATGTTGACGTATACTACAGCGGGTCAACTGGGGGGGGGGGGGGGGGGGGGGGGTTATATGTACATCAACCCCTGTCAAAGAATTTCTGAAACGTTGCTGATTCTGTCACATCTGTGGCTGGGATGGGCCCTAAATATAATTAAGTTTTACATATCTCCCGTGCCTTTATACTTTGTGTTCTTGTTGTTGTTGTTTTCTTTTATCCTCAAGTGATACACGGATGACATAATGAGTGAAAGAGAGTGATAGCATGGCAGAATGTTAGACGGGCCTGCGTGCCCAGTTCTTAACCCAATGAAAATCAAGTTTGTTCGTTCGTGAGTGTACGGGGTAGGGGTACTGGGGAAAACTGCATGACAGTCTTCAATGCAGTCAAGACAACTTGGAGAAGTTCATGACTAGACTAAAACCTTGTTGATTCACATCTGACTATGGGTTGAGGGGCCCTGTGAGCTTGAACCCTCGCAGTTTAGGGATCATACAGCAGATGTTCTTCTCTGCTTGTTGAAGCTTGTTGTCGGCATCTGTGGCCAAAGGCGAGCGATCGCGATTAGTAATCCCGTATACCACGGGTATCGCATACCAATGAACGTATTCTTGCCCAGAATTCACTAACAGCAACATACAAAAAAATGATGGGGTTGACTGTGGCGTCCTGTAGAACGTATGCAAATAACTTGTTTGTATTGAAGAAGTCTGCAAACCAGAGGAGTAATTCGTTTCGTGTTGCCAAGAGTGGAATTTATGTTCCCAAAAGTTAAATTCGTGTTCCCAAAGTGGTATCCATAGGAATAAAAGTAGAATTAACACTACTAAAAGTGGGATTAATATGACCAAATTGGAATTCGTATCATCAAAAGAAACATACAAAAATTCACACAAGCAAAATTGGAATTCATATGAAGAAAAGTAAAATGTATATGACCAGAAGTAGAATTGATATGACCAGAAGTAGAATTTAAACGACCATTTAAAATAAAATGAAATTCGTCAATAGTAAATATTAAATGTGCATGTTTCTTTCTCTTTAGCATTCGAAGCCGCCCTACATAATATAGAGGATATGAAAACTAACCCAGCGTACAAATGCCAGAACCCAACGCCTTTCGTGCACAGAGTGCAGGAACCACACGACGACAGCCAGGTATTCATCCCGGGGTGCGTGATTCTGCACCGCTGCATGAACCACTCCGGTTGTTGCGACAACAGCGACCTTGTGTGCGCTCCCAAGAGCATGAACATCATCGTCAAATCCTTTATGGTAGGTCACTGTGTTCGTGTCAGGTCAAAGGTTGTGGTTGTTTGCAGGTCAAGGTTTTGTTTTGTGTCAAAGATGTGTGTGCAGTGCTAGGGGTCGATTTCAGTGCCGAAAGATAATATATCGCCAAAAGCGACCTCCCGTTTGGACGGAAGGAGGATATATCGCTATACTAGGGTCATCTACCAAAAAAAAAAAAAAAAAATGAAAATCTTAAATTGATTAGATAAATTAGAAGTAGACAGTCAAAATTGTTAGGACACGTTATGAGAAGAAATACATTGGAGAACTTTGTGACGAATGAGGGGAAAAGAATAAGGAGAAGACAGAGAAGTAAATATCTAGATTGCCTGGCCACGAGGCATGGTCGAAAAAAGAATACTGAGCTGATCCACGACTCTGGTAATCGTGTGAGATGGCGAAACATGACCGCCCACGCTTATCGGCATGGCACATGGTGATGATGATCCAACCACGTATAGCAGTTTCGGCGGCCATTGCGCCCCAACCGCCACCGAGAGGCCCAGAGCGGCCGTGTGATCGTGTAGTTGAGCATTGTTAGGTTTCATCGTACTTGGCGTTGTAACTTTAGTTATACATAATGGATCAAACGGGCAAAACTGCAAAGTAATTCAAAACCCACCCGAACCGGTGGTTTATAACGAAAAGAAGACTTCATGCTGTAGTAGTTCTCTTTATTTGTGCTTTCTCCTTGACTGCAGTAGCGTATCGTTGAGTAGGTATAACAACAGGCCATGCAAGGTAGAGTTGAACATACAAAAATCAATGGGTATATGATGCTGCTCTTCTTCCATGCGAATTCATCCCTAAATGGTGCGGAGAGGTTTACGTTCCCCACCTCTAATACTATAGCCTTCTAAAATTTCAACGTCAATTCACTTCAGCTTCCCAGATGGTTTAATTTTCTCTGTCCAAGGCACAAGCGTCCGCCTAGCAGCACTGATGGCAATCTACTCCCCTTGTCTGTTGTTATCCCACGCAATTCTTGACCCAACGTCACCAATACTGCGCTTCCTAGTGCAAGTATTTTGCACCGCCAGTATTGCACGCCTCGACCACCTGCTAACTATGGGGTATAACATCTATTCTGTTATACACGGTATTCTCAGCATTCTACTATTAAACCACATCTCCGCAGCTTCCACATAATTCCTCACATGTCTGATAATTGTCCACGATTCGCTTTCGTACATCATGATTGGCACAAGAAAGAACTTTAAGATCCCTTAAGAACTCATGTCCTCGCTTCCGGTCCCCAACATAGAGGATAGGCGGTCGAGCTGTTAAGGCCTATGGAGTTCTTGTGCTTGCTTCTATTTGCTTACGCATTTTCCTCATGTTGGACTGGTAGTGCATGGTTCAGTTAACCTGCTACTGAGTTGAGTACGTGGAGCGACACTGTGAGCTGTGAATTTCGTGTGGACTGCTTTTACACATGTGCGCGGTTGTTTGTAGCGTGAACTGCGTGTTCAGAACAATGGAATGGCGGCCAGCAGGTCACTGAACTAACTGGTTTGCATTAAGCAGTAATGTATGGCTGTTGGTTTTCTAGTTATTGCCGCTCCCATCGACGATGAACTGTCGAGTTAAGTTCAGTCGAGACTCCTGTCTGTTCCACTTTTCACTTGGGGCAGTGAGGAGCGTTGTGTGTGATATTCACTGGCACAGGAATGGAGCATATTGGGGCGACCCTTTACCGTGAATGAAGTTGGAATCACGACTAACTGACTAGCTAGCTTGAACTCTCGTCGTTGCGTCGACTGATTTCATTGTCACCGGGCAGCGGATCAACAGGGTGTAAACGTGTGACTCGTGTTGGCAAGCTGGTACCCTATCGACTACGCCATCATTGGATTTCCCTTCTTGAAGGGAACCACAAGAACCCACTTTATATCCACACGAGACTTCAACATGACTCGGGAGATCAGAGTGCTTTAGGTCTTGAACTTCCGGTACGCTCATGACGAGATGCCGGTATTGTTTCCTACACGCATCCGTTTGGGCTTCAACGATGGCTTCTCGTTCAGAAAGACATGGCAAACTACTGAAAGTAAAACTATCTGGAAGACCAAACTAGAGCTGAAGTTGGTCGCAACGACCTGCAAAGGATATCATCATCAAGTGCCATGCATACAGCCTGGGCTGTCATGGTTGGCCATTTCACACGGTCACCAGAGTCTCGAATCAGGTCTGTGTTCTTGTCCCAACCATGCCATGCTGCCAAACCATCAAGGTATTTATCTCTCTGTCTTCTTCTTGCTCTCTTCCCATCAAGTACGCCAGTTGTCACAAAATGTTCAAGTCCATTCCACCTCAAAGTATGTCCCAAACAATCTTGACTGTCTACGTCTAAATTGTTTCCAGTCACCCTCCATTTTTTCATTTGTCTCTTGAAGGACTGCCGCATTTGATTTTCTGTCCTTCGATGGTATTCTTTACATTTTTCTCCAATACCACATTTCCGCCGCCATTAGGTGTTTCTCAGCTTGTCTGTTGATTGTCTAGGTCTCCCACGCATACAACAATATGGGTTGTATATGGCACTTCATCACTTTTTTTCTCACTGAGGGAGGTTCTCAAGGTGGGAGTCTCCGTGGCCAAGTGGTCAAGACGTCTGCCTCGCGCTCCGAAGCTTGTGGATTCGATTCCAGGCTACGTCATTCGGTTCACGGGTGCATTTTTCTCGGAGACTCTTGGGGGTCGTCGCTGGAGCTACTGAGTTCGTGTTTTGTGCGACGCTTTCGGCAGACCGTCCTGCGGAAAGAGACCGAGCTATATGAGATAAAACTCGGTGCAATGAAGTCGATCCTCTCGACTTTTAAGACTTTTTTTTCTCTCACTGCAACATGCACTTTTTTGACATAATAACGGAGAACGAGCAGCTCTTTGCCGTGAGCTACTTCTCTCCGTTGAAATGCACGCCCGATGAGCAAAACAAAAAACGAACAAAACTTAATACTTTCTAAAAGCAGGTACGAGAAATGAAGCTGTCAGACCAAATAACTGAAAGAAACACTTCCCACACGCCATGGCTGCTTCGCCCATATGCCATGTAAACCCATTTTCAGGTAATTTTGGCTGACACTTTTTAGAGATTGGCTGTAAAGATTCCAAAAATCTGCCATCATCAGTTTTCGTTTACATAAGGCCAGATTTCAGTTGCGCCTTCTTGGTGTTCAACCCGTGAAAGTATTGCATAACTCACGTTAATTCTGATTAAATCTGTGTGTCCCATACCACGCGCAATGTGTGATCAGCTATTCCCTACGTAAATGATGTGTAAATCCCAACGCACGATGTGTTATTATACTTTCCACGTTTGGCCGCAGCTTACTAAGAAAATCTGGTAGTCCGATGCATTGGAATGCATGTTGTCTGAATCTGAAAAGGGCTAGCGTCTATTGATGTGCTGTTGGTGTAGACTTTTCTCCCGAACTAACGAACTTTATTTTCAAAGGGTTAAGAATTGGCACGCAGGCCCGTCTGGCACTCTGTCCTTCTTATTTCTCTGCTCTTATACGTTATTTCATTGAATAATACATGACTTACTAAAGCTAAATTTGACATGGCGATTATGCAGGGTGTTTGTAAAGTTTCACTACACTTTACTTTTGCGAGAACCAAGTGATGACTGTGAATCTACAACAATGGCCAGACTGCGAGAGCAGCAAATTAAAAGAGGTGTGGCCAAACAAGAACACTACGCAGGAAGCCAAAGAAGATTGATAAACCAACACAGAACTGGCGTCGTTAGCCGCTACACGCTGCGGGATTTGCTGAGGAGGGGATCCGAGCACTTATGGACTGAATGGTTCGATGTGCAATGAGGATGATCTGTCGACTAACTAACTAACTAACTACACTTTGTATGTAGAACAGCTGTTTGTTGGAGAGCTTGTTTTCCTGTTGCAAGACGGAAAACATACACTCCAACAAACAGCTGTTCTACATGCAAAGTGTAATGAGACTCTACAAACACCCTGTAATTAGCTACGGTAGATGTAACATACCACAGATAAGGAAATGTTTATTACACTAGTTGTTCTTTGAGATAATTATTTTTATTTTCCCCCTTTATTTAATGTTATTATCTTTGCAGTGAGTGTGCCGTGGAGCTTTCTTTATCTTCTTCTTCTTCTTCTTCTTCTTCTTCTTCTTCTTCTTCTTCTTCTTCTTCTTCATAAAATGGTAATCGTCTTGTGCTGATGTTGCTGACTTTCTTGTTGATTTGATTATTCTTTTCTTTTGGTGGTATGTAGCTAATTCATCAGGTTGTTCGTCTTTTGCACATTCTTTAGCTAGTTGATCAGCTCTCTCGTTTCTGGGCACTCCACAGTGAGATGTGGTATCTACTGTATGGAGGTCAGAGAGAGTTGCCTATTCTTTACAGAAGACGTCGCAGTCAACCACAGTATGTTTTGGTTGTTTGTTATTTCATCCGATACTGGCAGTTCACGTCCGCGAAGCTTAGTCATTTCCATTCTACCATTACCTCTACCCCGTTCAACCTCAGAAAAGAAGTTACATTAGGGTCCATCGCCTGGCTCAGATTAATAATCCTGTGACCACGTCGGCCACAAATGGGGTATTAATTTGAAGATGATTGGTGTCCAAAGAGGGTAATGGCTACAAGATTGGTCCAGTGAACTTTCATCTATGTACCGGGATTTTCCGATGTAAGAGGCAACTATAGAGCCGATGGATTGGACAACATGACACTGATCGAGGTAGGAAGAGCAATGGATCTGGAAGAGATGCTGACGAACAGATGACTTTAAGGAAACCTGGGAACCAACTTACTTGTCCAGAGTAAGGGATATTGGAATGAAGCGGGGAGCCACCAGACGTGAACATTTTTTGAAGAGCGCAATACATTTGATTAACCAACACAGAACTGGGGCAATCGTTCGATATTCGCTGGCAGGGATATTAAGGAGGAGAGCGGAGCACCTAAGGACTTGTCCGAAGAGTGAAGATGATGATCTTTACTAATCCCTAATCTGCGAAAATACATTTTAAGGTCTAACAATGTCATGGTTCATGGCTCAGCACAGCACATCCGACTGACTGAGATGAGGCCTAGTTAGTTCAAGTTTTAGACTGGCCTTTTGTTGTAATCGAAAGGGTGTTACAATGACAAAGGCACGAGAACGGTGGAAGAAAGGCTTCGATACCATCTTTCACCGCTCGCTATGAAAGGAAAAGATTGGTCAGCTATTCTCCGTGAACTCTCGCCTACAAAATGTGAGGGTCCAATCACTTCACATACACACATGAGGGTCGTCGCTGGAGCTTTCGGTGGAAAGAGACCGAGCCGTATCGGACAAAATCCGGTGGAAGGAAGTCTGCCCTCTTGCCTTTTTAGGTTGTCAACATTTTCCACTATACACAGAAGAAGACCCAAAGTTTAAACATTCTATGAAACCCATTCTATGAAGCTGGGGATGCCGAGGTATCGGGTTTAATAACTACACCGGTCAGCTGGACTAAAATGATGACTTCTCGTCCTTGCCTTTGGCGTTTAAATTACAAGTACTTCAGAAGTCGGAAAGAATTCGCATGATGGCGAGGGACATTGGTTATAGTGAAAGCTAATCCACACGCACAATCATGGCCAGTGCACTAGAAATAGCAGTAGCATGTGTATGGACTACGCTTGAGTCTAGAGCGAACGAACAAAAACAAAATGAAGCTGAGTCAATCCCAGACTGGAAGATATAAACCCCACCACTTCTGGAAATGGAACATCGGACGCATTTTGTCATTATGGCGGTGAGCAAGATTTCTTTCGCTGTCCCGGTTTCTTTATTACCTAAATATACATTCATAATAAGTTGTTTATCTTCTTCTTGTGGCCTTCAAGTACCTATTTCATTCGAGATCGGCGGGAGGGTGCGCTATTCTGGTCGCTTCCTAATCCTGCCCAGCTAACGAAGTCGTGTTAAACTCTACATTTCTGTGATCATTTCGCCGTGTCTGTTTGGCATAGTGTCAGCATATTTCTCTCTGGCTTCTTGCACAGTTCCGTGTTTATTTTCTAGTATTCTGTTTCCTGCCTTCATACTGACTTTATTAAATTTGTGTAAACGTTTTCCGAATGTGTCGGCGTTTGTAGTTTGAGCAATGGGAATGTAGTTTCACAATACCGACATATCGGGTTCAAAGTCAACCGAATACAAAATGGGAGCAGGTCGATTTACGTTGATTTTCGCAAGGGAATGAGCGTCGGTTAAAGTTAGTTGCATGTCCTTTACGGAACTTAAAATCAACCCCAGCATTTATTGGCTATATGTGGTTTATTGGGAAATGTAGTTTCTGAATGGTCAACGCCTCATGCTATGAAAATCAACGAAAGCAATCTATTTCCAAATCACCCACGGCTGATTTCTAGGAATGTCGGAGAATTATGATACTGCGAGTTTCACTATCACCTAAGCCACTTGTTAATGGCAAATTACTGAATGTGAAATTGTCTTGAAAGTCAAAATGTCGTCGAAGAATTGCATGCAGAGGATGAAAACGGGAATGCTTCGGGCAGAGTGGCAGGCTTCAATTCAACAATCAAGAATAGAGAGAATCCGTTGGATCCCCCTCCCAGGACATGCTGGTATATGGAGTATTCAGCAATATAAACTCATGCTTAGAAAACAAAAAAGGGGGTGGGGGTGGACAAGATGCAAACAACATTGCTGCCACCTCGCTGTTTTGTCATCTGAGACCAGTTAAGACCAGGGATGGAGTTATACCTCTCCTTAGCACAAAGCCTGGACTGAATTGTAGAGACCATGTGTTGCCCATGCAGCATGATCCCTCTCTCGGCCTGCCTAGTTTACTCCAGAGGAAAGGTAACACCAATACGTCTGGAACAAGACAAGCTGCAGAAGCTGCCGGATCAGCAAAGCAATGCTCTAACTGTCCGCCTGACGGAATGTCGATCCTAGACCAGTTGCCTGTCAAGACTTAGGGCCTGGTCTGCCCTGTCATCACATTTAGTCTTTAGGTTGCATTTCCTCACATTGTACCAACGGTTTTGGGCATAAGTACACAATTGGAAGGGTACAAGCTGTATCCTGCAGACAACGAATAATAATAATAATAATAATAATAATAATAATAATAATAATATAGTTTCAAGATGTCAAATGCAGATTCTAGAAAATTCTATTAGTAGAAAGTCTGAGCTGAGTGTACAGTTTGTGTGCGTCATCAAAATCCAAAATTCTACGAACTATGTCAATGTGATCTCCGAAGGTTAGTTAGTATGTCACCAGTTCATGGAGGAACGTAGATGGCGTCAAACATTGCGTCTTTGACACGTCCTAATAAAACCCGGGAAATACAGTACTCACAATGGCTGAGATACATAACATACATACTCACTGATACTGCTGGAACGTGGAACATTTGTTATCCCCGTGGTAATAACATACTATAAAACCTTTCCGTCTGCACAACAGCGGTTTCAAACGTATAATGGCTGAGGAGTCAGCATATTTGAGCAGTTGTTTATTGTTAGTCGAATGCTATAAAAGAAACGCCCTTTTCTTAGTTAACTTCATGGCCTCTACTAAGGAAATATAACAAAAATGGGATTGTAGAAAACATTAATGAATGGGATTAGGGACACACAGTTGCAGTTCTGAGTTAGTTGAGTTAGTCAAGAACTGACATCACAGCACTCGGCACATTCCCATACGTGATCCGTCCTCACCAGCAACAACCAGCGAAGAGTCCAAATACTAATGGTACTAGTAGCAGTATGATTATGTGTCCATCTGGCCTTTCCTCGGAGTCCTGAGTGTCGGTCAGATCCTCTGGTCACTCATTCCGGAACCATTCCCTCCAAGCCGTGATGATCTATCTGTTCTTCTGCACTATACACACGATCTCAAAGGGCCACGACCACATCTGTCCTATCATGCACCAATACCCCACCGAGCGTTGCAGACCCAGCCAATCTGTCCACCTGCTCGTTTCCCGCCATACCAGCACGTCCTGGGGAAAGAATCCAACAGATGCTCTCTATTTTTGATTGTTAAATGGAAACCTGCCACTCTGCCCGAAGCATGCCCGTCTTTTTCATCCTCTGCATACAATTCTTCGACGACATAGAGAGACACAGTTCCTTGCAGCAGGGAAAATTGTAGGTCAAGCATGTAAGTGGAAGACACTTTCTCCTGTAGGTAGACAACATGAAGAAATGGATTGCTAGAGGCATGTTTGAAGGTACCGTAAAAATGCAGGACATAAGGCATTGGAGTGTCGGTACAACCGTGGTAACTACAGACGCCAAAGCCAAAATCATGCCAACGGTTGAGTTACCCGTTCGCTGCCAAAATTAGGACACACTTTTGTCACGATTTTTGGCGGGCAGACACGTCATAGGTCAGGCAGGTTTATTTCTATGAGTAGTTTATCGTACAGAGATAAGGATGAGCAAAAACAGTTCCCCTCCGGGCACGAACTTGATAACAAAGTTTGCGTTACGTTTCTTATGGTATTGTCCAAGAAAGTATATTTTCTATATGTGTCTGTTTTTAATACTTTTTGTTCTCTCTCTCTCTCTCTCTCTCTCTCTCTCTCTCTCTCACTCTCTCTCTCTCTCTCACTCTCTCACTCTCTCGCTCTCTCTGTGAGTGCGTGTGTGTGTGTTTCGGCCACAGTCTCTCACTCACTATCCATCCATCCATCCATCGGTCCGTCCGTCCATCCGTCTGCTTGTCTGCCTATTGGTCGGTCGGTCGTCGGTCCGTCCATCCATACGTCCGTCCGTATGTCTGTGTCTTCTCCCATTCGACTTTATTCTTCCTTATTATCTCTCCACCTCATTCATCTCTTTCTCTCTCACACACGCACACACACACTCTCTCTCTCTCTCTCTCTCTCTCTCTCTCTCTCTCTCTCTCTCGCTACTTTTGTGTATACAAATAAAGACCGGCATTAAGGACGCAGTTCATAATCACAGTACTGTGTTCGAAACACAGCTGCGGGCAGTTTGGCAGCAGACCGCCTTGCGTTGGGTATTTATAAAATGGTATGGTTGCCTGTCGTTCAGAAACAATGGCAAACTACTGAACGTAAACTTGCCAAGAGATCACAACAGCCAAGAAGGCTGGGGTTGACTGCGACGTCCTGTAAAGGATATGCAATTAACTTTTAAATTTAAATAGTACATACAATACATACATTACGTGCAATACATACAATGCATACAATACATACAATATATATATATATATATATATATATATATATATATATATATATATATATATATATATATATATATATATATATAAACATATACACACACACACTAGCTGACCCGGCCCGGCTTTCTATCTATCTATCTATCTATCTGTCTGTCTGTCTATGTATCTGTCTATCTGTCTATCTGTCTGTCTGTCTGTCTGACCCGGCCCGGCTTCGCCCACACCCGGTGGGGAGCATCTCATTTAAATCATATAAGTAGTCATATAAGCTCCCGTTCCCGTTCCCGACTGTCTGTCTTTCCGTCTGTCTGTCTGTCTGTCTGACCCGGCCCGGCTTCGCCCAACCTCTGGCGGGGAGCATCTCATTTAATTAATATTCGGCCCCTGCTCCCGTTCCCATTCCCAACGCGGGGAGCGTCTCATTTAATTCATAGTCGGCCCCTGCTCCCGTTCCCGTTCCCAAAAAAGACGACACGGCCTGGCTTCGCCCAGCTCCTGGCAGGGAGCGTCTCATTTAATTCATAATCGGCCCCTGCTCCCGTTCCCGTTCCCAAAGCGGGGAGTATCTCATTTAATTCATATTTATTGGTTGCAGTTAGAACAACCTTAGATAAACGAAGATCGACTTACAAAAAGCATTAGAAAGAGCACTTGAAAGAGCTTTACATCTTCCCCCAACAATTAACTTGGGTAAATGGAACGGCGACAGCAGCAGCAGAAGAAGAAAAAGTAGGAGGAGGGAGGAGGAAGAGGGAGGTGGAGGAGGGAGGATGAGGAGGGAGGAGGAGGAGAGAAGAGAAGGGAGGAGGAGGAGAGAGGAGAAGGAGGAGGGAGGAGGAGGGGGATTAGGAGGAGGAGGGAGGAGGAGAGAGGAAGAGGAGGGAGGAGGAGGATTAGGGAGGAGGAGGAGGGAGGAGTAGAGGGAGGAGGAGGAGGGAGGAGGGCGGAGGAGGAGGAGAGCGAGGAGGAGGAAGAGGGAGGAGAAGGGGGAGGAGGGGGAGAGGAGGAGAAGGAGGAAGAGGAGAAGTGGGAGGAGGGGAGGAGGAGGAGGGAGGAAGAGGGGTGAGGAGGATGGGGAGGAGATGGGGGAGGAGGATGGGGGAGGGGGGAGGATTATAACGTATATGCCTGTAGATAACTGTAGCGAAAAGGTCCACCTATTTGAGAAATATGCAACAATTTTACATATATAGCAATGCTATTAGAAGTTATGTCCCCTCGCTATATATACATTATAATGTAAATTAAAATATTAAATAATATTAAGTAAATAACTGTTTTTACACTAACAAACTATGACAGTTGGCAGCACGGGAATGAGAGGAAGACGTGTAGAAAATTTCATCTCAATCGGATGTACCGTTCGCGAACGCATAAAGGACATAAATACATACAGACAGACAGTCTCTTTTATGTATATAGATATACAATACATACAGTATATACAATACATACAATACATACAATTGTCGCTTGTCGTCCCGGGGGGGGGGGAGTGGGGTCAACAAGCACACCTTTAAAATCCTTCTTATACTTTGGAACTATTGTCAGACCTTTGTCTACACTCCCCCGTTATGTCTTCTAATCACTATCTCTCTCTATCTCTCTCTCTCTTTTTATTCCTTCCTAACATACTCCTATTCCCTTTCCTTCAGAACATACCCACACAACATGGTCCTCCAATAAATATTAACATTATTTATTGAATAAAAAGTGTCATGGTTGTGTATAGAGTGTATGTAAAGACGTTGTTGTTGTGTTCTATCTTGTAGGTGAGATAAGAGTGACACTCTAAGATCCACATCATAGTTTTCATCACTCAACGGCACATATAGTCACCACAGCAGAGAACTGGTGTACGCTCACCCGGTATAATGTCTCTCTGAATGATGCTGATGTCTTCACAATATAAACTGTATTTTCACAACAGCATGTTTCGTATATGTAATGTCTTTTAGGTTGCTATATCCAATGTAAGGAATGTTTTTCTTAAAATCCAGGGAATGTTTACACATCCGACACAGTTACGGTATTATAGTCTATCGATGTAGGACTAGTCACAACCCTGTGTATATATTACACTGACACACTGTCTTAAAGTCTAAGAATGTTCTATGCATCAGAGGAACAGTTCTGGTATTACAGTTTGTTTGTATTTATCTTCTGGTCATGGGAATCATGGGAACCATATTGCTAATCCGTTCTATGTGGACTTGACATATCTTCTGCTGTCAGTATCCTATCAGGACAGACGTATGATGTCGTTACCTTTAGAGCTGGCTGACATGGATATGTGATATCAGACTTCAATCTGGCCGATATTTATCACTGTCCCAGACCAGCGTCCATTCTTTCTTTTCAGGAGTGTTGCTATGTCTTTCTTTCTAGGAACCTGGTAGATATACAATATCAGGTGCTATCAACCTAACTCAAACTCATTAGAGGTGAGAGTAGGCTTATGGCCGTTATCAGATATATATATTCAGAGAAATGATCTCTGACATAAGACATAGGAGTATACACATAACTTAAGACTAGGTAAAGAATGAAATGTAACAAAAGAGCTCAGAAATCCCAGTAACCATCTATACTAGAATCTCGTATCATACTTATCCTATATTATCTTAGTACTTATTCTATCAAGTGCACTGGTACTTTACATAATCCACTATGTCACTTCTCAGCTAAATTCGGCCGACGCCCATTATTACGGTCTCACACTCAAATACATTATGTTAGATTTATACTCTACACCACAACTACCTTATAATTATCCTCGGCTGAATCGGGAATACTTATTACACAAAAATTACAAAATGCTCGTCGGTTTCATCCAACTTGAAACATCGTAACTCCCTTTTCATAATCACACAAGAATAAATCAACCCTCCTCTCGTGGAAGCCAAATAGCACACTAAATTCCACTAGAATTTTCAGACTATTAATACTCTGGCTCTGTACGACTATATGGCCTATTCCACCAATTCCCCCTCCTGTCCTCTTCATCTTTTTATCAGTACAACCGAATTTCTCCTTTGATGCCCGGTCATTTCGGGACATCAATGCTTATTTACTCGTCTCCTCCGATCACCAATATTCGCCATCGTTACTACAAAAGGCTGTGATACGGCGTGATCGCGTATCTCCTTTTCCCACTTCAAAGGTTAGTGAAATACTTTATCGCGATACATCGTTGTTAAAAGGTTTTGAAAACGCTGTTCGCTCTTGTCCGCTCGTCTCGTCCCCTCCGCTAATTCCCGTTTTTCCCCACTCATCGTACATCAAACATTTTCAACTCTTTGATCAATGACTTCGTATTTTCCACAACCCGATCGTCTCAACGTTGTTTGTCCGGTGAAATCTTCAGTCACTGACCCCTGATAACAATTGTATCTGACTTCTATACCATTCGGTCAATGACCGTCACTTTGTCCTCACTCAAGACTGAAGTGCTTGATTGTTGTTCTGACTAAAGGTCAATAACTTCCCATCCTCATACATTGCAAGTAGTTTTATATTTTAGTTTATCGTGGAGTCGCTAAACTCTCAGTATCCCGTGACAACAATACATACAATATATACAATATATAAAACACACACATACACACAAAGACACACACACGCACAGTAACTGAGCTCAGCTGATTTGGGAATGGATTGTCCCATTAGGAAGGAAGCTCTGTCCCACTCAACGCTTGTGGGTTATAACTGGATCTCGTGTGTGTTTGTCCGGTATGTCGGGTCTCACTAAAATATGACTGAGCTACCATATGACAGTAGATGGAACTGCCTGCTTTCTGTTTGCCCCGAATGTTGTTAGTCAGATATGACTGAACTACAGTTTGACAGCCGGTCTCTCTGGCTGTGGGGTTACAACACTTTCTCTCTGTAATCCCGTTTATCACGCAGAGTCTCGCAGCGGAGCGAGAACTGAGGTGGTTCGACCCCCGCTCGTGACTTGCGGATACTGAGCCGGCCGCTCAGAAAGCAATGGCAAACTACTGAGCGTAATCTTGCCAAGAGATCAACATACAGCTGAAAGATGCTGCTGTTGACAGCTAAGTCCTGTAAAAGGATACGCAAAAAAAAAAAAAAAAAACAGTTTGACAGTAGACGGTACTGTCTGCTCACCAAACCCGACACCACGCATTGTCCGTGTGTGTGTGTGTGTGTGTGTATGTATATATGTGCGTGTATGTGGGTATGTGTGTGTCTATGTGGGTGGATGTGTAAGTCTGTGTGTCTCTGCGTGTGTCTGTCACTTTGTGTCTGTGTGCGTTTGGGTGTGTATGTCTGTGTGTGCCTGTGTCTGTGAGTGTCTCTGCGCGGATGTGTGTGTTTTTGTCTGTGTAGGTTGTGTGTCTGTGTATTTCTTTCAAGAAAACTATAATATACCCCCCCCCCCGCCACCCCACCTCCATAGGAATACGTAGCACAATAGTTTTCCCATTACTGTTTTGAAAGACCGTGTCTGCACGTCTTGTGGATGGCGCCCACGTGTGACCAGCCAGCCTTGCTGCCACGTGTTAGGAAACTCTCCAGGTAGCCAGTTGATCGCACCAGAGATACATGTACGATGAAGATTCCACGTCACTGCCCTCGGCACAAGCCAATAAGTGGTCGGTCTCTCACAACAGTACTCGGTTTTCTCACTATAATGCTCAATTTTCTCACAACAGTGCTCGGTCTCTCACAACAGTGCCCGATCTCTCACAACAGGGCTCGGTCTCTCACAACAGTGATCAGTCTCTCACAACAGTGCCCGGTCGCTCACAACAGTGATCAGTCTCTCACAACAATGATCAGTCTATCACAACAGTGATCAGTCTCTCACAACAGTGTCCGATCTCTCAAAACAGGGCTCGGTCTCTCACAACAGTGATCAGTCTCTCACAACAGTGATCAACCTCTCACAACAGTGATCAGTCTCTCACAACAGTGTCCGGTCTCTCATAACAGTTCTTGGTCTCTCACAACAGTGATCAGTCTCTCACAACAGTGTCCGGTCTCTCATAACAGTTCTTGGTCTCTCACAACAGTGACCTGTCTCTCACAACAGTGTTCGGTCTCTCATAACAGTTCTCGGTCTCTCACAACAGTGATCAGTCTCTCACAACAGTGTCCGGTCTCTCACAACAGTAGAGGTAAGGTATGGATGGTGATTGCCGTGTTAAAGGTTGGTTGTAAACACGTCTGGATCGTCCTGTCCTGCGATTGTTGGGACCATTTCTGAACTTGATTGCTCACTCTAAAAGCTGTACGATAGAAGATTCGTAAGAGATGTGTAGGCGTGAATCAAGCTGTCATTATTGCTCTCATTTTATCTCCTCACAATCACTAATGCAGAAATTGACAATTCCCAAACGTTTCATATCATGGCTTTATAATCAAAAACAATTGAGACTGTTTCCACGGAATTTAAACAAAGAAACAATAAACAAGCATCATCATAAAGTGCCCTGCCAGCTGGCGTAGGCGTTCATGTTTCTCCATAGATTGCGGTCTTTGGTGTTCTGGATCAACTCTGTTGATGATATTCCTCCATACCTCCGTCTCAGTCCATTTAGCATCATTTTCTCTTGGTCTGCCTCTGCCTCTATTCCACCTGATCTTTCCGATTTGTGGTGTTCTCACTTCTCATCACATGACCAAAGAAAGATGTTTGTCTCTTTCTTATTTTTTTTTAAATATAATGTCCTACTTTAAGAAATTGTAACAAGCTATGGGGAGGGTCCCATAATGTCCCGTCACAATATTTCAAACTTATTCTTTTGCTCTGGCTGGGGATAGGTCTTTGCTGCCAACCCTCATCCGTTCCCCGGACTTACTGTCACTCTATCTTTCGACCTCAGGGTTATTTCCTGCAGTGTATTTCTGGCTGACACAAACGTAACATGACGATTGTCTCAGTCACTATAATTATGATTTAATATCGTAATAAAGACAACACAGAAAAACACCAAGACAGATAAACCTATACAAGTCCAGAAAACAAAACTGATGAGATAACTCTAGTCCAGAAATGAATCCAGAAAACTCTGAACATCATCTAGCACAGATCTTGAAATTGTCCAGTCATTTCACAACTGCCTCACCGGGCCAAGATTCTAGTCTCTCTATCCAACGTCGGTTGTTCGAACAACAGCTTCCAAGTTTCCTAGGTCACCACGATATAGTCAGTAATCTGGTCTGGGAAAGTGCCATGGGTTCACTGGGCACAATTGAGGTTGGGAACCAAAGTCATGATACCAGATTGGATATAGGAAATGAATCAGAGTCTTTCGCTGTCCCGGACAAGGATGGGAATTGGCGTAGGTCCAAACAGCCTCATCAGAAAAACACTCGACTTTCAGTCGATGAGACTTGAGTTGTGGTCTTTCCACTCATTTAATTTTTGTAACGCCTCTCCATTTATTAGAAAAACATTATACCTGGTATGTCCACTGACTTGATTACACCCAACATATAACAGAGAAAAACTGCAAGACATTACAGTCAAAGATAAATTTACAGATGAAATAAAATGTAAACTTGAAACTCTGCAAAACCCTTTGGAGGAAAGCATTGACCAAACTTGGTTGAACATCAAGAATACAATTCAGTCTACCGCAGAAGAATGTCTCGGTGTGTTAACCACGCATAGAAAGAACAGATGGTTCAATCAAAAATGTGAAGAAGCAGTCATTAGGAAGAAGAATGCCAGACATGTATGGTTAAATGACATCAATAACATCCAAAAGGAAGAGCATTATAGAAATGAATGTAAAGAGGCTACAAAAATAGTCAGACAGCAGAAGCGAGAATATATGAGTAATATAATCAAAGATATGGAAACTAATCACCAGAAAAATGAATCCAGAAAATTTTTTCAAGAACTGAAGTCAATGAAACGAGGGCACCAACAAAACACATATGGTTTAAAAGACAAAAATGGGAATATGATAAATACCAATGAGGAAATGTGCAACACATGGAAAGAATATTTTATTGAATTACTAAATTGTGAAGCTCCAAGTAACATTTTCTCACAAGAAGAGGTTCTAACATGCGAACCACAAATTGAAGAACCTACATTTGAAGAAATCCTATATGTAATCACACGACTTAAAAACAATAAGGCAACTGGGACTGATGGAATTGCTGCTGAATTTATAAAGGCAGGTGGCCATGCATTACATCTAAAGCTATACGAACTAATAATAATAATCTGGAGGACAGAAGAATTACCCCATGACTGGAAAGAGTCATTATTGATACCTATCTTTAAGAAAGGAGACAAGTTCCAATGTGGAAATTATAGAGGAATATCACTACTGTCCTCAAGCTATAAGATACTATCCGCAGTATTACTAAATAGACTAAAACCATATTCAGAAGACATATTAGGTGACTACCAGGCGGGTTTTAGACAAAACAGATCAACAATAGATCAGATATTTATCTTACGACAAATAGCCGAGAAACATTGGGAATATAAAAGAGATCTCCATAACATTTTTGTGGATTTTAAAAAGACTTATGATAGTGTCCATAGGAATAGTCTATGGAATGCTATGCAGGAATTTGGAATACCAAGGAAGTTAATCAACATGACCAGACTATGCATGGAAGATACTTATAATATAGTAACATATAAAGGCAGGAAATCAGACCCCTTCCAAATAACATCTGGCTTGAAACAGGGTGATGCACTATCGCCGCTACTCTTCAATCTGGCTCTAGAGAAAGTTGTAAGGAAGGTAAAGGAGGAATGTGATATTGGAGGAACATCCAAGCTGCTTGGTTATGCAGATGATATAGATATTATAGGGCAAAGTGAACAAAAGACATTGGAAATATTGACTCACTTAAAGGAAAAAGCCCAACAGATGGGGCTGGTTATCAACCAAGATAAGACAGAATATATGGTAATTTCAAGAGACGGAATGGCTAGAAACTCTGGCCACATACAAATAGATAATATGACCATTAAAAGAACGGAAACATACAAATACCTGGGTACGATCTTCAACTGCTCCAACATCATAAGGGAAGAAATACAAACTAGAATCAACTCTGGAAATAAGATATACTTCTTCTTCGTTCATCCGGAGTTTTTTTTTCGGACGTGATTGCGTTGTGCCTGTCCACAGCAGAGCTGCGTTCTTGCGCCGTTAGGCCGACACATCCGACTTCTGCGGGCATTTGTTGACCGGGTTAACCTTCCCGGGGATAAGATATACTATGCACTACAACATCTACTAAAATCAAAGGCGCTATCTCGTAACACCAAAATCACAATATACAAAACACTGATCAGACCAGTTGTGCTGTATGGCTCTGAAACCTGGAGTACAACGAAAGGAGACGAAGCCTTGTTACAAACCTTTGAGAACAAAATTTTAAGACGCATCTTTGGACCCATTAGGGATACACAAAGTGGAGAGTGGAAAAGAAGAAGTAACAAAGACATTTATGATCTGTTTAAGTCCTCGCTAATCACTGGTATCATGAAGGCTAATAGACTACAATGGCTGGGGCATATAGAAAGAATGGAAGATAATAGGGAAACAAAACTCGCTTACACTCAGGAAATAAATGACCGTAGATCCCGAGGTAGACCAAGAAGGCGGTGGAGAGATAATACATGTACAGACCTACAAGCACTTGGAATCAACGACTGGCAAGAGAAGGTCCACCAGAGAGAAGAATGGAGACGGATTGTATTTGCAGCAAAGAACCTCAATGGCTCGGAACACTGAAGAAGAAGAATAATGTCCTACTTACATTAGCCTCTTTCGGGCAGTCGTTGTTAGTTACTCTGGCAGTCCAAGGAATTCGCAACATTTGTCTCAGGAACCACATCTCTGTTGCTTTCAAGTTCTTCCTAATTTGTTCGTTTACATTCCAAGATTCACTGCCATACAGCAAAACAGGTTCAATATAGCATTTAAGCACTCTCTTTCTTACATTCAATGATAGTGACTTATTGTATAAGATACTTCTCATTTTCTGATATGCAGTTTTTGGTTGCCCTATCTCTGTTGTGCTTCCGCCTTCCATCTCATGTTATAATTGCCGCTAGGTATTTAAATCTATCCACTTGTTTAAGCATTTCCCTTTCTATTCCCATTTCACATTTTGGTGTCATCTTTTTCTTTGATATCACCATTGTTACTGTTTTATTGATATTCGAGGTGAGTCCTTTTATCGCACTCTCTTTTATTACAATGTCCAATAATTGTTGTAGATCATTTACATTTTCCGCTATCAATACTGTGTCATCTGCATAGCGTAGATTGTTTGTATTATAAACTAGGATTGATATTGCTGGCTTCTCTTTGATCTCTCTCAATGAATAATAGGTGGCCCAATTTATTACCTGCTTTATTTCGCTGCATTTAGTCGGGTGCATAACTGCAGATTTGTATATCATATGAAATGAATAAATAAATTATATGAAGTACATAGCAAACATAATCACTGATTCTGTTCGAATGTGAAGTATTTGTTATCTCCACGGTAACTAGAAATTCACGATAAATTCTGTCTGAATGCACAGGATTCTTTGGAAACATCAAATTGCTGAAGAATCGGCAAAGAAGTCAAACTTAGAATGGCTGCTGTGGCTTCTGTTTCTTCTTCTTCCTCCTCCTCCTCCTCCTCTTCTTCTTCCTCCTCCTCTTCTTCTTCTTCGTCTTCTTCTTCTTCTTCCTCCTCTTCTTCTTCTTAATTGCCACAACCCAATCATCAGCAACATGGAGGACTGTTTAACCGCGGTTAGATCATCGCTAGTGTTAGGGGGATGTTTGTTGATATTCTACCAGTGTGATCTACGGGAGGAGACTGACGACTTGTCGGCGTTTTCGAGTGCAGCGAAAGTGATTCCCACACAAAACAAACCAATCAAATACGTAGCTGATGATGATGATGATGATAATGATGATGATGATGATGATGATGATTATGATGGTGATAATATTGTTGACAATGATAATGATGGTAATTAGTATGATTATGATGATAATGATGATGATGATTATGATAATGTTGTTGATAATTATGATGATGTTAATGATGATCATGATGATGAAAATGTTGTTGATAATGAGGATGATTATGGTGTCAATGATGGTGATTATGATGGTGATAATGCTGTTGAAGATAACGATGATGATAATGTTAATGTCTCCCTGGCTTAGTGGTTAACGTCTTTCACCGTAATCCCGCGAGAATCGGCAGCTGTTCGACCCGCGCTGGTAACTTTCGGGGGTATGTGAATCGGTCGCTCAGAAAGCATTGGCAAACTACTGAGCGTAATATTGTCTAGTACATCAACAGAAGCTGAAAAATGCTGGTATTGGCTGCAACGTCCTGTAAGGGATATGCAACATTAAAAAAAATGTTAATGACAGTGATTATGATAAGTATGATAATGAGGAAAAGTATGAAGATGATATTGATAATGATGATGACGAAGATGTTGGTGATGATGGTTATAATGATAATGATGATGTTGATGATGATGAGAGTGATAACGATAATCACGACAGCAAATATGATAATCACAATGATGACGACTACGATTAAAACCACCACGATAATAATGATGATGATTACGATAACAACGACGGTGATCATGATGATGGTGATGATGATGGTAATGACGACGACGATCACAAAGACGATAATAATGGTAATGACGACAGTGATGGTGGTGGTGATGATGGTGGCGGTGGTGATGATGACGACAATGATAATGATGAAGATAAAGATGGTAATGACGACATTGATGATGATGGTGTTTGTGGTGGTGGTGGTTGTGATGGTGTCGACGACGGCGATGAAGATAATGATGATAATACCGAAGAAGAAGACATAATGATGATAATTAAGACACAACCAGGAACAAATTCATCGCGACCCTTAAACAATTACCCAGTAAGTAGGTTGAGCAAATATCAGCGTGGAGGCGAACCAGCCAATGTTTTCTTAAGTTACCGTCTCTGTTCCCACCTTATTCCAAAGAGAAGACAGATAGTGTATTGTGTCTGTAAATAGTGCTTGGCATCGTGTGTTATGTCACTCGAGAGTATCCAGTAATGAGAAAGGGAGCGAATAAATACACACACAGACGAAGAAGAAGAAGAAGAAGAAGAAGAAGAAGAAGAAGAAGAAGAAGAAGAAGAAGAAGAAGAAGAAGAAGAAGACTGGGGATGAGAAGGAGGAGGCAGAGACGGATAAAGGAGTGCGGGGTGGAAGAAGAGGAAGCGAGTGGAAAGGGAGAATCAAGAAAGGATGAGGAGGAAAAGAAGAAGACGACGATCTTACAGAACATTAGCACACTCAAAGACGACAGCCCAAATAAATACACCGATATAGTACACCTAGAACTACTCTGTGCTCCACCGGGGCCTTCAATGTACGGCAATGTTAGTTAGTCGCGGTTCCAACTTCACGGCAAAGGGTGGCCCCATTATGCTCCGTTCCTGTGCCAGTGAATATCACACAAAATGCTCCTCACTGTCCCAAGCGAAAAGTGAAACAGACAGGAGTCTTGACAAACCAAAATCCCGCACATGTATACTATGCATAATGCCGCTGCCAGAATGCCAACACAAAAGTTCGCCACGAAAAATACAGTTCATCGTCGATGGAAGCGACGGTCACTAGAAAACTAGCAGCCACACATTACTGCATAAGGCAATCCAGTTAGTTCATCGACGGGCCCGAAGTCATTTTTCTGAACATGCAGTTCACGCTACAAACAACCGCGGACAGATGTAACAGCACTCCACAAGAAATTCGCATCTCACAGTGTCGCCCCATGCACTCAACTCAGAAGAAGGGTGACGGAACCATTGTCAGTGCACAGTGACGACTAGTAACACATTTGCCTTCATTTCAATTTTCTCAGGTTGTCAACCGGCTGTCAAGACATACCGATGACGTCATGTATAACGCACGTTTGGCCAAAACTTTATCCTTTGTCAACCACACGGAGTGTGAGTGCAGGCAGAGGCCCAGGCCGCCCAAGTAAGTTGTCTATTTAATAGAGTGCCTTATAAAATATACAGTCGCTGTAATATCTTCGTTGATTAATCAGTCATTAAGTCAGTCAATCAGTCAGTCGATCTGTTAGTTAGTTAGTTGGTTGGTTGGTTAGTTAGTTATTCAATCAGTCTATCAGTCAGTCAGTCTGTTATTTAGTTGGTTGGTTGGTTGGTTGGTTGGTTAGATTGGTTTGGTTTAGTTAGGTAACATTCTTCTCTGTGCATAATATTCTCATCATTATTCTCTGCCCATGATATTCTCAAAATGCTTCTCTGTCCACGATATTCTCGATATTCTTCTATGTCCACGATATTCGCAACATTCTTCTTATTCCACAATTTCTTAACATTCTTCTCTGTCCATGATATTCTCAACATTTTTCTCTGTCCATGATATTCTCAATATTCTACTCGGTCCATGATATTATCAACTTTCTTCTCTGGCCTTGATATTTTCAACATTCTTCTCTGTCCATGATATTCTCAACTTTCTTCTCTGCCACGATATTCTCAACATTCTTCTCTATCATGACATTATCAACATTCTTCTCTGTCCACGATATTCTCAACATTCTTCTCTGTCCATCATATCTTCAACATTCTTCTCTGTCCTCTATATTCTAATTGTTCTTGTCAATATCCGCACCTCCACTGTCTTGTGTCTCTTGAGTATTTCGTTGCTCATTTTCCATCATTGGCATTCATACAAAAGAACAGGTAGTACACAACCTTTCAGTTAGCGGGTTTTTCACTTTTCGTGATATGTCAAATGTCAAACATGGAGGCTTGCTGCAACTAATGAACGCAAAATCATAACAACAGAGATGAGATACATTAGAAGAGCTGCGCGAGAAACCGTGAGCGATAGGATTAGGCGTGAAGAAACTATTAAAATACAGGTCTGAAACCAGTCATGCACTTCATGAGTACAACAGGTTAAATGTTTGGCCACCTCACAAGAATGTCCTGGTACCATCTGCCATAAAGAACTACATTGAAGAAATATGGATACATAGCAAGGGAAAGACCACGTAAAAGATGAAGTAATGGTAACAAGAGCAACCTTAGAGAAGAGAGTACCAACTTTCAAAGAGTAAAGGAGTATTACAAGGGCGCATAAAAGATCTTTAAAGAAGCAGCAGCAGTAGTAAAAGAAGAAAGAAAGACAGACAGAAAGAAAGACAGAAAGAAAGAAAGAATGAATGAACAGGGTAAGGAAAGTGTCACGCCTGCCGCTTTTATTTCATAAGTCATCTTGGTATCGATTTACGTTGGTCGACCTCGGAATCCCTTGTTAATTTTTTTTTTTAAATCCTTTTCTGTACAGCTGCGGATCGAACCGTTGACCTCCTTGTCAACAGGCGATTGTTTAGCTACTTAAGCGAACAGATATACCCCCGCCAAAACAGATGATCAGGCGAGATAAGCAATGTCTGTTTGCTGGACGAGTTGGGCGGTTAGCTCCCGTGTTTTCTGTTCACCATGGCTTTTTTTAAAAAAATCGCATATCCTTTTACATGACATCGCTGTCAACCGCAGCTGTCTGTTGATTTCTTAGCAAGATTATGCTCAGTAGTTTGCCATTGCTTTCTGAGCGGCCGGCTCAGTTATCCCGCAAGTCACCAGCGGGGGACGAACCGCCCCCAGTTCTCGCCCGCTACGAGACTGCGTGATAAACGGGATTACGGAGAAAGTGGTGTAACCCCTCGGCCAGAGAGACCGGCTAAACATGGCTAGCAGTACAGAAATATCAACTAGAGAATAATTGAAGGCCGTTGAAATAGTATGACCATGTGCCAGGTCCTTTGGAAAACATCGCTCTTATGGCGACTCTCCAAAAAGATTGCCGAGTCCACTCATTGTTATCATCTTGTGCCTTGCCGATTGACGCTGGGGTGCATGTCGTTCCACAGATCTCCTTCTTTGGTGTTCTGGATAAATTTTATTGATGATATTCCTCCATTCCGATTATCTTTTTTCTTTTTTTCTTTGAGCAGTAGAAAAAATCCCTCGCCGGCATGCTAGGCCAGTCGCAAATCAGAAGATGAGATCGGCAATAGATGAAATAATTCAAACCAACTAATGGCACCAATGCTAAAGAACAAACACGTTTCAGTAGATACTTAAAAGAACTCTACAATACACCCTTCCTGCCAACTCTATGCTACCAATGCCAAACCTGGACAATGACAGAAAAGAAAAATTACAACAATGGAAATGAGATTCCCGAGAAGAATACTTAATGTATCAAGCAGAGAGAAGATCAGAAATGAAGAAATCAGGACTAAAGTGAGGATTATAGCAGTGTTAGATTTCATTAGGAACCAGCAAGTTAAATGGTTCGGCCATAGAATTAGACTACCAACTAACAGTATACCACAGCAAGAAACAATGGTGTACAGACCACGAATCAGACCGACCACGTAAACGATGGACAGAGGGAATAACAGAGACGATTGGATTCTCAATATGTGAAGCCCATAAAGCGGCGCTCCCTTGCTGTTTATGCTTCACCTCGACACCGCAGGGTACAAGAGGAACAAGATGAGAAGAGGTTATTCCTACATTCAACCATCTTATACCATCAAGTATAATTCCTCATGGTGTGCGTGGCTGAATGGATAAGAGCGCTCGCTCTTAAACTTCCGGTGTGCTGATACCGAAGTAGCGGGCTCAGTCCCTACACCAGTTATTTGGACTAAAATGTTGACTTCTCGTCCTTGACTTTAGGGACTTAAATTACAAGTACCTCTGAAGTCGGAGTGTGTTCGTCTAATGGCCAGGGACACTGGTAATAAAGAAAGCTAATCCACACGTAAACATCAGTACACTAGAAGTAGTAACATATGTATAAACTACGCTTAAATTCCAAGCGAGCCAAAATATTCTTGTATATATTAACAGGCATACATTGACATACTCACACAAGAGTGTTTCAGCTAACACAAGAAGGGACACAATATATCTGTGATGGCTTTCCCTAGGATGTCCTGGACCTACCACCTCAACCTAAAATAATGTTCAGTACTAACTAACTAATTGAAATATTTTGGTCACTTGAAACCTCATGAAAGTTTGGAGAGAACAATAATGGGGGGAGGGGGGGGGGGGATATATGCCCAGGAAGATAGGAAGATGAAGGCCAAAGAGAAGATGGGTGCAGGATGTGGCGGATAATCTCCAGATGGGTGTATCGGACGCGGGACATCTTGCTTATGATCGAGAGGTTTTCCGGAAGGTTGTTATACTATAGGAGCGAGGTTCTGCAAAGGACATGCTACAAATTAATTAATTAATTAACTAACTAACCGTCTTGTCCTCTATATATTGACAGATGCACCCAAGAGTGCCCCAAACTGTTCCATCTAACACAAGAGCTGGCAGACTGTGTCTGCGATTGTTTTTCTTTGGCTGGTGCAGACCTGTGGAACTGTGAGAATGTCAGGGATGGACTGAAGCCATTGCCAGCAGGTGGACTAGAGTAAGTTGTGACTGAGTGGCATAGGCTTTTGCTGACTCGTTAAGTTATGATTGAATAGTATAAGTTGTAATTTTTTTTTTTTTTATCCGCGCTTCCATCCTGTTTCAGGATATTGCGGTCAAAACCAGCATCTTTCAGCTGTATGTTGATTCCTAGGCTAGATTACGCTCATCAGCATGCCACGACTTTCTGAGCGACCGGCTCCATACTCTCATAAGTCACTTTTGCGATTCGAACCACTGCTAATTCTCTTCGCGTCATGTGACGAGAGTATTCGGGGTTAGCGGAGAAAGCTGCTAACTCCTCGGCCATGGAGCCGGCACATAAGTTGTAATTGGCTGTCACAATTTCTGACTGATTAGTGTAAGTTGTGATTGGCTGTCTTTTTTTTTTTAGTTGTGATTGGCTGTCTAAGTTGTAATTGGTTGTATCATGCCATGTTTGACTGATTAAATTGTCATAGACTAGTATAAGTTGTGATTTGCTGTCTAACTTGTGATTGGCTGTCTAAGTTGTAATTGATTGTCTCAGGATGTGTTTGACAGATTAAATTGCCATAAACTAGAATAAATTGTGATTGATTAGTATAAGTTGTGATTATATAATACTGTATAAATTATGATTGAATAATATAAGTTCTGATTGAATAATATAAGTTATGATTGAATAACATAAGTTGTGATTAGCTAATATAAATTGTGATTGAATTAAGAAGTTGTGATTGAATAATATAAGTTGTGATTAGCTAATATAAGTTGTGATTGAATAATATAAGTTGTGATTGAATAATAACAGTTGTGTTTATTATTATAAGTTGTGATTGAATAATATAAGTTGTGTTTGAATAATATAAGTTGTGTTTGAATAATATAAGTTGTGTTTGAATAATATAAGTTGTGTTTGAATAATATTAGTATAATAATATAAATTGAAACTAATTGGTGTTGGTATAGCTTGACTGGTGTCACTTGTGATTGATTATTGTAAAATCTGATTGGTTAATGTATCAGTGAGTTACTAGTTCAACTTAATAATGAATATATCCCACATGTACCAGGACATGCCTTGGAAAGCAAACGCAGCTGATCTGATACTGACCACATCAGCCACCCAGTGCTGGTTGGTCCATAGAAACATGGTCTAGCACCACATACCCAATCTGATTTATTCATTCTTTCACTCATTCATTCATTCTTTCTTTCATTCATTCATTCTTTCACTCACTTATTCATCCATTCTTTCATTCGTTCATTCATTCATTCATTCATTTTTTCATTCATTCATTCATTCATTATTTCATTCTGTTATTCATTAATTCATTCATTCAGTAGCATGTCCTTTGTAGAACTTTGCTCCCATAACAACCTTCCGGAAAACTTCTCGGTCTTAAGCAAGATGTCCCGCGTCCGATACAACCATCTAGAGATCATCTGCCACATCCTGCACCCATCTTCTCTTTGACCTTCCTCTTCCTCTCTTCCTGGGCATATACCCCTCCATTATTGTTCTCTCCAAACTTTCATGACCTGTCAAGTGACCAAATTATTTCAATTTTCTTTCGTTTTATCGTCTTAAATAGCCAACCTTCTTCAATATTAAGCTCTTGTTGTATGGATTCATTTGTTCTTTTCTGTATCCAAGATATTCCTAGAACTCGCCTATAACATTTATATTCAAAGGCATTTATTTATGCGCTGTTCAGCTTGTTTAGTAAGTGCCCAGGTCTCACAGGTCAGACAAGGACACTTACTAAACAAGTTGAACAGCGCATAAATGCCTTTCAATCTGCTTTGAGGAGTTAAAATGTTTTGTTTACATCTCTGGTAGGAGAGGAAGAAACATTATTTGTGAATGCATGAAATGAAAGAAAAAGACATTAACAATGACCAAATAAAACTGTTTATATAATTCATTAGGTGCATACGAAGTGGCAATTGCTACCAGCCAAGATGTGCCGAAGGAGAATTTGATGTCACATCTGGCTACTGTCCGCTAACAGACAAGTACACACTACCAAGCTTCATGTTTCCAGACCCCGCGGATCGACATCACTATAGAGAGCATCTTCGTGACTTAAACTTCACCAACCTTTATTCAAATAGTTCTACAATTATCAAGGACTCAATCATATCTCCAACACCTACATCTAACAGTGATGGAGTATCTCACACTATCACTGATGAACTTAAAGATGTAGTGCATGTGTTGTCTGAGAAAGCTTCTGTGCATCCTACACAAACTCTGACTGGAATTTCAGAAAGTTCCCATGCATCTTTTACGGAAAGCAGTGTGACTGTTTCTCTTGCTGCAACTGACCTGCCCAGTCCAACAGAAACAGATGTGTCATCTCAGAAATCAGAACATGAAGAACTAAGTTCAGTATATCCCTCCTGTGATGATGACATGGATGATTGTGATGACTGTGATGATGATTTCTGTGGTGAATTATCATCTTCTGAACTTTCTGAGGGTCAAAGTGCGCTGGATTCAACTTCCCAGGTCAAAGGTATACAAACAGGCCCAGATGATAACACTGTAAGTGAGGTTTTCAGTGATGCGACCGCAGTTCAAACGAAAGACACAAATAGAGGGAAAACTACCCCAAATCTGACTTCTTATTATGATTTATTGCTACCTAATGGGTATAGACAAGATGTTGGGTTAATAAAGGATAATGCTGATGATGATGATGATGATAATGATGATGATGATGATGATGATTACATCGATAAAGATGATTCAAGTAACAATGACTATAAAGATTCATCATATACAGATTATCAAGCGGATTCATCAAGCACAGATAATTATAAAGATTCTCAAGATGTATCAGATTATCAAGCAGATTCATCAAGCACAGATTATTATAAAGATTCTCAAGATGTATCAAGTAAAAATTATTTTAAAGATTTGTTAAGCACTGATTATCATGCAGACTCATCATTTGATCCGTCAAGAAGGGATTTCCATAAAGATTCATCAAACAAAGATCATCATAAAGATTCTTTGGGTGATGATCTTCATGAAGATCCATCATTTGAGGGTCACCGCAGAGATTCACCAAGCAAGGATCAGATCCAAGAAAAAAGACAGTCAGCTCCGAACAAAAACTTAAGACACAAATTTCAAACTGATTCACAGTTTCATGAGACTGTTCATTCTAGTGAAACAACAGTAGAAGGACAGACTGACAGTAAGAATATCAATTCTGAATACAGTGTGTTCACACCCTTATCAACAGTTCCTTCTATAGCTTCCTTAGACACCTCGTTGCCTTCAACCAAGCTGCCAAAGAAAAGTACATCATCACAAGCCTGGTCTTCATCATCTACGCTCTCATCTTTATCACCTCAAACAGCATCAACTCCATCCAGGCTGAGTTTGTTGTTTTCATTGACAATGAACCCAGAAGCTCAACACTTGAAAACATCAACTGGGACATGGCTAACCAATAACCAGGATCCAAAGATATCTACAGAGAAGTCATTTCTGAGGAGACTTTACAAGCATCGTGTTGCTTCGACAGATGGTTCAGGTGGAGATGGTGGTTAGGGAGGTATCACGAAATGATTCTTGAATTCTCTGCGTTAAATATGTTTCAATGTCATTACAGAAAAGCATCATCTACAGACATCAACAGAAAGTCCTTTCTGAGAAGACTTTGTAAATATTGTGATGCCCTCGACAGATGGTTCAGGTGGAGATGGCGGTTAGGGAATTATGAGGAAATGATTCTTAAATTATCTGCGTTAAATGTGTTTCAAGATCATTACAAACATCATCTAAAGACATCAATGGAAAAATCATTGTGAAGATACTTTACAAGCACCATGATGCTTCTTCAAATGATTCAGAAGAAGATTGGAGTTAAGAAATTAGAAGGGTGTGATTCTTTATGAAGACATTACTAACTGAAAAGAATCTTCTAAATATATCTACATACAAGTCATTTTTGAGAAAATTTTACAAGCATCATGATGCTTTGTCAGATGGTTTCGGAGAAGATGATTGTTGGGGAATTATGATAATATGGTTCTTGAATTCACAGCATTAAATGTGTTTTGAAATCATTACTAACAGATAAGCATTATCTAAAGACATATTGGGACATGTCATTTCTGAAGATACTTTACAAGCACCATGATGCTTCATCAGATGGTTCAGGAGAAGATGGTGGTTACAGAACTAAGGAAATGTGATCTTGACTAAAAGAAATTGTGCTGAATGGCCTGGGGCAGCTGCATCGAGGAATATCATCAGTAGAGTTGGTCCAGAGGATCAAGAACTACGATCTGTGGAGAGGCATGAACGGCCTGTGTCACATGACATGATACATGATGATGATGATGATAATGATAATGATTATAAATCTGAGGTAGTTTTCATTAACAATGTACCCAGAAGCAGAAACTTTGAAACATCCACTCGGACATCGCTAACCAATAAGCAGAATCTAAAGACATCAATGGGAAAGTCATTTCTTAGGAGACTTTACGAGCATCATGATGCTTCGTCAGATGGTTCAGGAGAAGATGGTGGTTAGGGAGTTATCAGGAAATGATTATTGAATTCCCTGTGTTAAATGTGTTTTGACGGACTTACTAATTGATAAAAAGCATCTAAAGACGTCAACAGAAAAGTTATTTCTGAGGAGACTTTACAAGCATAATTATGCTCAGGAGAAAATGGTGACTAGAGAATTAGGAGGATAGGGTGCTTGAATTCTTTGAATCAAATGTGTTTCTCCCAGGAATGCTACCGGGTCAAAAAAGCACTCTAAAAGTCAGATGTGTTGGCCTACGGGTTTCGGCCCAAGGGCGCATAACTTAGACACACCGCAATCACATTTGAAAAAAAAACACTCCGGATGAACACAAATAAGAAGAAGAAATGTGTTTCTAAGACATTACTAACAGAAAAGCAGCTTCTAAATATATCTGCAGAAAAATGATTTCTAAAGAGAGTTTGGAAGCACTGTGATGCTTTGTCAGATGGTTGCGGAGAAGATGGTGTTTAGGGAATTATGAGAATATGGATCTTGAATTCACTACTTTAAATGTGTTTCAATGTCACTACAAACAAAAGAGCATCTTCTTAAGATATCAAGGAACAGTCATTGTGAAGATACTTTACAAGCACCGTGATTTTTCTTCGATGGTTTCGGAGAAGATGATTGTTAGGGAATTATGAGAATATGGTTCTTGAATTCACTTTGTTAAGTGTATTTTGAATACATTACTAACAATTGTGACTCATTTAAAGACATATTGGAAAAAGCCATTTCTGAAGATAGTTTGGAAGCACCATTATGGTTTGTCAGATTGTTCCGTAGAAGACGCTGGTTAGGGAATTAGGAGAACATGATTCTTGCCTGCCAGAAATGATAGTGAATGGACTGAAATGTCTAGCATGCTTGCCTCCTGGCCAAGTGGTCAAGACGTTGAATCCTCTTTGAGTTTGATTTAAAACATTGTTTGGCCTTTCAGGTCAACCCATCCTGAAATTGGTACCAGGAAATGTCCTGGGAAGAGAAGGTGGCCAATGTGATGTTGACCAGACCTTTCATTATGTGCCGATTGATTTATAACAATATGGGGCAACACCATATGCCCTATAGCCTCAAGGCACATAATGGAGTCTGTTACTTTACTGATTGTGTCTGGAACTGTCTGCATTACATGTGTCTTAGCTTTACTGTCTGATGTATGTTCCTTGTATTACATTTCATGTGTCTTAGCTTTACTGTCTGACTTATGTTCCTCATATTACATTTCATGTGTCTTAGCTTTGCTGTCTGTCTTATGTTCCTCATTTTACATTTCATGTGTCTTAGCTTTGCTGTCTGTGTTATGTTCCTCGTTTTACATTTCATGTGTCTTAGCTTTGCTGTCTGACTTATTTTCCTCGTTTTACATTTCATGTGTCTTAGCTTTGCTGTCTGACTTATTTTCCTGATATTAAATTACATGTGCCTTAGCATTAATGTCTGTCGTATGTTCCTCATATTACATTACATGTGTCTTTGTCTTTGCTGTGTGATTTATGTTCCTCATATTACATTACATGTGTCTTAGCTTTGCTGTCTGACTTATGTTCCTCATATTACATTACATGTGTCTTAGCTTTGTTGTTTGACTTATGTTCCTCATATTACATTACATGTGTCTTTGTCTTTGCTGTCTGACTTATGTTCCTCATATTACATTACATGTGCCTTAGCTTTAATGTCTGTCGTATGTTCCTCATATTACATTAAATGTGTCTTAGCTTTGCTGTTTGACTTATGTTCCTCATATTACATTACATGCATTACATATGTCTTAGCTTTGCTACTCAACTTATATTACTGTCACATTTGTGATGTGACATAAATGCCATGTCAAACAAGCATCATGAGACTAGAACCATAATATAATATCATTGTAATATAAATAGTATGATGTGATGTCATTGTAGAGTAAACAGCACATTAGGATGTCACTGTAGCATATACAACACAATGTGATGTCAGTGCAGCAAAAACAACATAATGTGACATCACTGTAGCATAAACAACATAATGGGATGTTATTGAAGCATATACAACATAATGCGAAGTCATGGTAACATATACAACTTAATGTGATGTCACTATAACATATACAACACAATGTGATGTCACTGTAACATATACAACATAATGTGATGTCATGGTAACATATACAACATAATGTGATGTCATGGTAACATATACAACATAATGTGATGTCATAGTAACATATACAACATAATGTGATGCCACTATAACATATACAACATAATGTCATGTCACTGTAACATATACAACATAATGTGATGTCACTGTAACATGTACAACATAATATGAAGTCATGGTAACATATACAACATAATGTGATGTCACTGTAACATATACAACATAATGTGATGTCACTATAACATATACAACATAATGTGATGTCACTATAACATATACAACATAAAGTGATGTCATTGTAGCATATACAACATAAAGTGATGTCACTGTAGCATATACAACATAAAGTGATGTCACTGTAGCATATACAACATAATGTGATGTCACTATAACATATACAACATAAAGTGATGTCACTGTAACATATACAACATAATGTGATGTCACTGTAGCATATACAACATAATGTGAAGTCATGGTAACATATACAACATAATGTGATGTCACTGTAACATATACAACATAATGTGATGTCACTGTAGCATATACAACATAATGTGATGTCACTGTAGCATATACAACATAATGTGATGTCACTGTAACATATACAACATAATGTGATGTCACTATAACATATACAACATAATGTGATGTCACTGTAGCATATACAACATAATGTGATGTCACTGTAACAAATACAACATAACGTGATGTATAACACTGATACAGCATGGTACGCTATATTATGATATGATATAATATGATATAGCGTGGTAAATTACAGTATGAAATGGTGTGGCATGATATACGAGGGTAAGTTAATAAGTAAGTCACAAATGGTTGTAGAAAAATAACTAAATATGATAACAACTTGACACCAGTTTATTTATTGTCCCTTTATTTCTCAACATAATTTCCACCAACATTGATGCACTTATCCCATAGTTTTATCAGTTCTCCCAAACCTTCTGCATAGATTTGCGTGCCCAGTTTTCATTTACCTGCCATCCCACAGAACTGGGTGACTTACTTACTGACTCACCCTTTTAACATTTTCTACCCAACTATGCACCGCTTTACTGGAAATCACTAGGGGCTAAGTCCACTGAAAACCCACCTTGGCGGGAGATGTTTCGCGAATGACCCCGAAGTTGAATGTGAAGTGAAATAAAGGGACAATGTATGTATAAAAATAAACTGGTTTCAAGTTGTTAACATATGTAGTTATTTTTCTACATCCATTTGTGACTTACTTATTAACTTACCCTCGTAGTACAATATTACTGTATGTGCTATGTTATGATATGGTGTGGTATGCTTTAATACACTATTATTTGAATAATGAAGACACAAACAATAGATTGAACTATTTATTGCCTGGCATATTTCGTTGCATCTCGTCAGGTACATACTGCAGAAATCACACAACATAAAGTAAAATAACTAGATAAATCCTTCAAGCTGAAATATACACGTGTTCGCACAGTAATGTCAATTGTCTACCACAGTAATTTTAACTGTCGTGTCTTTCTATTTGCACAAAACTGGCCTATGCAGATGAATCATGATGGCTTCTACGACCTTTAACAAGCGACTATTTTTTGTGTTAAACAGAAGCCATCATGATTAATCTGCATAGGCCAGTTTTGTGAAAACAGAAAGACATGATAGTCAGTTTAAAATTACCGCGGTAGACAATTAAAATTACTATGTGAATATGTGTATATTTCAGCATGAAGGATTTATCTAATTACTTTAGCTTATGTTATGTGATTTATGCAGTATGTACCTAACGAGATGCAGCGAAATATGCCAGTCAGTAAATCGTGCAATCTATTGTTTGTGTCTTCGTTATTCAAATACACTATTATGGTATGTGTCTTGTATGATATGATGTTGTAATATGATATAGTGTGACATGTTGTGGCATGATATTGTATGATATTGTAGCATATGACATGGTATGATATTTTTGGTCATGATATATTAAGGTGTGATATATTATGGTGTCATATGGTACACTAGGATACTATATTTGTAGTTACACATATGATATGGTATGATGTTATGATAAATGCATAACGATATGATATTAACATGGTATATGTTATTGCGAGATATCTGATACTGTTATTTTTTATATTTATTTTGGGAGGATGGGGCTTTTGCTCGCTTTGAACTCGCTTTGAACTCCTACTACTTCTGGTGTATTGGGCTGGTTTTTGCATGTTTTACCTATTACCAGTGTCCCTCGCCATCAGGCCAACCTACTCCGACATCAAAGGTACTTATAATTTACGTCCCCAAGTTAACGACAAGAGGTCAAAATTTTAGTCCAGCTGACCGGTGTACGGGTTGAACCCGATACCTAGCATCAGCACATCAGACGTTTAAGAACGAGCGTTCTTATCAATTAGCTGGTCTCCGGTTACTGTAATATGATAACATACAGTTTAGTTTAGTCGACGGAATCAACATCACGGCACATGGGTATAACCCATTAGTGCTTCGTTCTTCTCCTAACTCAAGCCTGAGTCCGGAGAATCTCAGCTCAGTGCACGAACTCCATAGCACCGGCAAGGGTGATAACATAAAATGATGTGGCAAATGATATGGCTGCTACATTGTGATGTGACATAAAAAGTAGTATAGTGTGTTGTGGTACATGGTACAATGCATCATATACTATAATGAATTCATATAATAAATATTTCTTATTTTTGAAGAGATAAGGAAGAGCAACTATCCCCTTAGATCAGTGGTTCCAAAGCTTTTCAAGCAGAGGGCCATTTCTACTATTTTCGGCAGTTAAGCGGGCCACAGCGATATAAAATTATAAAAGTCCTGCAATATCATTCTTACCTTTCTTAACTTTCGTCAACAAACTTCTAAAACTTTAAAGGCAGTCAGTATCAGTACTACACTGCGGCAATTTTTTTTCTGTTTTTTTTTTGGTAGTTTAAAATCAAAAGTTCATTTAACAATACATTTTAAATCAGTTTCGAAAATCACTATTAATGAATTAATTTACAATTGTAACTGTTCTTCATAAACGGTTACTTAAGTTCAGATGTCAGTTTATCAATCTCTGGGCACTAATCTGTTGTGCCTAAAGTCATAAGCGCAGCAAGGTTACTGTCTGTAAGTCTGGAACATTGCTTTTTTTTTTTTAAACGATAATTGCGGAAAATTACTGCTCGCATCTGTAAGTCGTGCCAAAACGACAAATGTATATCTCTGGGCGAATGAACGCAAGTGTTCAAATTGTTCGACAGGCAATAGTTGCCATAATGAAATCATATGATCAGCTGAAGGTGAAGCAGGCAGCTCCAGAAATTTACATCTCAGTGCAGAATTGCATTTCAAATCAATTACCCCGTGCTGAAGGTTTTGCTGTAATTGACAGAGCTTGGAATCAGGGAATATGAACGGATTTATGAAGAGGGCAACATTATCCTCCTCTATTGTGAACTCTTGAAATCTCGACTGAAAGATATCCAGAAGACTTTCAACTTTTACTTTGTACTATAAAAAGTCACATTTCTTTTCCACCACTAGCGTCTTAAGATTTGGAAACGCCTCTAAAGTCCCTTCAGTCAGCTGTCCGATAAATAGTTGTAGTCTCATTTTAAATGAAGAAATGTCATCGCACAAATATGTGAATAGTTTGTTTTTTTCCCTGGATCCTCACATTTAAAGAGTTATATTAAATAACGAGGCCTCGAGTGCCACGTTTTGACATCTGGCGGACCACAAGTGGCCCGCGGGCCATGGTTTGGGAACCTCTGCCTTAGATGGTCTTCTCTTTATCCAAAATCTGTTGCAATAAAAAATAAATAGTCACATCTCAGAGTGTCTGAACAGTGTCTTCTTGTTCTTCATTCTTTTTTGCTTCTTCTTCTTCTTCTTCTTCTTCTTCTTCTTCTTCTTCTTCTTCTTCTTCTTCTTCTTCTTCTTCTTCTTCTTCTTTGTTTTCTTCTTCTTCTTCTTTTACTTCTTCTTCTCCTGCTTTTTCTTTTGCTTCTGCTTCTGCTTTTTCTTTTGCATCTTCTTTAGGACAATATAACTAGACACTCTCTTGTCTGGAACCCACAAGGCAAAGGAAATAGCCGGAGACCTAAAACACAAGGAGAAGATAATTACAGACAGATATGAATAATATTAATACCTCGTGGACATGGCGGGAGCAGCAGAAGATAGCATAAGATAAGGCACGGCTTGGCGTGGATTGGTTGAAGATCTATGTCCCAATAAGGGATACAGAATATAAGAAGCGGGAAAGTCATATTCTTTAGCGAGGTGCTGTAGCTATTTGGAGAAACGCGTGCGAAGGCTCATGAGCCTGCAGCTTTCTTCTTCTTCTTCTTCTTCTTCTTCTTCTTCTTCTTCTTCTTCTTCTTCTTCTTCTTCTTCTTCTTCTTCTTCTTCTCCTTCTTCTTCTTTTCAGCAGCTGCTGCTGCTTCTTCTTCTTCTTCTTCTTCTTCTTCTTCTTCTTCTTCTTCTTCTTCTTCTTCTTCTTCTTCTTCTTCTCCTTCTTCTTCTTTTCAGCGGCTGCTGCTTCTTCTTCTTCTTCTTCTTCTCCTTCTTCTTCTTCTTCTTCTTCTTCTTCTTCTTCTTCTTCTTCTTCCCTTTCCTCCTCCTCTATTCCTTCTCATTCTCCTTCTCTTCCTTCTTTTTCATCTTCTTCTTCTTCTTCTTCTTCTTCTTCTTCTTCTTCTTCTTCTTCTTCTTCTTCTTCCCTTTCCTCCTCCTCTATTCCTTCTCATTCTCCTTCTCTTCCTTCTTTTTCATCTTCTTCTTCTTCTTCTTCTTCTTCTTCTTCTTCTTCTTCTTCTACTTCTTCTTCTTCTTCTTCTTCTTCTTCTTCTTCTTCTTCTTCTTCTTCCCTTTCCTCCTCCTCTATTCCTTCTCATTCTCCTTCTTTTTCTTCTTCTTCTTCTTCTTCTTCTTCTTCTTCTTCTTCTTCTTCTTCTTCTTCTTCTTCTTCTTCTTCTTCTTCTTCTTCTTCATCCTCTTCCTCCTTCTCTCTACCTCTTCAACCTCCTCCTCCTCCTTCTTCTTCATCTTTTTCTTCAGTTATAACATTTTCCTTCTCCTCTTCTCCTCCATCACCCCCTCCTCCTCTTCCTCCTTCTTGTTCCTCCTCCTTCTTCTTCCTCTTCCTTTTTTCTCGTCTCCTCCATCTTCTTCTTCGTCTTCTTTTCCTTCTTCTTCATCCCCTTCCTCCTCCTCTCCTCCTTCTCATTCTCCATGTATTCGTTCTTTTTTCATCATCATCGTCATCATCATCATTTTTGCTTCTGCTTCATCCCCTTCCTCCTCCTATTCCTTCTTTTTCATCATCATCATCATCATCATCTTCTTCTTCTGCTGCGTTCATCCGGAGAGATTTTTCGGACGTGATTGCGTTGTGTTTACAGTAGAGCTGCGTTCTTGCGCCACACCGGATGTTTAAGAGCACGCGCTCTTATTCATTCGGCCATGCTGACCTACGATATAATGATTAATATAGGGAGATCTTGGAATAGGCTGCAGGAATAGTCTAAGATAGGATGGACAGATGCCTAATGCCCAACTGAGATGCCTCTGAAGTTATAATATCAGCTCTTGTTTCTGCACACACATGCATCACTTAAACTAGGGATCCTCCCAACATACAGTGTTTGAGGTATCCCTGGGGAGGTCAAGGGTAAACTACCACATTCATTTATCAAGAATAACTGATAATTGCATAAATAGAAAGTTCTTGAACTGTAACCAACAGGATAAAGGAAAAAGAGAGAGACCTAAACCAACATGGAAATGGGGATTTGAGGTCTCCAAATGGAGATCAAGGGGAAACTACCACATTCATATATCACGGATAACGTTTCGGGGTCAGTGAATCTACTGGAAGGCCAGAGAAAATTAGGGCATTTTAGGCAGAAGCCAAGCCATGTTTGAAAGCTATGGGGAGCAAGTATATAAACGTGTCCTTTGGAAAACTCAAGATGAAAGACCGGTATAAACTCATTCACACAAGTGAACTAGGCACCACTTTTGACAAAGATGGCAACAGACCATTGGTTACTTGGGTTCCTTCACCCTCCTTCCCCCCCCCCCCCAGCTACGCCGTGATCCTAGGAAAACCACATAACACAAGCAGTCGAGATGGTTTGGCCACACACTTATGCTTAGCACGTTGTTGTATTCCTTCGTGAATTTAAACATAGAAGCCACATTCAATATGTTGCACGATTTATTGTCTGGCATATTTCGCCGCATTTCGTTAGGTGCATACTGCAGAGTTATATATCATATGATGTGAATAAATCAATTATACTTAAGCTGAAACAATTGTTTAAATAGTTATACTAGGTATTGTTCGAATGTGGACCATCTGTTCTGTTATCCCCACGTTAATTTCAAATTTACCACGAAGTCTTTCTTTTTGCACAAAACCGACTGGAGTCGTATAATTGCTAACACCTCACTTTATTAGAGCCGTAGTTTATTGTTCGTCGAATACGGTCATATGATATATAACTCTGCAGTGTGCACATAACGAGATGCAGCAAAATGTTTTAGACAATACATAGTCATAATAGTGCATCATACTGTTTGAAGAGAGTTGCTTTGAATAGGACAGCGAGGGGAATTAATCGCACTACTTCAACACCTGTCTTCGGACTGATTGGCCAAATGAATGAATGAATGAATGCATTAATGAAGCTTAAATAGGTTAGATTAAATGTAGACTGGCATGTACAAAAAATAACATAGAAGTATGGAACTGTATTGCCTACCTATCATAACAATATCTCAGAAGTGCAGAACTTAGAATAACATTTAAGGGGCGGTTACTTTGTTAATTTTCAATATGGCCAATATGTGTTAGTCGCCCTTTGTCACCTACGAGACGGCCCGCCTTTGGTCCTATAATGCATGTATTTATTATAATCAGTGGCGGATTAGCCAGAGTGTTGACATTATAAAGTGGGGCCCCTTAAACATTAAACGGTATGTCATGTCATCTACTGCCTATAGTAGCTTGTGATGTAAAACAAGGGGGTCTTGAGCCTGGCGATTTAAGTCCGCCTGTCTAGGGCAGTCGCCGCGAACTGTGCAGTTCAGGGTTTTCTCTTTGCCCCCGACAGAAAAATAAATCCACACCTTGCCGAGAATTCGAACGCGGGTCTATCAAAGGAGACCTCAGGTATTGCAGCCACTCGGCCAGCCGCTACTCTTCTTAGACTATGTTTAAAATCTTATCGTTTCAGTAACTTTACCTCCAAACAACCAGTATTTTTAGACGCCACTGATTATAATGTTACTGGTTTTAATTAATCTATTTACGTGGTTATTGCTGCAATACTATGCTGTTGTGACTTTGTAAAAATGTTGCGAATCTTCTTATTGACATGTATCACATAAAATTGAATTAAAACTTCCACATTGGTTTATTTACTGTATACTCTCTCAGTTCAGGTCTTAGTCAGATAAGACCGAGCACATATGACAGTATAAGGTCACATGACAGTAGACGGCACTACCTGCTTTCTTGTAGCGCCGAATGTTGGGCGGAGCTCAGAAACCCAACGTCCCACATTGTGCCAACATCTTCTGACTGAGGAGTGCAATTGCGAGGGTAAAAACCTTTACCCTAGAGTGAGAAAATGCAACCTAATTACTAATTGTCAAAGCAGGGCAGACCAGGCCCATACCTAGGTCGGCAACTTGCCTAGGTTGGAAGCTCCGGCAGGCGAACAGTTAGAGCATTTCTTTGCTGATCCAGCAGCATCTGCAGCTTGTCTTGTTCTAGACGTATTGGTGATACCTTTCCTCTTGAGTAAACTAGTCAGACCAAAAGAGGAATACTGCTGGAACTGCAACACATTGTCTCTAAAGTCAGCCCAGGTTTTTTGAAATGGAGAGGTATAACTCCTTTTTGAAAACTATGTGTATCAGGACAGCAAAGTGACAGCCAGTCTCTCAGCATACACCATTCTATATTTATTGCATTCGCTCGCTTTGAACTCAAGCGTAGTCCATAAACGTGCTATTACTTCTAGTTAGTTAGTTGTATATCCTATACGGACGTAACAGTCAACCCCAGCATTTTTGGCTGTTCGTGATTTTTGGGCAAGTTTACGTTCAGTAGTTTGCCATTGTTTTCTGAACGACCAGCACCCATACCATTTCATAAAAAACCAACGCAGCTGTGTTTCGAACGCGGTATGCCAGATCACAAACTACGCCCGTAGCACCTTCGTGACGAAGCGGGCACCACTTCTAGTGCACTGGGCCGATGTTTGCATGTGGATTAGCTGTCCCTATTGGCAGTGTCCCTCGCCCTTAGACAGGGTACTGCTGAAGGTCTTGTAATTTACGTCTCCAAGGCAAGGACGAGAGGTCAACATTTTACTTGAGCTGACCGATGTAGGGATTGAACCCGCTACCTCGGCATCAACACATCGGATGTTTTAGAATGAGCTCTCTAATCCATTCCGCCATGCTGACCACCCAGCACGCATTTAAAGTGGTTCACGTGTTCGGCCACGCTGACCTCCCAGCGCGCTATTCGATGTGGTTCACGTGTTTGGTCACGTTGACCAACCAGCGCGCTATTCGATGTGGTTCACGTGTTTGGCCATGCCGACCTCCCAGCGCGCTATTTGATGTGGTTCACGTGTTCCGCCAAAACTACCATAGCCACATAGGCCAGTATAACCAAGCATCTAGACCAGGGGTGGCCAACCTTTTCAGCAGGCGGGTCAAATTTCAGAAATAATATTTCCTGCCGGGCCACGCATCTACTTTTTTTTGGTTAAATTAAAGTAAACAAGCAAGCGTGCTACAGCTTCGACCACATCGTCGATTCCCACTCCGCGGGCCGCAACATGACTACTGGCGGGCCGCATGCGGCCCGCGGGTCTCGTGTTGGCCACCCCTGATCTAGACCAGTCGTTCTCAACCGTTTTTTACCCATGCACCCCTTCACAACATATTCAGAATGTCATTCCCCTTTCGTATTTCCTCCCTAATAAACCCCCCCCCCCCCCCTACACAGTATACATAAAAATGGAAGCTAAATTTAGTAATACATACTAGAACAAGTCTGGGCGTCTACATAAAACGTGATTTGCGGGTCTACTTATAAAACGAATTTCAGACTGGCGAGAAGTACAGAATCGTAAAGTATGGAGAGAAAAACAATATCAAGTATTCGGTTCTTTTATTAAAGCGATCTTGAAGTAATCTTATTTCCTGCCCTTCCCCCCCCCCCCTTCCCGGAAACCCTAAAATTACCCTCTTACCGGGGGAGGGGGATTCCCTACCGGCTGAGAACCACTGATCTAGACATGCTGGTTGCACTACACTAAGGTACAACTTTTCGACATATCAAGTAGTCTGCCTGGCCAAGTTGGTACGGCTCAAGCCTCGCGCTCCGGAGGCTGTGGGTTCAATTCTTGACTACGTCATTCGGTTCACGAGTGCAATTTTCGTGGGACTCCTGGGGGGTCGTAACTGGAGCTATGGAGTTCGTGGTCTGTACGACGCTATCGGCAGGTCACCATGCGGAAAAAGACCGAGGCCTTTGGGATAAACCCGGTACGATAAAGTCCATCTTCTTGCTTTCTAAACCCTTTTTTTTAGACACATCACCATCATCATCATGTGCTATGTCAGTCAGTATGGGCCGTCATGATTTATCATCCCAAGTGATCACTAGTATCACAGCCTGGGATACTGAGATAAGTAGAAAAATTATTTTTTTCTATTTTCATTTTCTTTTCATTGTTCACATTTTCATCTGTTTATTCTTCTCATCCCGTTCTTATGCCTTATTGTGGTCACTGAACAAAATGGTCTCCGTGATCATATGTTGTGTTTTGTGCATGTATTTGTTTGCTGATGAAGGCTAGTCGCCGACGTCCTGTGTTTTTCGTAATTCTGTACTGTAAAGCTGCATTACTTTGTGTTATTTTATATTGTCTACACGTGACCACTAGTCTTGGATCAAGTGTGTGTTCTTGTTCCGATTATGCGATTTGTCCAAGCCATCCAGGTATTTACCGTTTTGTCTTTCCCTTTCTTTTTTCCGTTCAAGTTTACCAGTTGTCACTAAATTTCCAAGTTTACTTCTCTTCATGATGTGCGGCATTCATGGCAGAAGTTGGTTCCACGAGACATCTGAAGTATCTTCTTCTTCTTCTTCTTCTTCATCTTCTTCATCATCATCTTCTTCTTCTTCTTCTTCTTCTTCTTCTTCTTCTTCTTCTTCTTCTTCTTCTTCTTCTTCTTCTTCTTCTTCTTCTTCATCTGCGTTCGCCCGGGATGTTGTTTTGGACATAATTGCGCTGTGTCTGTTTACAGCAGACCTGCGATATTTGCACCTTTCGGCCGACACATCCGACCACTTCAGGAATTTGTTGACCATGTTAACCTTCTCGGACATCTGAAGTATGCACCTGACATCTGAAGTATGCATCGGACATTTGAAGTATACACCTGACATCTGAAGTGTGCACCTACATCTGAAGTGTACACTTGACATCTGAAGTGTGAACCTGACATCTGAAGTGTGCACCTGACCTCTGAATTATGCACCTGACATCTGAAGTGTGCACCTGACATCTGAAGTATGCACCTGACATCTGAAGTATGCACCTGACATCTGAAGTATGCACATGATATCTTAAGTATACACATGGTATCTGAAGTATGCACCTGGTATCTGAAGTGTGCACCTGACATCTGAAGTGTGCACTTGATATGTGAAGTGTGTAAATGACATCTGAAGTATGCACCTGACATCTGAAGTGTGTACATGACATCTGAAGTATACACGTGACATCTGAAGTATACACGTGACATCTGAAGTATGCATCTGATATATGAAGTGTGCACATGACTTCTGAAGTGTGCACATGACTTCTGAAGTATGCGCCTGACAGCTGAAGTATACGCCTGATATCTGAAGTATGCGCCTGACATCTGAAGTATGCGCCTGACATCTTAAGTATGCGCCTGACACCTGAACTATACACCTGACTTCTGAAGTCTGCACCGGACATCTGAAGTGTGCACATGACATCTGAAGTATGCGCCTGACATCTGAAGTATGCACCTGACGAGATGAAGTATGTGCCTGACCTCTGAAGTATGCACCTGACATCTGAAATATGCGCCTGATATCTGAAGTATGCGCCTGACATCTGAAGTATGCGCCTGACGAGATGAAGTATGCACCTGACATCTGAAGTATGCGCATGACATCTGAAGCGTGCATCTGACATCTGAAGTGTGCACATGACATCTGAAGTATGCGCCTGACATCTGAGGTATGCACCTGACGAGATGAAGTATGCGCCAGACCTCTGAAGTATGCGCCTTACATATGGAGTATGCGCCTGACATCTGAAGTATGCACCTGACATCAGAAGTATCCGCCTGACATCTGAAGTATGCGCCCGACGAGATGAAGTATGCACCTGACATCTGAAGTATGCGACTGACATCTGAAGTGTGCACCTGACATCTGAATTGTGTACCTGACATCTGAAGTATCCGCCTGACATCTGAAGTATGCACCTGACGAGATGAAGTATGCGCCTGACCTCTGAAGTATGCGCTTGACCTCTGAAGTATGCACCTGACATCTGAAGTATCCGCCTGACATCTGAAGTATGCACCTGACGAGATGAAGTATGCACCTGACATCTGAAGTATGCGCCTGACATCTGAAGTATGCGCCCAACGAGATGAAGTATGCACCTGACATCTGAAGTATGCACCTGACATCTGAAGTATGCGCCTGACATCTGAAGTGTGCACCTGACATCTGAAGTGTGCACATGACATCTGAAGTATGCGCCTGACATCTGAGGTATGCACCTGACGAGATGAAGCGAAATATTCCAATCAATAAGTTGTGTAACCTATTGTCTCTATCCTTATAAATGATGAATACAACACAATATTTTCCCTTGGTGTATTTGAATAACAAAGACACAAACATTAGATTGTGGTATACTTTGTTGCATCTCATCTGGTGCATACTGCAGAATTCACCAAATATACTCTAAACCAATTAGATAAATCTTCCAAACTGAAAAATACAACACACATATCCTCACAATATTCTATATTGTTTACACTGTAATTTTACTTGTCCGTATTATTTTATTTAAAATTTTAAATTATAAATGTATGACAAAAACCAAGCAGACCAACTCTTATCACGTGTGAACTGACTTTTAAATGGATATTGTCCCTTTGTTAGAATGATAAACCTGATTTGTATCTAGGCCTAGCACGAATTCTCTCTACTGTACGGACAACTTGTGGTTCAGTCGCCTGGCCTCACACATAGTGGGGTTTATACTCCATTCTTGAGGTTAAACGAAGAAGAAATTATTATAATCTGTGTATTGCGTAAGACTTCGGCATTCTGCCCAACAGACACCAGTACAGTAATAGAAAGAATTAAAGCAAAAACTTTTTTTTTTTTAAATAATGGATTTCGCATTCCCGAGGAGCCATAGCCACACCATCAAGTAGGCCCTAAGTCCCCATGTCCCTGTGTGTCATTCGGATGACCGCCTCTGCCTGTGGCCCTAGCAAGATCAGACGCAGATACTAGACTTTGATCTTAGCCAAAAGGTCGAAAGAAGCCATAATTGCATGATTCCTTGCCTGGCATATTTTATTGCATCTCTTAAGGTGCATACTGCAGAGCTCTACAGTGTATATTTTTAATGACTGTGCAGTTTTTTGATAATATTGCCGTTCCAAGTTTTGTATAATATTTACCTATTATGTTGCTCCAAGGTGGGTAAATATGAAACTTGGAACGGCAATATTTTCAAAAACTGTAGTCATTAAAAATACAACGTATATACTATATGAAGTGAATAAATAAATTATACTTTAGCATAAATAATGCCGGAGGTCAGTGGGGCTGAAAGATTGAGTGCAATAGCACTTAAACTGTCTCTGGTGACGGAGGCGGCGTCTGTTAATTCCTCACATCGGTCATTCGGGCTTAAATGTTGACTTCTCGTTCTTGATTTGGGGTGTTAAATGCAAAGGGAGGGGGAAGTGTGTAAATTGCAAGTACGTCAGAAATCGGAGTGGGTTCGCCGGATGGTGACGGCCACTGGTACTAGCGAAAGTTAACACTCACAAACAGTTTCTTTGGTCATATGATGAGAAGAGAGACCTTGGATAGCATCGATCGAGGGGAAGAGAGGCCGAGGCCGACCAAGAGAAATGATGCTGATTGAGACGGTGGCATGGAGGAATATCATCAGCAGAGGTGATCCAGAATACCAAAGACCCAGATATGTGGAGAGACATGAACGCCAACTCCAGCTGGCATGGCACTTGACGATGATGAGCTATCACGCACATTCAGCCCAGAGCATTTGCTGGTAGTATTAGCATTAGTGTAGACTATGCTGGTGTTAAAGCCAGCCAATGAAACAAAAACCTTCTCTGGCTCTCTTGTATTTTGAAACCATTCTTATGTGTGCCATACAGTTTTCAGTATATTAGTCTTATCGGCCTGGGAGATGTGGCTTTATAGAAGAGTGCATAAAATTAATTGGACAGCTAAAATGAGCAATCTGGACGTTATTATGGAAGCTGAGTCACAAAGACAACTTATCACAAACATCAGAAAGAAGCAGACACCGTTTTTTGGCCATGTTATGAGAAGACAAATACCGAAACATGTTGTGACAACCGGAAAGATTTGTGGAAAGAGAGATAGAGGAAGACAGCGTGAGAAGATTCTTGACAGTCTTGTGTCATGACAAGGAAGGGAGTCAATACACGAATTGATCCATGACGTCGGAAATCGTAATTTGTGGAGAGGCATGATCACCCCCGCCAGC
>OY992876.1:308901226-309216226 GCA_963921405.1 Cepaea hortensis | reverse complement strand
TGCACATTATTAAATGTATTACGTCTTCACAAGGAAACATTAGAGAGGAATAGTTAATTTTCTATTGGGCCATGGGATTGGTCTTATGACAAGAGCCTCGCTTAGTGGAACGCTGCATTACTGTAAAATAAGTTTGTTAGCGAGAAATCACTAGTTTTTCACCAAAACATCACAGAAATGTCGCCACTTTCCATGATTTACGTTGCTTTTGGACCTATCAAAGACAGATTACTTGGGTGGGGGTAAATATGAGACGGCAGGTAAAATTTCATAACGATGCAACAGATAGTTTTCGAAATAATTGATCGTGAATGTAGGCATTCATTTCTGGACAAACTATAGCACCTCGCCGTCTTGATAGATAGGTGTTTCCAAGGCACCAGTGCTGGATTATATCCTGGCCAAGACCTATTGACGCGTCCTCGTCGAGCGTCCTGGGCAACAGGTCCCTTCCGGGTTCTGGCTAAAGTCAGTAGGATCGCCGATTCCTCCAAAGTCGGAGAGTGTCTGCCTATACGGCGAGGAACCACCAGTCGGCACACCAATAAGCCAGACATGGGACAACGGATACTCACGCAAACCTCAGGTCCTGTATGACATCACACTGATGTTGGACAACAGGATGCCTTCATCCGACATACAGGACTTCGCGTTGGAGCTCAAGCCAATGAACACAAGCAAGCAAGCAAGCAAGCATCAGCAAACCGCTTACCGGAGGTTCGCTCGTAGACCAGTTGCTGGATGAACGAAGAAGAAGACCAGTTGCCGACCAAGGCTTAGACATGGTCTACCCTGCCATGACCTTTAGTCTTTAGGTTACATTTCCTCGAACTAGGATAAAGCTTGCACACTCCAAATTGCGCTCCTTCACCCGAAGCCGTTGGCACAATGTGGGTTGTCGGGTGTGGAGAGCACTGCCCAACATTCGGCGCTCACAGAAAGCAGGTATTACCTTCTCTTCTCATACGGTAGCTCAGACATATCTGACTAAAACTTTATTAACCTTTGGAATATATTGTCTTTTTGTCTCCATATTACAAAACGTGAACCGAAAATATTGTTATCTATTGTCATCAATGCCAACTTCGGCGTTTGACGCTTATGATTTAGTGAACGCAGTGTCACAGATACCCCATCATGAGTGTAGATATCTTTACGCTGATTTCGTTAAACTGGGCGTCAGGCGTTCAGACAGCGATGGCAGACTACTGAACATAAAAGTGCACAATACATCACAAACAGCCAGTAAATGCTGGGGATGTCTGCTACATTATGTAAAGAGCTTGCAACTAACAAACTAACAAAGCCAACAACAGCTGATTCCTGCGGGGGGGGGGGGGGGGGAGGAGTAAGAAGAGAATCGTCAAGGAGAGGAAGGGGGGGGGGGGAGAGAGAGAGAAATATGCTTTTTAAAAAAAAAAACAAGCTAGTTATGTGTCCTTTGAAGGATTTCGCAGTCAACTCCAGCATGTTTTTTTTTCGGGTGGGGGAGACTTATTAGGCAAGTTTACGTTCAGTAGTTTGCCACTGCTTTCTGAACGACCGGCAATCATACCATTGTATGACATACCAGTATAAGGCGGCCTGCTGCCAAATCGCAGCTATATTCCGAAAGCGGTATGCGGGATTGCGTTTATAACCCCTTCGCCCCAATGCTGCCTCTAAATGAAACAAATAGATCAGTGGTTCTCAACGGGTGGGCAGAGGTGGGATTTTAGGGTTTTCAGGGGTGGGGGGGGATTAAGATTATTTTAAGATCGCGTTAATACAAGAACCATTACTTGATATTGTTTTTCCCTGCATATTTTACGGTTCTGTACTTCTCGCCCTTCTGAAATTCATTTTATAACGTAAGTAGACCCGCAAATCACGTTTTATGTAGACATCTGGACTTGTTCTAGTAAGTATTACTAATTTTAGTTTCTATTTGTACGTATAATGTGTAGGGGCGGGGGGGGGGGGGGAATTTATAGGGAGGAAATATGAAAAGGGGAGGGGGTGACATTCTGAACATATGGTGAAAGGGTGCAATAGCCGGAAAAGTTTGAGATCCACTGAGATAGATATTTAACACCTTACACAATTTTTAACTCAATGAGTTGAGCTGAGTTGAGTCAAGACTTGATTTCGCAGCACTCAGAACATTCTGTCCTCATTTTCAACAGCCAGCAAAGAGTTCCAATGCTAATGGTACCAGTAGCAATCTGACTATGTATCGGCCTTTTCTCGGAGTCCCGAGTGTCGGCCAATCCCCCCGTAAGCTGTGATATATGATCTGTTCTTCTGCACCATCCGCACGATTCCAATGTTGAAGGCAAGAGCCCTGACTTCGCTCGTTTGAGGTGTACCTCATCTAGCTCGGTCCCCAGATGAGACTTATTCCTAAAGCGGGACGCTATCTCATTTACGGAGCGTTAGGTTTGAAGCCCTTTGTAGTAATTACATGAGGGGGCTTCACACGAAAATCTTAAATGTTTTTTTTTAAATAAATAATCTGAAGAAGACAATGAACAAATATATTATTTTTCGATGTAGTCACCACTGCGTTCAATGCACGTCCTCCAGCACTGATAAGTGCTTGGATACCTGTAGAAAACAACATTCTCTGGGGTCACTTCTGATCCGGTCGTGAGCAGCCTCTCACAGTATTCAAGCCGTTTAGAAACTTCCTACTCCACTCATATACTGGCTGGACTGACAGGCATGCATCGCCATACTGGACCCTTATTTGCCGATAAATTTCTATAGGGTTTAACCCCTTCACTGATAATAGAACGCTGCTTCTATTTGTCAAAAGTGGGGCGGCCATCTTTAAACTATCCTTATGACGTCACCTTGTTCGTCTGCAACGTGACGTCGCATGCTTACACTCTTGACATCCTTAACAACAACATTGACAGGTTACAAGCCAATGGTATGGTTATTGACATTTCTATTACACTACAGTGTGTAGATGGAGTGTTCTAGGGTACCACGGCAGCGACCACCACCCTTGCAGCATATTGATGGAGAAAGGCAGAACCAGGCAGCACAAGTCAACGGTCAAGACTTTCCAGTATGACAGTACAGGGCAAGATGTGGTGAGTAAAATAAGACGCGTCAAGTTCAGAAAGCTTCAGAGCAGGAAAAAAAAGCTGGGAGCAGTCAACTTGGTGGAATTTTGAGGTAGAACAGGCCAGGGTGGATAAGCGTAGTGCTGTAAGAAAATGGCAAAACGCCAAGAAGAACAGAGTTGCCCATCCTAGTCCCTGCATGCACTTAGAAAGAGAGATGCACATAAAAGTAAGCTATTTAAATTTAAAAAACTGGTTAAGGTGGTTAAAAGTGAAAAATGGGCAGAAGTATGTCAAAGAGTAAGCACAGATAAGTCACTGAAATTGTTCTGGCGACTACATAAAAGCATGAGTGGGGTAGTCAAGAATAACATTATTCCTGACTACCAAGGTGCTGACCTCATCTGGCAGAGGACTGACGAGAACAAGGGCAAAGCCCTCTTCGAACGCTATCTAGAGCAGAGCAACCAGACAGACATGAGAGGTCGAAATCTTGCCAAGGAGGTCACCTCAGATGGGTACAAGGCCCAGAACGTTTCCAATGAAGACACAGTGACAGTGAATGAAATCAAGCCTGTCCGCCGGGAAGGTTAACCCGGTCAACAAATGCCCGCAGAAGTCGGATGTGTCGGCCTAACGGCGCAAGAACGCAGCTCTGCTGTAAACAGGCACAACGCAATCACGTCCGACAAAAAAAACTCCAGATGAACGCAGAAGAAGAAGAAAATCAAGGCTGTGCTTCGACGATTTAAAAAAAAAAAAAAAAACAGCGCTTCTGGCCAGTTGACGTAAGATATGACGACATCAATAGGTGCACCGACAACGAGCTAGAGGAAACTAGCAGACATACAACAACAACAATATATACATTACGGATACTATTAGAAAGATCAATAGAGACAAAGAAAGACATATATTTGTGCTTCATAGATTATACTAGGGCATTTGATAAAGTAAATGATGATGAAATGATTAAAATGTTGGAAGATATTAATATTGACGGGAAGGATCTCAGAATAATAAAAAATACTTACTGGAACTATACAGCAGCAATTAAAATGGGAAATAAATAAGAAAATTATGTACACATAAAGCTGGGAGTAAGACAGGGATGTGTTTTGTCACCGGATCTCTTCTCCCTCTATAAGCGAAGTAATAATGCGAGAGGTCAACGAAAAGCCAGGAATAATATTCGGAGGTTATAATATAAATAATATACGCTATGCAGATGACACAATATTGGTGGCGGATAATGCAATGTTGGACATTGTAGTAACAGAAAGTGCAAAGAAAGGACTCTCCTTGAAAATCAAGAAAACAGTAACAAGGGTGATATCAAAGAAACAAGTAACACCCAAATGTGAAATAGAGATAGAAGGGAAAATTCTTCACCATATTGAAAGTTTTAAATATCTAGGGACATTTATAACATCAGATGGAAGATGTATAACAGATATTAAGAGCAGAATAGGGCAAGCAAAGGCTGCATTTCAGAAAATGAAGAATATCTTACGCAATAAGTCAATATCATTGAATGTAAGAAAGAGAGTGCTAAGGTACTATATAGAACCTGTTTTGCTGTATGGCTGTGAATCTTGGAATATTAAGGAACAAATTAGGAAGAGATTGGAAGCAACAGAGATGTGGTTCCTGAGACGAATATTGCGAATTCCTTGGACTGCCAAAGTAGCTAACAATGAATGCCTGAAAGAGGCTAATGAAACTAGAACATTATATACAACAATAAGAAAGAGGCAAACAACTTTTTTGGGTCATGTGATGAGAAGAGAGGCACTGGAGACCATTGTGACAAATGGAAAGATCGAGGGGAAGAGAAGCAGAGACAGACCAAGAGAAATGAAGCTGGATGAATTGTGACGGTGGCATGGAGGAATATCAGCGGTAGAGTTGATCCAGAATACTAAAGACCGAGATCTGTGGAGAGTCATGACCGCCTACGTCAGTCGGCATGGCACTTGATGATGATGATGATGATGATGATGATGATGATGATGATGATGATGATGATGATGATGATGATGATGATGATGATGAAGAAGTCAAGGACGAGAACTCAACATTTTAGTCCAATTGACCGGTATAGGGGCTGGATCGGCTACATCGGATCTTTAAGAATGTGCACTCTTATCTATTCGGCCATGCTGACCTCCAATGCAAAGAATACCATGGAACGGATACAAAAACCAACGAGCAAGTCCTATAAGAAACAGACAAAAAAAGTCAAATGATTCGAGAAATTAGGCCTAGTCTTAGTTAAGATTGAGTGGGTATGTTATGGGGTGAAATATACGGGTAAACTTGGTGACAACAGGCAAGACTGAAGGGAAAAGAACAATGGGAAGACAGAAAGATACATGCCTAGATGGCTTGGCCATGTGGCATGATTGAGACAAGAACGCGGAGCTGATCCACGACCCTGGTGATCGAGAGAGATGACGAACCATGACCACCAAAGCTTACCGGCGTGGCACACGATGTCGATATGTTTGAATTCGCTACATAAAGAGAGTTCTTGCATGTTACATTGAACCAATTTTAACATACGGCTACGAACCCTGGACAATAAGTAAACCGGCGAAACTTCTTCTTCTTCTGCTTTCATCCGGAGTTTTTTTTTTTTTTTTTCCGGACGTGATTGCGTTGTGCCTGTTTACAGCAGAGCTGCGTTCTTGCGCCGTTAGTCCGACAAATCCGACTTCTGTGGGCATTTGTTGACAGGGTTAACCTCCGCGGTATTTTTTAGGACGTTTGACTCTCACTGTTGGGGTGTTATCCCCCATCCCAGCTAGCCCATATAGAACAGCCAAAGACATCCTGGTCAGCCCTCAAGGGAAGACAGGGGCAAACCATGGGCATTCCCCGTCATCCAAGGAGGCTTCCATAATTGCAGAGCCGACACATAGCACTCTGGTACTGGGCTCAACCCAAGGAATCGTCACGTCCTACACATGGCTGCTTAGCCTCACTTCCGTATATTGGGCCTTCCGTTAACCATAGGATGTTCTTCCGGAAACCAGAAGAATGCAGTCTGCAGATAACATCCACACAGTGAGCTTTCGATTCGGACTTTCCACGTAATGGATTTGCTATCCAAGCAATAATCCATTTCGTGCCACAAGGACACTTTTTCCACCTTTTATGAAACCCACACAGTGAGCTTTCGATTCGGACTTTCCACGTAATGGATTTGCTATCCAAGCAATATTCAATTTCATGCCTCTTGGACGCTTTTGTAACCAACATACCTGTAGTATGAAGTGTGGCAGTCTAAGTACTTTTTCATGCACCTTTAGATGTCAACCTGAATGTAGTTAAAGTAAGCTGCGGTCAACTTGAGCTTGTTGATATCTCCATAGAGCTTGCCCTCAAATGAAGCAGGTTTGGGCCAAAATATCTTTCTCTATTCTGCATGTATTGGGCACTCCTGCAGCAAATGTTTAGCTGTCCTTTTACCAGTTCCACAATTACATTCATCGGTATCTCCTATCTTTAGTTTATTGAACAAGTGGTATTCCAGCCTGTTATGTCCTGTGCGGAGTCTGAAGATTGCTACTTGTTCTCTTCGGTCGAGTTTGTAATAGGCATAATCTTTCTGGTGGCTTGGATGCTCTGATTCCCATTTGGTTCTATAAGTGCTTTTTATAAACCTCTTTGCCTAATTATAGGTTATTTTTATGTCAGGCTGTGGTAGTCGTCCGCCCTCTTTTGCTAGTCTGTCAGCCTCTTCATTTACAGGTATACTGCAATGTGATGGGATCCGCTGTATTACAACTTTTTGGGATTTCTGGCATAGACCATGGAGTGCTGCTCGTAGGTCGGCTAGTTCTGTGCTGTTTTTGCTCTTCAGTATTGAGACAGTATTGAGTTCAGAAAGCAATGGCAAACTACTGAATGTAACACTTGCCTAGTACATCAAGAGTAGTTGAAAAATGCTGGTGTTGACTGCAACGTCCAGTAAGGGATACGCAACATTTATTTATTATTGAGACAGCTGACTTTGCTTCTCTTTATTTTCCTCCATCAAGAGCATTTCTGCTGCAGTTTTCAAAGCCTCTAACTCCTCTTTCAAGTTACTTTAAAATGTTCCAGTTGCCACTGACTATGTTTTTTTTTCCACTCCACTTTTTAAATTTAGGAGAATTCTTCCTCCTCCATTTTCTATTGAATTTCTGGCTGATCCATCTGTGTATGCATGGGTCCAATTGCTGCTTGGGTAATGTTCTTTTATGTAGTTTAGGGTTATTTCCTTCTTTGGGTTTCATTCTGAGTGTTCTTTTTCTCAATACCAAGAATGTTTTCTATCATCTCAGGCAGTCGCTGCTGTCTGCAAGGCGGGAACTTGTGTGCATTGTAACTGGGTTTGACTGTTGATATGTTAAGTATACGATCTGCCCTAATCTTTTGTTTTGCAGTTTCTACAAAGTTGCGACGCTTCAGTCTTTCATTTCCAAAACCATTAAACCTGTTGTACATAGGGTGGTCTGTCAACCTTCTAAATTTGTCTGCTTGTTGCTGGGCTCTACTATCTCTTCTATCCTGCATTGGGTGTAAACAAGTGATCTTTTCTAGTTCGTTAATAGGCGTTGTCTTCAGGCTTCCAGTTATGATTCGCATTCCTTGATTTTTGACCCTACTTATTTTGTTAAAGTTTGACTTAGCTGCTGTTGCCCAAGCTGCAATGCCGTATTCCAGTACTGGCCTCACCCGTCCAGTATATAACTTCTTGAGAACTTTCTCATCTGCTCCCCACGTTGTACCAGCAAGCTTTTTCATGATTGCCATTCTCTGCCTTGCTCTTGTTCGATTTTTCTCAACCTGTGTCTTCCATGTCAGGCGACGATCAAAGGTGACTCCTAGATAGTTTGGATTTTCTTCATGGCGCAATATTTTTTCCATTCAATACCAGCTTAGGTTGCTGAGTTCTATTTGAGAGGGAGAACACTTGCATGTTGTTTTCTCCTCACTTATCTTCACTAGCCATGATTTTGACCAGTCCTCTAGCGCTAATAAGGCTTGCTGTATTCTGCTGTTAGCTGTGCTAATATATTCTTCAGATGTCCATATGGCTAGGTCATCTGCAAAGGAGGATGTGTGTACTCTGGCTGGAAAAATGTCCTCTATGTCATTTATATATGCTAGGAATAATGTTGGTGAAAGAACTCCCCCTTGGGGGACACCTTGCTCCAACAGCATCATTTTGCTGGCTTGTCCTTGTACTTTTGTCCTGGCAGTTCTGTTCTCAGGGTAGTGGCTGATCCATTTGTACATTTTCCCACAAATATGCATTTTTTTTTTTGCAGTTTTACTTTCAGTCCTTCCTTCCATACTTTATCAAATGCTTTTTCTAAATCTATCCAGACCGCTAGTGTGTGCATCCTCTATTTCCTGAGCTATATAGGTCATTTGATCTTCAGTGGATCTGTACTTTCTGAATCCTGCTTGGTGTGGTGTTAAGAGTTTGTTTTCTTCCAGATGCCATGTTAGCCTGCCATTGATAATGCGTTCCATTAATTTTCCTACACAGCTAAGTAGACTGATAGGTCGATAGCCATTTGGTTCTTCCAGGTCTTTTCCTTTCTTTTGGGACTGGTATTAGTATAGCTTCCTTCCATGCCTGTGGGACTATTCCTCTCTTCCAGCTGTAATTTAGGACTGCTAGTAGTTTATTTTTTGCCTTAGTGCCTATTCCTATCAGCATTTTGTTTGTGATTCCATCATTTTCTGGTGATTTCTTCTTTTTTAGGGTATTCATTGCCGGTTAGATTTCTTCCATTGTTAGATTTGCCATCATATATTCTGCTGCTGTCTCTGTATTACTATCATGTATCTGTATATCTTTGATTGCTTTCTTCTGTTCGATTGTAATATCAATGTGGTTTGCACTGGCATAGTGCTCCATTAGTGCATTTGCAGCCTTTTTCCCTGTAAGCAAGGCATTTCCTTGTTTAATAGTTATTTGTTTGTTTCAAGTTCCTTCATTGTTCATGACTTTCACTAGTTTCCATAGTTTGTTTCCATCCCTGTCAAAGTTAAGCTTTTCTTTCAATCCAACAATCTCTTCTTGTTTGATTTACTGTTCTTTTATATTTTGCTGAGATGGTTTTGAGAGAGATGTTCGCTTCAGTTGTTTGTTCTCTCTCTCTCTCTCTCTCACTCTCTCTCTCTCTCTCTCTCTCTCTCTCTCTCTCTCTCTCTCTCTCTCTCTCTCTCTCTCTCTGCTGTCTTCCTGACATCAACTTTGTCCTCCAAAATTTGTAGTTCTTCGGTCCAGTATGGTTTGTAATTTTTCCTCGCTCCTCTTGGAATAGACTCAGTGGCCGCCTGTATTATTGCTCTGGTTATACTTTCTACCATTCGCTTCATGTTGCCATATCGTGTATTTATGTTTTCACAATATTTGTCTGTTAGTATGGCAAATCTGTCCCAATCTGCTCGTTTGTAATTCCAGCGGGGCAAAGGTACATGGCGATCGATTTTGTGGAGGATGTCTCCTGTGCAGAAAGCTACGTCTGGAGTAGAAGTGGTAAACCATATTCTGGAGTATAAGCTTGGTGTATCATCCGCTTTGTTGAGTAGATGGAGATTTGAGTCTATTTCCCAGTCCTCCACTTCATCTCCTCTTTTGTCAGTATCTGGGTATCCCCATCTTTCTGAACGGCTATTAAAGTCTCCGACAATAATGCAGTTTGTGTCAGTTATTTTCATGCTTGAGAGTGTAAAGTCCTTATCTGCTGGGCTATACAGATTGTAAATTCTTATTTTCATGTCCTTCATCATTATATCAACACCTGTAATTTCCGTTTGGTTGTCAGAGATCACAGATACTTCACTGCAAGGTATTGTAAGTATTAGAACTCCTCTTTTATGTCCTTCGCGGTCGAAACGTGTGGACTGATATCCTCTGACTGAGAATTTGCGATTGGCATTGAGGAGTGTCTCTTGAATGCATGCCACATCTATTCTATCTTTATGAAGACGCTTTGTTAAGGAGACTTTCTTGTTATAAACTCATTAGGCATCCCACTGTAGTATGTTGAGTGTCCGGGGTGTTTGGTCAATAGCTCTTAACCTACTCCTCTGTGCCTTGACTCCACAGCACATGGGAAGGTGACCACCAGTAGTCATGGGTGGACCCCCTCGAGGCAGGGGGATCGGCACTATCACCGCCTGATGGGACTTCACGGGATTAGCACCATAACCATTAATTTTCATCTGTGGCATCATGAATTGATTAAGTTACGTTGCACTGCTTTGTCAAGCCTGTGGCTCAGTACATCCAATTTCGACAAGCATTTTTGGGGGTGCTTTCCCTAGCCTTTGACTGTCCCCAATCTACCTACAAGGCAGCAGGTTTGTGTGTCTCTTAGTCTGGTTCCTCTCCATTGACCTGTCTGACATGGGTGACCCTACCAGTAGTTGTGCTACCGTCGGCATAGCTCTTGGGGTCATTGGAACATTCAAGCCCCTCTACCTCGTCACGGTGGACACATAGCAGAGGGGAAACCGGCGAAACAATCTCCGGAAGCCTTGGAGATGTAGTTTTATAGAAGAATGCTGAAAATTAATTGGACAGCCAAAATGAGCTATCAAGACAATTTAAGGGAAACTGAGTCGCAAAGACAACTTAACACAAACATCAGAAAGAGGCAGTTGTCGTTTTTTTGGCCATGTTATGAGAAGACAAAAACTGGAACATGACGTGACAACCGGAAAGATTTGCGGAAAGCGAGAGAGAGAGAGGAAGACAGCGGGAGAAGATTCTTGACAGTCTTTGTCATGGCACGGAAGGGAGTCCACACACGAATTGATCCTTGCCGTCGAAGATCGCAATTTGTGTTGAGTCATCGCCCACGCCAGCCGGCGAGGCACTGGATGATAATGATGACATAACTTTTTATATATCTATTCTGTTGTCATGTATATCATCTAATCGCACTCCTCTCCTCTTGAATCGTATCAGTGTTAATCAATAGCAACAAAGCCATTAATCCTATTACAACAAAGATATCAGAGCTTTCTCAAGAATTCTCGCGTGGATTATTTAGCATCCCTGCTCAAACATCCATAACTGCGTTACGGACATAGCTTTAATTTCTGCTCTCCTTCCTCTAAGTACAGAGGTATCGATTCACCCCGGAAACCCTTTCTTGTTTTTCTCCCTTTCTCTTAAATCCTTTATCACGCTATTAGCACTGAAAGGGAGGGGGGATACGACCCAAAACGGGCCGAAATGGGTTAAAAGATTATTGCCAAGTGCATTGCAGAAGCAGAATTGAAAGGGTGTTTCTGCGCGCAAGAAATCAATACGTTTCATGTGATGTATTGCGATTTTCTGCCTGCATTTTGTCATAGGATCCGGCAATTTTATACGCTATGTATTTAGCATAGTTGCCAGGATGCCCGAATTGTTTCTTGAGTTGTACACAATTTGACAAGTCGTGGCGCCAACGCTGTTTTCTCGGCCATTGGGAATGTTCTGTCTGTTTTTGAGTTCGAGCTGTAGTTTGGTTGCGTTTTTAGGGCAGAAAGGGGGGGGGGGCGATGGTTTGATGGGACTTAACTGTTTCGGTGCAAGAACAAAACAAACAGTAGGTTTAGACCAAACATGGTACACAACCAAATGAACAAGTATTATAGTGTAAATGTCCGTTTTCTAAGCCTTCAAATTGCGGGAGATACACGAAACAAAACAAATGAATTACCAAAATACGATAAGTAGATTGTGAGCTTTACTAGAACACGATTACACAAAATAAAACAACACGATGAACCTAGTATGACGATCTTCCTTCTGTGTAAATGGGATGTCACATTTGGCGATATATTATTCTTCGACGCTGAATCAATTAAGGCATTACTGAAATGTTTACTGGCATCAGAAGTAGACAGCCCACAGTCTTTGGGCATGTCAAGAGAAGGGGTAAACTGAAGTATGGTCACAACGAGAAAGATAGAGGGGAAAAGAGGCAGGGGAAGACCGAGAGGAAGATGCTAACGGTCTGACATGTTGGCATAGAAGAATAACTGAATCAGAAATGATTGGCAGCTCACGATACAGAGATTATTATGTTGATGATTATGATGATATTTTGTAAGCATGTGTGTGGTTATTTTCTCTGTGGCGTAAGTATTGGTTTTGAATTCTGTATAGAATTACCAAATAAGATTTACTACGGAAAAGTTAAAGCACTTGTACATCTATAATAAAAGAGAGAAGACTAAACCATACTAACAGATATCTGTATTCCACGATAGAAGGGGAAATTCACATTTTGAATTTTCCCTTCTGCCGTGGAATATAGATATCTGTTAGTGTGGTTTAGCCAGTAAATCGTTTACGAGAACCAAGCGATGACTGTGAGTCTACAACCATGGTCAGGCTGCGAGAACAGCAAGTTAAAAGAGGTGTGGCCAAACAAGAACACTACGCAGGAAGCCAAAGAAGATTAATAAACCAACACAGAACTGATGTCGTGAGCTGCTACACGCTGCGGGATTTGCTGAGGAGGGGATCCGAGCACTTATGGACTGAATGGTTCGATGTGCAATGAGGATGGTCTGTCGACTAAGTAACTAAGAAGGGACAAGGCGCAACAACATCTATGACAAAACCCCTCTGTCTTAACAGGCGATAGTCTTTTTAATTGCGTTTCAACAAAGACATCATCATCATCATCATCATCATCAAAATCATCATCATCATCGTGGATTTCCTTTATTGTGTCGTCCCTGGAGTGAGGGAAATCAACACCCACATTATTTTTAACCCCATATCATTATTCTGGAGAATCCACCAGATTCCGTCCACCACACTCCTTCAGTCAATGGATACCTCTTTCTCTCTCTCTCTCTCTCTCTCTCTCTCTCTCTCTCTCTCTCTCTCTCTCTCTCTCTCTCTCTCTCTCTCTCTCTCCAATGGTTCATGCCCCCTCTTACACTTCCCCAAAACAACATACTAAACAACTCTAGCTTCCAAAAATTAATAACACATTAATTTAATAAAGAAAAGTGTATGTATGTGAGAAGTGCATGTGTAGAATGTATGTCGTATTCTCTAGTGTGTCTGCAGAATCAGACCGAACAGCTCAGGAGCAAAGTCTGATCATCCTGGTAAGGACTACACAACATCATCATAGTTAAGTACACGATAACCTCACCAAACGATGTGTCCCTCCTGCTAGATGTTGACTTCCTCCAGTAGCTTTTTGATAACCCAGATACGTGGTCACCAATCACGGATATAGTCCGATACTGATCCCAAATCGATCACACACCATGTTATTAAATGTCCCTACTGTTCTGAGACTTAAAACATCCTTGCCTTGTGAAAACACGGAACACTGTTCCTTGAAATAACGTGATTCATTTTCTAAAGGTCCCACCGTTTCACAATTACACTGTTATTGTTTACAGTCCCACAGGAATTTAGTAATTTAGTAAAAGCACCAGGTTCATTGTTCCTGTTACCTAGATAATCCCTATTGTTCTTGTTACCTAGATCTTCACTATTATTCTTGTTCCATGTTGTATGGAAAATAATCTCACTATGGTTCTTTCTACATGTGATGTGGAAAACAATCACTAGTGCTCTGTCACATGTGGTTTGGAAAAATAAACTCACTACTGACTTCCATGATCCCTATCACTAAGAAGTCATCTGCTGGATACTTATATGTTTCGGCTCAACCGAGCCATGTTCCTTCAGACCCCTTTTATCATGGGCCCAGTGCAAAAGCTGCTGAATAACTCTGCCTGCACTTAGGTATCCATTATAGTAAACAATGATGTTTCAGCTTCACCTGAGGGAACCTGTGAAAGAGAGAGAGAACACACCTGGTGAGAGCAACGGGACACTGACCCCTATTAGATGAGCGTAGCCCGACGGCCTCACTCGGATATATGACAGTGAACCAAACTCTGTCATGGGGCAGAGGAGCTCATCACATCGGTCTGAATTAGGGTAAGACACAGAACGACCAAATGTAAAGTGCAGAACCCCAGTAGACCCCCACTGGAAGATCCCACCATTGGATATTTCCCCTATCCCCCAACCATCCCACTTCACTATTTCCAACCAGCTGAACTAATTGACTTCTCACACTAGTTAGTTTTAACAATGCGATTGCCCACTGTCGCCGACACTCCTTCAATACCTAACCACAACGCAACAACACAATGTTCAAGCTCTAGCTCTTATCAATCACTAGACTATCCTACATTATTTACATCTAAATGCTATTTAGTAAATACCTTACGAACACTCAGCTCTATCCTGAATCGAATCTACACTTTGCCATGAAAGACACATGTTCCTCAACGTTAAATGATACCGAACACGCTAGATTCTTTTCTATATTAAAACAGAGCTAGTCAAAACACTTCAGCCTAGGTCAACTCCCTAGTTCAAACTAGCGGTACAAATTCTGTTTTTCATACAGTCGGGGATTGTCCTAGTGACGTCATTCGATGTAAACACCAGGTGGCCTCAGCGGCAGACAATCTGTTCCCAACTTCACAAGAATAGTTGTCCCCTCCTTCCACCACGAACACAACAGGCTTTTTCTCTCAAACGACGATACATCAAACAATGCGGATAAATTCCCCGTTTCCTAGCGAACTCTCAAAGACTTGTAGTTTCCTTTGATCCGACGTGAGTGTTTCTCCACTAGTAACAAACAATTGCAGCTGTGAACACAGGCTGTCTCTGTTAGTTATCATCTTATCGTTAACCACGGTGGTCCCGTGACATAGGCCCCCTCTTAAGAGAGTAGTCCATCTCACTCTTTTCCACTGTAAGTTCGATCCAGATGATTTAATCCTCTTCTTCAGGAGCTGGGTGTCTGGACAAAAAATCCGCTCCAACATTTTCCTTCCCAGGTATATAATCCACCGTGAACTGGTAGGGTTGAAGTAGCAGCGACCACCGCATCAACCGGGCGTTGAGCTTCTGAGAAGTAGCCAGGAACATCAGGGGCTGATGATCCGACTGGACCCGAAACTGAACTCCATACAAATAGGACTGGAATTTCTGCACGGCCCATACGAGAGACAAACACTCTCTCTTGACGGTCGAATAATTCCTCTCAGCCTGGAGAAGTTTCTTGCTTGCGTATGCCACGGGTTTCAAAACCGAAGCACCGTCTTTCCCTTCCTGTAACAAGGCTGCCCCAATTCCAATCCCACTCGCATCCGTTCTCAACACAAATGGTTTTAAAAATAGTCTATACGCAACCGGTGTCCTCCACTTGGTTTGCGTAACAAAACCACCCCCGCATTGTATGGGGATGTGGATGGCGCAATCACGTCATCCTTCAGCAGTTTCTGTATTTCCTCCTCCAGGGCCTTTTCTTTAGAGAATGGCACTGGGTAAACCTTTTGGCTGTTCCTAGCACGAGAGACATTCGGACGAGACATTTCACTCGGACGTAATTGCGTAGTGTCAATTTTTAGTTTGCCACCCGTAGGACGACACTTCCGACTTCCAGCGGGCATTTTTTAATGAGGTTAGCCATCCTCTGGTTTCGAGGCACGTTGGACTGTTGTGATGTCGCTAACATCTCAGCTGGTCAAGATAGAACGACGAACGACATCGTGGTCGGCCCTCAAGGGAAGGCAGGGGCAGACCATGAGCATTCCCTCGCTATCCAAGGAGGCTTCCATAATTGCAGAGCCGGCACATATTGCTCTGTGACTGGGCTCACCCGAGGAGTTGCCACGTCCTGCTCATGGCTGCTTTAGTTCCTCACTTCCATGTGTTGGGCAACTCGTTTGCCACTGATCGCTCAAGCACACACCAGGGACGGTCAGACTGCAAGCGACACCCACGCTTTTGACTTCGGACCACGCAATAGGTTCGCTCGCCGTGCGTTCCATTTTGCGGCATTGAGACGTTCTTCCACTTTTGTCTACACTCTCTATGAGATAGATACAGTTTTCGCAGCCACTTTCTTCGACTGGGGCACTTTTTGACTTTTTGTACTCGCTCACGAGGTAGGCTACTTGTGCTGCCGGATCAGCACCTTACCTTCGTGCAGCGGTGAACGAGAAACGGCCTGGCCTCTCATCCGGGAATCTCTCATATCCCCCAGCTGAGAGCCTTCGAACTTCTATCAGACCTGAGCATGTAGCTTGCTCAGTATCACGCCTTTATTTTTCGAGAGGTGGCTATCGACCCGGCTCTCAGGTCCGAGGGTTTGTGGCTTAGAGGCGTTCAGCCACAGCCCTCGACAGGGAGCCTTTAGTGTTTTGTCCGGACCAAGAACTTCTGCCTTCGTGCGCCTGATTTAAATGTTGGACTGCTATCCTCAGTCTAGTTATCAGTCTGCTATCCTGACTACCTAGTTTCCGAATGCCGCTCTAGTTCGGAACAGCTCTGACTGGGTAGTTTTCCGAATGTCTGTTGAGCCTGGAAAAGCTCTGATGGGCGCAACGACAAGCACGTGTCCGAAAACTCGCTGAGTGGATGCCGTCTGCAAACCTGTCTGGTTTATGCGGGAATGACCCGGGGAAACGAAATGACCAATATATTGAAGTGAGGATTTAAAGCAGCCATGAGCAGGACGTGACGATCTCCCTCGGTGAGCCCAGATCCAGGGCGTTATGTGTCGGCCCTGCAACTATGGAAGCAACCTTGGATGGCGGAAAATGCTATGGACTGTCCCTGCCTTCCTTTGAGGGATGACCGCTGTCTTGGACCGTTCCACCTTGGCCAGCATGGTTGCAGATGGCGCCACAAATGTGAGAGTCTCCCAGGAATGCTACCTGGTCAAAAATGCACGCTAAAGTCGATGTGTTGGCCTACGGGTTTCGGCCCAAGGGCGCATAACAGACACACCGCAATCACATCTGAAAAAAACACTCCGGATGAACGAAAAGAAGAAGAGAAACCTTTTGGCGAACAGGCTCTTGTGTGGTCAAGGTAATCTCGAACTCAACCAACCTCGTTCGTCCTGGTTTATCAGTCAGTATCTCCTTGTGAGACTCGAGAACCTGGGTAATCTTGTTCCTCTCCTGGGAAGTCAGATCAGGGTTCACCTGCACATCCCTGTAGTTTTCCTGGTGTACCAGGGGATATTCCCTGCCCTCGTCGGTTCCCACTTCAGTCTCCACTGCAACTGCCATTGCCATGAGATGGGCTGCTTTGTCTCCGGGTCTCTCCTCGTACTTCCGCAGGAGATTGATATGGAAAATCTTCGACTTTCCCCGGATGCGGATCTGATAGTTGGTTCTGGATATCACCCTTTCCACGGGAAATGGTCCTTGCCAACCTATCTCCAGTTTGTTGGTTCCCGTTGGGAGTAGCAACAAGACTTTGTCTCCCACCTCTAGAGATCTGTCTTTAGACCTACGGTTGTGGTAAGCCGCATGTCTCATTCTGGCCTTTTTCAAGTTTTGAGTCGCCAGAGTCCATCCTTTGTGAAATTTTTCGTTCAGTTCCTCCACATATTTATAAGAGGAGATCACTTCTTCTGACGTCCCCTCCTCAGTCCAACTCCTCAACATTGCTTCCAGTGGTCCTTTGATTGGACGACCAAACAGCAAAGTAGCGGGTGGTAGTCCTGTTGAGCCATGAGGTACTTCCCGATAGGCAAAAAGTGCTGCTGGGATATATTCATCCCACCTATCAGGTTTTTCCTGTGCCAGTTTCCGGAGCATTGTCATCAACGTGCCGTTGAAACGCTCAACTTGTCCATTGGCTTGAGGGTGGTAAGGGCTGGTATGTATATGGTTAGAGTGGAACACTCTAAATACTCCTCCATTAGTTTCCTACAAAACTGGGACCCATTGTCCGTCAGAATTTGATCAGGGAAGCCTAATCTTGTAAAGGCCTCCATCAGTGCATCCGCCACTCGTTTCGAGCCAATGGTTGGCAATGGTATGGCTTCACCCCACATCGAACAGCAATCCACCATTGTGAGGATGTACATGTTCCTGGAAGAGGACCCACGATATCGATGGCTACCCCCCTCTCGAAAGGAGAGTTCATGATGGACATTTCCCCCAAGACCACCGGTGCTGTCCAGTGTTTCGGTGCCACCCTCTGGCACTCAGGGCATGACTTCACATACCGACGCACATCATCTGTCATTCCCGGCCAATAGTAATGGCAGGAAATACGCTGCATGGTGGCGGCAATACCCATATGCCCACTAAATGAGATGGTATGCCTCATATGAAGAATTTGGGAACGGTGGGCCTTCGGGACCACCGACTGACCGTGTAGGTTGTCTCCCCTTCCGGCTCTCCTGTAGAGTATCATATTCTTCATGTAGTACTGCCCCCGTTTTGGTGGATCAGCACTTCTCTGCGGCTTCTTGTAGCAAGGACGTAAGGTTGCATCCTCACTCTGGGCAGTTCGCAGCTCCCCCGGCAGTGGATTAGTCACAATTGCTTCTGCCTGATCAGTTCTCGTCTGAGAGCTAGTCTGTATTGCTCCCATATGGATTGGCTCCCTGGGCATTCCCAGAAAGACATACCGGCAACCGAGGCTGACGGGAAAATGGGATCGGTCAATACAGCGGCCTTGATTGTGCCGGTGACATATCTTGACCGAATCTCCACTTTGGCAATGAGCAACTTCATGGCTACAGCACTCTTCTGTGCAGGCTGTATCTCCATGGTCTCACCTGTGAATTGTTCTGGGTGTACCAGATCCACAGAGGTCACGGCCTCCCCGTCCAACCAGTGTCGTATAGAAACTCAACTTGTCGGCCGTTAACCTCTATCAATTCCACTACAGGTGGTTTATCCTGGTCTGGAGTCTCTTCCTCGGCCTCGACCTGTTCGGTGGTCTCCACCTTAGGTTTCTCTGGGCACACGACGAAATGAGTTTCCTGACTTAACCCTGCAGTCAATAGCATTGTGCGTGTTCGACCTGCAGTGTTTGCAACATTTCCCTGTCCTAGATTTGCCAGTGCCGGACTTTAGTGAGCTCTCCTGGTGGCGAGCTTCCTAGTCGACCTTGGTATTTTCAGTGACAACCTACTTGGAAAGTCACTTGACATTCTGCGAAGTGAGGGCTCTTAGCCTTCGATTTGCAGTCCCTCGTATTGTGAGAGGGCGACTTACAAATCGAACACCTTTCTCCGACCACGGTCGTTTTGGTGTAGAGCTCGAGGTGCTCTTGCTTCCCTTCTTCTTCTTCTCCAAACTCTCCTCTGAAGTTTTTACATAAGGTTCCCCCTTCTTGGTTCCTGTGTTTTTGGTTTTCTTCCGGTCATGGTTCTCCTGGCTTTTGGTGTTGGTGGAAAGGTTTTCCACTGTCTCCCCATGTACCTCGACAAACCGCTCTGCCCATTTCGTCACGATGTCAATACGTTCCGCCCCTTGTAATCCCAGGAATGTCCTGAGAGGTTTAGACATTTGCTTCTTCAACTGGTCGACCACCATGAGCTCTTCCAGATTCTCATAGTCATGCGCGAACCCAGCCAAATCCATCTACTTATGGAGATAGGATTTCAGACGCAGAATGTAGGCGGCAAACAACTCTCCCGGTTCTCGTTTCGCTGCTCGAAATTGTTTCCGGTAGGTATGTGGCGTAACTTCGAAACGTTTCAGCAGAGCCGTTTTCAATTCGTCGTAATTGTTCTCGTGTCCGGGCGGCAGGCGAGAATAAACCTCGTAACCAGTCCCGTGTAATCCCTGGGACAACTTAAGACACCATTTGTCACGATCCAGACCCATAGCAACAGACATGACCTCGAAGCGTTGTAGGTACTGGTCAATCTTCTCTTTGTCTTCTTCGTAGACGGCTAGAGGGAACTTCATAGCATGGTAACTATGTCCACCTACTGGGGTTGAGCCAGTGAGAGAGGAACCTCCCACTGCTCCCTCAGTTTCCCCACTAGATTACCTCTTAAGCTCGAGTTCCCGCATTCGGTACTCGTGCTACCTTTTCAGAGCTTCTTGTTCCGCTTCCCGTTGCCTAGCAGCTTGCTCAACTTCAAGTTTCTTAGCTGCTTGCTCAACTTCAAGTTTCTTAGCTGCTTGCTCAGCTTCAAGTTCCAGCCTTCTAGTGGCTTGCTCAGCTTCAAGTTTCTTAGCTGCTTGCTCAGCTTCAAGTTTCTTAGCTGCCTGCTCAGCTTCAAGTTCCAGCCTTCTAGTGGCCTGCTCACTTCTTCTGCCAGAGGTGATGGTAGAAAGGTAGGGATTACAGAACATCTATGACACTTCTATAATTCAATGGTAGAAAGGTAGGGACTACAGAACATCTATGACACTTCTATAATTCAATGGTAGAAAGGTAGGGACTACAGAACATCTATGACACTTCTATAATTCAATGGTAGAAAGATAAGGACTACACAACATCTATGACACTTCTATAATTCAATGGTAGAAAGGTAGGGACTACAGAACATCTATGACACTTCTATAATTCAATGGTAGAAAGGTAGGGACTACAGAACATCTATGACACTTCTATAATTCAATGGTAGAAAGATAAGGACTACACAACATCTATGGCACTTCTATAATTCAGTGGTAGAAAGGTAGGGACTACACAACATCTATGGCACTTCTATAATTCAATGGTAGAAAGGTAGGGACTACACAACATCTATGACACTTCTATAATTCAATGGTAGAAAGGTAGGGACTACACAACATCTATGACACTTCTATAATTCAGTGGTAGAAAGGTAGGGACTACACAACATCTATGACACTTCTATAATTCAATGGTAGAAAGGTAGGGACTACACAACATCTATGACACTTCTATAATTCAATGGTAGAAAGGTAGGGACTACACAACATCTATGGCACTTCTATAATTCAATGGTAGAAAGGTAGGGACTACACAACATCTATGACACTTCTATAATTCAATGGTAGAAAGGTAGGGACTACACAACATCTATGACACTTCTATAATTCAATGGTAGAAAGGTAGGGACTATATAACATCTATGGCACTTCTATAATTCAATGGTAGAAAGGTAGGGACTACACAACATCTATGGCACTTCTATAATTCAATGGTAGAAAGGTAGGGACTACACAACATCTATGGCACTTCTATAATTCAATGGTAGAAAAGAAGGGACTATATAACATCTATGACACTTCTATAATTCAACGGTAGAATTGACGTAGCCCAGACTGAAGTGGTGTAACCCCTGGCTGGTTGCCTCCATCTTCAGCACCTTTCCTGTGCTAATGCAGTCTGGTTTTTCGGCGACAGAGACTCGTCGTCGCCCCTTCTTCTGTTAGTTAAAACAGTTCCGCTATGTGAAGGCCAGGAGTTGGACTTTTGCTGCCAGAGGTGATAAATGCACAAGCCATGGGAGTATTTCGCAAGGCTGGGCGCTCATCCTCAAACCTGCATCCCCGGCTGTAACAGCAACTTGGGACCTTGTAACATCCTAAGATGCCTCTCCACAGGTGTAAGTTCCAGTACCATCCTCGCACATCCCGCTGATCTATAGGCTTGGAGAGGTGAAGAAGAGCTCTGCAATACAGCTACCTTTGAGAGGGTCCTTTGATACTGGTTCGAGAGAACAGTTTCTATACGAACTTCAGTCCCATTGATGCAACCCCCTTTAGAGACTGAGATGGCCTGAACTTAAGAGTTACAACTCACGGCCCTCAAGAGGATTCACAACCTACGAACTAGCCAGCCAATCGAACAGCAACTTTGCAATATAATGAAAAGTGTGCATCCACGAAAACTAGTTTCCTTGCGTGGTCTAGTAATGAGTCACACATTACTCATCCAAACAGCACTCCAGACATTATAATTTAAAAACGGGGATGAGAAGCGGATTTGGATTAGTCCAAAAAACGATTTGACAAAAGTTAGCGATTTGTAATCGACATTCAGGTGAATGATTTCTCTTAAAGCACTGTCATGGGGGGGGGGGGGGGGGGGGATCAGACCTTTGTTAGTGGGGTGCGGACCCTGTTAAAAAACATCCTCAAAAGTCGGACGTAACGATCGCAGCGCGCAAATAGTACAGGGAAGGGTGTATCTTGACACGACGCAATTATGTTCAAAACAAACAAAATATATCGGACGAACTGAGACGAAGGGGAGGATGAGGAGGAAGGGAAGTAGAAGAAGAAGAAGAAGAAGAAGAAGAAGAAGAAGAAGAAGAAGAAGAAGAAGAAGAAGAAGAAGAAGAAGAAGAAGAAGAAGAAAACCTGGCAGGGGTTCTGGGCGAATCTCAAAACTGAGAGGGAAAACCAGAAGAACTTTCAATCCGATGGCATTTGGGACGATTAGCATTATGACTTTTCTTTGACTATTGAATGGAGGAACGGAGCGGATATGGGAATGTTCTAATTGTAGTGATGTCGGTTCTTAACTCAACTTAATTCTTTAGTGCTAAGGTGTTATACGCTTACTCGTTCATCACAAAAAGTCTTTCAATCATCACCATCAAGTGCCCTGCCAGATGGCGTATTTGTTAATGTTTCTCCATAGATCTCGGTATTTGGTGTTCTGGATCAAACCGGCTGATGATATGATATTCCTCCATGCCACAGTCTCAGTCCATCCGACATAATTTCTCTTGGTCTGACTCTCCCTCTCTTCTCCTGGTCTTTCCAGTTGTGACGATGCTCTCCAATGCCCCTCTGCTCCTCACATAACTAAAGAAAGCTGTTGTTTGCCTCTTTTTATTGTTGTATATAATGTTCTAGTTTCATTAGCCTCTTGTAGGCAATCGTTTGTTACTCTGGCAGTCTAAGGAATTCGCAACATTCGTCTCAGGAATATACTCAGTTAATATTTTATTTAAACATTTCGAGTTCACGAAACATCACAGCAGCTGTCCCATGCCATGACTGGCCCCTCTTCGACAAACACGAACAGCCATAGTTATAATTGTGATAATCAACCAAAGATTGACTCATCAAACATCAATGAAAGTTAACATTTCAAGAACCAGACATAAACACTCTGGTGAAATTAAATCACACCAGAGCAGATTTCGCAGCCAAAAATAATTCCTTCCAGACATTATTATGCAGCGAAGAGTTACAAGCAAATTAGTTGACTTGTTAAGAAATAAATTCCACGTGTGAGGAGATCTTATCTTGCAATGCGCGTACACAAAAGATCCCCCCTCTGCCGACCACGCTAAATGCTTTCATGCCGTTGTTCCTGCGGTAAGCCCAACCCATTTCGCTCCCGACTGATTGTCGCCGAAATTGATGACGTCATTTTAAGGGGCACTACAGCCTGTCGCATTACTACATTGGAGAAACATATTCACGCGCAATGAAAAAGAATTCATAACTTATAACGATATTTGCAAGCAAATATAAAATAAATATTTAAAATTTTGATTTAAATACGTAAAATGTAAAAGTATTTTGTGATTTAATTGACCTTTAATGGAAATTTTATAAAATTGAAAGTCAGTTTTCAGTTTGTTTTCTTTTGGCGTTGTAATACGAGTTGGAAACTTTTTCCCCCTTCTTGTTAGTTCTACTTCCCGTCTGCTTGTCGCCGTTAGCAAAAATTGAAGAATGGCGATATTTCAGGCTGTTTTAAAGTAATTATTGAGTTAATTATACTGCAGTGAGATGTCAGTTCCATTTTGGGTGTGAGTTGTGACTTTCCGAAGTCTAGGAGAGGATTTACAGTGGGAGATTGTATCCTGGGCAGTGGAGGGATAGGGGACCAGAGTTCGTTCCGTTAGTTTCAACAGCCCAAGAGAAGACCTTGTTCAAAGAAATAAGCGATCGAACGAAGTTGTAGGGGAAAGGTAAATGATTTTTTTTTCTACGCTTGAGATTTTCTTTGACCGAAATTATGTTTTGTATACTTTCTTTTTCTGGTGTAAATGTTAAATTTGAATGTTTCTCAATAATTTGAAGTATACGAGGAATGGTATATTGAAATTGGTCTTGCTATGCTACTTACTTTAAGTTGCACTTGTTGGTAACTACAAAAAGTAAAAGTTCGTTTCTTCAGGACGTGAAGTAAGTTTACTATTTGTTTAGATTTAAAAGCAAAGTTATGTGTGCGGCAGAAATGTAATACTGCTTCGTTGATCAGAAGCCACCATATTTGAATTTTAATAACTTTTATATAGCCAATCAATTGTGTTTTGGAAAGCCCATGGACACAAAACAAACTCAACAAGCAGCATACTCATACTGATACCCATACATGAAATATATTCAATTATTCATGGTTCCTCATCACTTATTAGTAGACTAGACAGATGAACTTTCATACATATACTCTTGGAGTGTTGCTATCCTGTCCAGATTATTTTAATAACTATATGTGGAAGTTTGCATTTTGCAAATAATTTTTTCAGTCATATTAAAAATCAAGTATAGTATTTTTCATGTGGCAACCACCAGTTGCACCTTATTTTTGATTTGTCTGTTTTCAGAAATATGTAGTATAGGAACTGTTTACATCAACTATTTATATCAGTAAGGAATATTTACTAGTAGCTTCAATCTCTTCTTTTAATTGAAGTTCCTGAATGAGTTTTTTGAAGTTAGTTGCATTTTCTTTACAGGATGTCACATCAACACTAGCATATTTTGGCTGAGATTTCTTGGCAGGTTTATATTCAGTAGTTTGTCACTGCTTTTTTGTTTTTGTATTGAGAGGTCTAATAAATTGACATGCACATAAAGTCAAAGTTACAATATAATATAGTCTTTACTAGCAACATATTCTAGAGAGAAGGGTATAACTATAATCAAGTTTGATTGTGCAACTTCTGAAGAGTTTGAAATCAAGAGTGGAGTTAAGCAAGGTTGTGGTACTAGCTCCTACCCTCTTTGGAATATACTTTTCACTTCTACTGAAATATGCCTACTGATCAGGATGGTGGTATATACATTCACTCATGCTCAGATGGCGGCCTCTACAATGCTCAGAGATTGAAGGCCAAGACCAAAATTAGGAGGGTACTGATCAGAGAGTTGCTTTTTGCAGATGATGCTGCAGTTATGACTCACTCTGAGTTGGAATTACAATGTCTATTATCTGCATTCTCCAATGCTTGTTCTGAATTTGGTTTCTTCTTCTGCGTTCATCCAGATTTTTTTTTCCGGATGTGACTGCGTTGTGTCTGTTTACAGCAGAGCTGCGTTCTTGCACCGTTAGGCCGACACATCCGACTTCTGCGGGCATTTGTTGACCGGGTTAACCTTCCCAGGAATTTGGTTTAACAATTAGCAAAAATAAGCCGGATGAACGAAGAAGAAGAAGAAGATACAGATTATGTCACAAGGTGCACATGGGGTACCATCAATCTTTATTGACGACGCCGAACTAAGATGGTAGACCATTTTACATATCTAGGATCAGTGGTAAATAGAAAATTATCCTTATATCAGGAAATCAACATCTGGATTGGTAAGGCAGCAACAACAATGAACATGTTAAGAAAAAGAGTCTGGGAGAACAGGAAGCTTACTGCCAAAACAAAAGTCCTTGTCTATCAAGCCTGTGTCCTTAGTACTCTTCTTTATGGTAGTGAAACCTGGACAACTTACTCACACCAAGAGAAACGTTTAAACAGCTTTCATATGCGGTGTCTGCGAAGAATTCTTGGTATTAAGTGACAAGACAAAATCACAAATACTGAAGTATTGGAAAGATCAGGTTGTGTGACGGTTTATTCCATGCTCAGTCTTTGTAGACTTTGATGGATAGGACATCTTAGGAGGATGGATGATGGTAGAGTACCAAAGGACATCTTTTTTGGTGAATTACAGATGGGTAGAGATCTCAGGGTCGGCCTCGACTACGATACAAAGATGTGTGTAAACGGGACATGATTGATACAGGCATTGATAACAAGTTGCATGGAGGGCAAACATCAGAAATGGAATAAAGACAAAGGAGAGAATTATTGCAAAAAAGTCACACACCGAGCGTGTGAGACGTAAGATGGTGCATGATGGTGGAAATGACCACGTGTTCACATGCACCCACTGTGAACGAACATTTACAGTGCGAATTGGCCTTATCAGTCACATTCGCTACCGCCATGGGTAAAAGTTATTATGCCTTTTTGAAGCACAAACTATCGTCTGTCAATTCTAGAGCTCCCAGGAGGACGGCACTCTTCTGACTAACGGTCCCAAATTATTTCTTGTAAAAAGCATCCCTTACAGGGCCTCATTAGGTGATATAATAAAAAATATATGAACTAAAATATAGAACTGAGAAAATCGAAATACATTCCAATAATATTTGACAGTTATATGTGGAAATACGTACGTAAAATAAATAATTTGGTACCATTATTTATTATGTACAGTTATTGAGTGTGTGGTCGACTGCTAGACAGATCGAAGGATGTAATAAAAGTTTTTGGGCCCGGAGGGCCCTCACTGTCGTCGGAGTGTATACCTATCAGTTATATGTGGAAGTACGTACGTACAAGATATAGATATACACTCTAACGACAGTGAGGGCCCTCCGAGCCCAGGAAACATTTATTGCATCCATCGATCGGTCTAGCAGTTCACGACACAGAACCGGAAGTGATTGACAACGTCACCTAATGAGGCCCTTAAGGGATGCTTTTTACAAGAAATAACTTGGGACTGTTATTCGGAAGAGTGCCCAGGAAGACTGTTATTTGGACGGGTTACCACTCTAGAATTTGTACCCAGGGGAGTACTGGTAGAATTGATACAATGGCAGTAACAGGAATATGCATTGTCAGATATGACTGAGCTACCGTATGACAGTAGACGGTACTACCTGCTTTCTGTTAGTGCCGAGTTTTGGGCGGTGCTCACCAAACCCGACAACCCATATTGTACTTACTGCTTTGGGCAGAGGAGCCCAATTACGAGGTTACAAGCCTTACCCTGGTGTGAGGAAATGCAACCTAAAGACTAAATATCTTGGCAGGGCAGACCAGGCCTTAAGCCTTGTACGGCAACTGGTCTAGGATCGAAGCTGCAACAGGCGGTCCTGTGTCATATTGATAAGCATGGGCGGTCATATTTCGCCATCTCACACGATCACCAGAGTCGTGGATCAGCTCTTGTGTTCTTGTCTCAACCATGTCATGTGACCAGGCCATCCAGATATTTACTTCTTTGCCTTCCCCTTATTCTTTGCTCCTCAGTCTTGCCAGTTGTCACCAAGTTCTCTTGTGTGTGTCTTCTCATAATGTGCCCCAAAAATGTTGTCTATGCCTGATTTCTCTAATGAGTTTACGGTTTTCATTTGCTTCTTGTAGGACTTGCTCATTGGTTTGTTCTGTCTGCCCATAGTATTGTTTGCATTTTCCTCAGAAACATCATCTGCTCTTAGATGTTTTTCAGCTTGTCTGCTCATTATCTACATTTCACATCCATACAAATGTAAGGGTTCTTTAAAGCACTTCAACACTCTTTTTCTCCTAGCACATAATAAATTATTAAGTTAATAAATTCAAATGCCTAGAAGCAGTCTGAACATAAAAAGGAAGATGCTTGACAGAGATTAAAAGTGGAATGGGTTTATAAAAATCTGCATTTCAGAATATGAAAAGTATCTTATGTAAAAACGCACTGTCATTAAATGTCAGAAAGAGAAGTGAAATCTTATAAAGAACCTTTTCTGTTGTATGACAGTGAATCATGGAATGTGGGGGAAAAGAGCAATTTAAGAGCTTGAAGGCAACAGAGATGTGGTTATGAGACATATATTGCGAAGACATCACCAAAGATGTAGTTATGAGACATATATTACGTAGACCTTTGACTGCCAGAGATGTGGTCATGAGACATATATTGCAAAGACCTCTGGTTATGAGACATATATTGCAAAGACCTCTGACTGCCAGAGATGTGGTTATGAGACATATATTGCAAAGACCTCTGACTGCCAGAGATGTGGTTATGAGACATATATTGCAAAGACCTCTGACTGCCAGAGTAACCGAATGCCTGGAAAAGGTTAATAAAAGTAGGATATAATGTACAGCAAGGAGGAGGCTAGCTCTATGGTGAAGGGGTTACGAACACAATTCGTAACCCTGCAGACTGCCTTGCTTTGGTTTGTATACAATGGTATGAGTGCCGGTCGTCCAGAAAGAAATGGCAAACTACTGAACGTAAACTTATTAGAGAAATCAGGCGTAGACATTTTGGGGGCAACTAAAAAATTTTTTATGCAACTAACTTTTATCAAGTGGAGGTGAACAATGTTCTTTGGTCATGAATTGAGAAGAGGAGCTTTGTAAAGATTGTGGCGACTGGAAAAATCAGATACACCCACTAAAAAACACACAAATGCATACTCCCTCGCATACGCATGTAGTCACTCACAATCACAAACTCACTAACAAAAATTTCCTTATACCTTATACACACCTCTCTCTCTCTCTCTCTCTCTCTCTCTCTCTCTCTCTCTCTCTCTCTCTCTCTCTCTCTCTCTCTCTCTCTCTCTCTCTCTCTCTCTCTCTCTCTCATATCCTCATTCATACATACAGCAAGGCACATACATACTCTCCTTCCAATACACAGACAGTGTAGCCATGGGGCTATTTCCTCAACAGAATTGATCTAGAACACCAGGAACTGAGATCTGTGGAGATACATTGGACACCTCAGCTGGTCAGTTATGGCAAATTCCTGGACTGGGGTTGACAGTACTGTAAACTAATGGATCTATGGCTACATGGCCAAAACTGCGGATGGGGTTTCTTGTGTGCGAGAGCAGGTCAATACTGAAGAGGACAGTATGTCAAATAGCAACCTCCAATATACAATTGGAAATTGGGGGGTGGGGGTGTGCTGTTGCGGCAAAGAAATGGCTTTCCAAAGGCGGTTGTCTCTATTATGTGAGTGCTTTGGAAGGTTAAGAATATATGGTTGTGTGATTAGCGCTACAGACAGCAGATCACATACTCCAAGACTGCTCAAAATACATGTCTAGGCAAACCTTCTGGCCTAGAGAAACAACAGTGGAAGATAAACTCTATGGATCACTAAGTGAACTAAAAAATAAAAGTCTGTTCATACAAGATCAGCAGATCACATATTCCAAGACTGCCCAAAATATAACATATCTAGGCCAAACTTCTGACCTGGAGAAACAACAGTGGAAGATAAACTCTATGGACCACTAAGTGAACTAATTTTTAAAAAATGACTATGTTCATACAAGAGACAACATTGCAGATATTGACAAATTTCAAGTATACGAAAGAAAACGACGAAGGATAGCAGTGGCATGAATTGCTTCTACTTTTAGAGGTCTCAAACCAGTAAGTAGCAATTTGTGTGGATCTATCGACACGGCCACACACGGCACTAAAACAGAGAGCTGACATGCTAGCTTCAAAAATATGGTTAAAGTTGACAGTGGAATACTGTGTAGGTCATAAATTTCTTCTTCGTTTTTTGTTTTTTTCGGATGTGATTGCGTTGTGCCTGTTTACAGCAGAGCTGCATTCTTGCGCCGTTAGGCCGACACATCCTACTTCTGCTGGCATTTGTTGACTGGGTTAACCTTCCCGGGGTTTTCGTAAGACTGTTGTGTTATCCCCCCATCCCAGCCGGAAGACATAATGGTCAGCCCTCAAGGGAACGCAGGGGCAGACCATAGGCATTCCCCGCCATCCAAGGAGGCTTCCATAATTGCAGAGCCGACACAAAGAGCTCTGGTACTGGGCTCACCCAAGGAATCGTCACGTCCTGCACATGGCTGCTTAGTCTCACTTCCGTATATTGGGCCCTCCGTCCACCACAGGCTGTTCCTCCGGAAACCAGAAGAATGCAGTCTGCAGATAACATCCACACAGTGAGCTTTCGATTCGGACTTTCCACGTAATGGATTTGCTATCCAAGCAATATTCCATTTCGTGCCACTAGGACACTTTTTCCACCTTTGATGGTGCCCACACAGTGAGCTTTCGATTCGGACTTTCCACATAATGGATTTGCTATCCAAGCAATATTCCATTTTGTACCACTGGGACGCTTTTTCTGACTTTGATGACGCCCACACAATGAGCTTTTGATTTGGACTTTCCACGTAATGGATTTGCTAGCCAAGCAATATTTCATTTCATGCTTCTGGGGCACTTTTGTTACCGACATACTTGTGGTATGAAGTGTGGCAGTCTAAGTACTTCTTCATGCACCTTTAGATGTGTTAACACCTGAATGTAGTTAAGTAAGCTGCAGTCAACTTGAGCTTGTTGATATCTCCATAGAGCTTGTCCTCAAATGAAGCAGGTGTGGGCCAAAATATCTTTCTCTGTTCTGCATATATTGGGCACTCCTGCAGAAAATGTTTAGCTGTCATATTACCAGTTCCACAATTACATTCATCGGTATCTCCTATCTTTAGTTTATTGAACAAGTGGTATTTCAGCCTGTTATGTCCTGTGCGGAGTCTGAAGATTGCTACTTGTTCTCTTCGGTCGAGTTTGTAATATGCATCATCCTTCTGGTGGCCTGGATGCTCTGATTCCCATTTGGTTCTATAAGTGCCTTTTATAAACCTCTTTGCCTCATTATAGGTTATTTCTATTCAGGTTGTGGTAGTCGTCCGCCCTCTTTTGCTAGTCTGTCTGCCTCTTCATTTCCAGGTATACTGCAATGTGATGGGATCCACTGTATTACAACTTTTATTTTGGATTTCTGGCATAGACCATGGGATTCCCATTGTAGCAGACATTTGTTCTTCCTAGTCTACATTTGTGTAAGTCAAGTTTAGGGGGTGGGTTAACCAGTACCCATCCTACCTTCTCCTTCTCTCTCTCTCTCTCTCTCTCTCTCTCTCTCTCTCTCTCTCTCTCTCTCTCTCTCTCTCTCTCTCTCTCTCTCTCTCTCTCTCTCTCTCTCTCTCTCTCTCTCTCCCCCCCCCCCCCACCCCACCCCCAGCTTAAAGTTGGTACATATTTTACAGCTCAGTTCATTGCATGCTTCTTAGGTCATAGCTACAAGTCCATACTTTCAGGGAGGGGAGAGTCTGTGAATGAATTGTTCTTATATGATTTGTCAGCACTTTTAGAAGGCTGCATGACTTTGCTACTGACTAGCAGATTCACTTTACTGGGGTAGAACAGTGAGTAAATGAGTGATAACGAGAAGTGGAATTGATCAGTGAGGGAAGTAATGAACAAGAAAGGTGTCTTCACACTCCTGGGTGGGAGAGAAATACTAAACAAGAAAGGTGTATTCACACCCCCAGATTAAAAGGGAAATATTTATTCTTTTGAACGAACGAACATACTTTATTTTCAAAGGGTTAAGAATTGGGCACGCAGGCCCGTCTAACATTCTGCCCTTCTATCACCCTCTTTCATACATTATTTCATTCACACATCATTCAAGGCTAACTGAGAACAGCAACAATATAAAATATATGCATTATAAAGGCATGGGCAAAATGCAAAAATCAGTACTACCCGACTCAGTAATATTTAATAATAGTGTGGCACTTGTTATTAGCTATGTGGAATATACTGGTCTACCAAAAGGGGACTGACTGTTATACTAGGGTTTTATTATTATTATTATTATTTCTACTATTAAGGGGGAAGGAAATCCGTACTGCGATTATATGTATAGGGTTGTGTCAGGTCTTAGTCAGATATGACTGAGCTACCGTATAACAGTAGACGGTACTACCTGCTTTCTGTTAGCGCCGAACGTTGGGCGGCGCTTACCAAACCCGACACCCCACATTGTGCCAACGGCTTCGGGCGGAAGAGCGCAATTGGGAGGGTACAAGCCTTACCTTGGTGCGAGGAAATGCAACCTAAAGACAAAGTGTCATGGCAGGGCAGAACAGGCGCTAAGCCTTGGTTGGCAGCTGATCTAGGATCAAAGCTCTAACAGGTGGACAATTAGAGCATTGCTTTGCTGATCCGGCAGCTTCTGCAGCTTGTCTTGTTCCAGATGTAGAGGTGTTACCTTTCCTCTGGAGTGAACTAGGCAGGCCGAGAGAGGGATCATGCTGCATGGGCAACACATGATCTCTATATTTTAGCCCAGGCTTTGTGCTATGGAGAGGCAATAACTCATCCCTTACAAACTATCGTCTGTCAAGACGGCAAGGTGCCAATGATATGTATAGGGATTGGTGATGTCTTTGATTTCTTGTGAAAGATTGTTCCACAGCTGAGCTGCAGAGTATGTTAAGCTTGTTTTGTATAAGTCAATCCTAGGCTTCAGAATGTGTAGTATATTTAATCGTTTATTATATTATATTATTAAAATATTATTAAATATATTATTTTATTATAGTTTTTATATAATTATATAATTTTACATTTATAATTATTATTATATTTATATATATTAAATATTAAAAAAGAAAGATGGCTTCACACGAGTAGAAGTGAACCACTAAATAGGAATGTAAGGTGTCTTTACACTCTGGCATAGAATGGGAAATACTAACAAGAAAGGTGTTTTTACACTCAAGGGTAGAAAGGAATCACTAAACAATAACGTAAAGTGTTCTTACAATACAGAGTAGAATGGAAATAACTAAACATTTAAGGCATTCCTACAATACACTGTAGAAAGGAAATAACTAAACATGTGAGGTGTTCTTACACTACAGAATAGAAAGGAAATAACTTAAGAAATGTAAGGCATTCTTACACTACAGAATAGAAAGGAAATAACTAAACAATAATGTAAGGCATTCTTACACTACAGAATAGAAAGGAAATAACTAAACAAGAATGTAAGGCATTCTTACACAACAGAATAGAAAGGAAATAACAAGAATGTAAGGCATTCTTACACAACAGAATAGAAAGGAAATAACTACACTGCAGAATAGAAAGGAAATAACTAAACCAGAATGCAAGCCATTCTTACACTACAGAGTCTAAAGGAAATAACTAAACAATGTAAGGTGTTCTTACATTTCTGAATAGAAAGGAAATAACTAAACAAAACTAAGGTATCTTTACATCCTAGGGCATATCAGACAAGAATTGATAACATTGGTTGTGTCATCAACAATAGGCGGCAGTATGACATCACCGCTGTCTAGTATATTCACCTTCACAAGTCCTGCTGTCAAAAGACTTCTGGGTTGGAAGCAAGGAGATGAGGAGGAGAAATGGGCGGAGAAAGCGGTAGATTCCCTTGTCAAGAAGCTCAAGAAAAAGAAAGGTAAATGCAAGTACCGCAACCTAAATAAAGTAGGCTTTGCAATCATTATCCATAGAATGAAGGCTCCGGGTTTGTGTACATACATGATACAGGTTTATGTGTATTTATATTATCAGCATGTAGCACGGTTTCTTGGATAAAGTTGCTCTTGACACAGCTGCGAGGTCAGCATGGCAGATTGGATAAGATTACTCACTCTTAAACTTCCTGTGTGCTGATGCTGAGGCAGCGGGTTTAACCGCTACACAGGTCAGCAGAACTAAAATGTTGACTTCTTGTCTTTGGCTTGGGTATGTAAATTACAAGTATCACAGAAGTTGGAGTGGGTTCACCTGATGGCGAGGACTATTGGTAATAGGGAAGCCAATGTTTGCAGAAATGACTGTAGCCAGTGGTTCTTTGTAGAAATGACTGTGTGCAGTGTTGGTTGAGATGTCTGTGGCCAGTGGTTCCTTGTAGAGGTGACTAGCCAATGTTTGTAAAGATAATCGTAGCCAGTGTTTGTAAAGATAATTGTAGCCAGTGTTTGTAATGATAACTGTAGCCAATGTTTGTAGAGATAACTGTAGCCAATGTTTATCGAGATCAGCAGTCAAACATGTCAAGGGCAAAGAAAACAGATGATTGGAGATGAGCGCCACCTCGTGATGATTCTAATATGGTGGTAACATTCACATACTTTCTGGTTTGCTTATACTTCTTCACCCAGGTGCATTGGAAGACCTAGAGAAGGCACTGTCCTGCAAGGACCCTCACACAAAGTGTGTCACTATCCAGCGGTCATTAGATGGACGCCTGCAGGTGTCACATCGCAAGGGCTTGCCCCATGTCATCTACTGTAGGGTGTGGCGGTGGCCAGATCTGCAGTCACACCATGAACTCAAGCCGCTGGATACCTGCGAGTACCCTTTCAGTGCCAAACAGAAAGAGGTGTGCATCAACCCCTACCACTACCGGCGAGTTGAAAGCCCAGGTCAGCTGTTAGTTAATTGTGTTGGTTTGTTGTTACCTGTCTGTTCATGCCGCCTGTGTGTTGCTGGACCTTATAAGGGAGGTGAAGAATAGGTAACGCTGTAACTTACCATATGTGTTGTCATTCAGGTGTTGTCTTCACAATGAAGATTGGCTGCAGTAGATCTCCAACACTGTCTGTCTCTCGCCTTGATTGTACATTCTGTCAGATTGCTGTTCGTCCATCTCTTGATGTTATCTTCCCGCTTGTATCTTTTGTCTACCTCTTGCTTGCTTGGCTTCAATCTTACCCTTCACTATGGTTTTTATAGGGTGTTATGTCTTTTAACATGGCCAAAATATTTCACTTGCCTCTTTTTAATTTCCTACATCAACACTCTTTTCATTCCCAGTTTTTCTAGAATCTCTGTATTGAATTGTTTTTGTGAAATGAAATATGACATATTCTTCTATATATCCACATCTCCAGGACCTCTATTTGACTTTCTAGTTGCTTGTTCATTGTCTAAGCTTTCGCGCCATATAGTAGTGTTTAATATACATGACATTTGACAATTCTTATTTTTATTGCAGTGTTACTCTCTCTACATGTTCATGGTGTTGAAAACATTTTTGGCCACTCCTATCCTCTTTTTGATTTCTGCTTCACATATGCCATCATCTGTTATTACATGTCCAAGACAGCAGAAACTTGTTACATGTTCTAATATCTCCCCGGACTTGTCCAAGACAGCAGAAACTTGTTACTTGTTCTGGTATCTCCCTGTTTACTGTGACGTTTATTGATGGCCTCTACTTTCCACAACTAATTACCATAGCTTTTGTTGTTTGGATGTTAATATCTAAGCCACATTCTGCACCATGCCTCTTTATTTGTTCCACTAGGTTTTGTATGCGTGTTGTAAGTGGCATCTAAGGAGAGTGGTGTGAGGCTTCTACTTCATTCCAAAGAAAACTAGCTCCAGAATTCAGCTAATCATTAACACGTGTACAGATAGGAGGGCTTCGTGTCAGCTGGTTGGGAGTATGCTTCTTTGGGAGGTGACAGGCAGAAGCAGAAGATTGGCTTATTGTAGGGGTAGAGGCGTCAAGAGTTGATTAGAGGCAGGATGTTTGCCTCTAGCGTGAAGATTCCTGGATACAAATTAAGTTTCCTTTTCTGTCTCCATCCTGAAGTGGTTAAGAGGAAAGTGAGCCATAAAGTTGTACTAAAGACCTTGAAGCTACTGGTTGTGTGTCCTATATGGGACAAGTTGATGAGCAGGGACTGGACAATCATACAAAACAACCTGCTGCAACACCTATCTGATATTAACAGTTCCAACCACCGTGGGGATGCCGACATACGTGTTACGGCGATAAAATCGTGCACATCTCACGAACGTGATCGCAAGACATTGGAAAACCGTCTTATCTTCCAATTGGGTTCACTCTGCCCTCACGGCCTCAAATGTCCAACACAGTTTTATTTAAGTCCCTAGCGCCCCCCCCCCCCCCCCCCCCCCCCCATGTCCCTGTAGTCGTATAGTCCACTTACAAGCCAGTTGCATGTCCTTCACAGGACGTAGTAGTCAACACCAGCATTATCTTTACTTTCTGTGACTTCCCGGTTAGTTTGCGTGCGGCCGCTTCTCATTGCGTTCTTAACAACCATCACTTGTGCTATTTTATTATGGCAGACGCTTGGTGGTCTGCATCCAGATCGCCCACAGCAGCGTTTCGAGCTTGGCGTGCGGAATTGCGAACTGCATCCGTTACTCGCCACAGAGTCAGCTACAGTACTCTACATATCCATATTTTTTCCATTCGCTCTCATGGCGCACCCCTATCCCCCCAGTGCGGGTTCCCTCACCGGTTATCTCAGCTAATCACAGAGCTTCTGGTTGTACTGACCTTTAGTCAGTTGACCCCGTTAACCACGACATCTGGTTTACTCCGTCCATGGATAGTCGTTGAAACTAGGACACAGATAAGTGAAATTAATACTTTCATCTATTGTCTTTCGTGTATTTGTTAGTCTATTTTTGTTTGTTTGTTCTGTGCTGACAAAGGCTTTGACCGCAACATCCATTTTGTTTTTTGTAGTCGTGCTTTGGTAAAGCTCACAATCTACTACTCGTTTTTCAGTGATTCATTCATTGCCTTGTCGATAGGCTGGAATCAGTCATGGGCTAGAGAGGGGATGCTTGTCAGAATTTGATGTACTGAGCTACAGTTTTGAGGAAACTGTAATGTAGCCAGCTTTATGATGGTGAAATCCGGGTCATATGTTTGACAAAATAGTACAATGTAACTAGGGTTGCCAGATACGTGGGCACCAAAAGGAGGACATGAGAAGACAAAAAGGAGGACACATTGAATGTTTCATTTAAATCATTCCAGATTAAACCCACAGTCAGTACAATTTTATTACAATAGCTGCCAAATGCGAGAATACATTGCTACCTCTATTAATATCTCCAAAATTCACATTGGCATTGTCACCAGCAAAAGCAACACATTTGTAGTACAAATCATGTTTTTTGGAGTGTTCTCAAAATATACTGTGATATAGTTTCTGAGGTTTCATTTGGTGCGTTGTCTAACTCAAGAATCTTAGTTTGGATTCCACCTGCTTTCCAGTCAAAGTACTGAACAACGATCGGAAATATTTTCTGCGAACCGTGATTGCTAGCATCTGTCGAAAGACCGAAACATGAAATACCACTTAAAGATTTATCCAATTCATCAACAGTGGTGGGGGGGGGGGGGGGGGGGGGAAATCACCTGGTTTATTATTACTTCAGTCTTTGTTTTTGCACAAGCAATAATTTTAGCAATTTTTGAATCTTCAAATAATGTGTGCATCAAACCAGCTGTGCAGGTCATCGAGTTGTAAGACTGATGATGACAAACTATGAAATGCCAAAGTTGCTTCAGTCGCATGCGCTTTCTGCAACGCATTTGAGTACTTAGGCTGAAAAAACACGTCGATGTGCTAGATGACGCGGACACTTTGATTAGGTTTCTGTGTCTCTCACTGTCAACATGGCGCTCCAAGTCAGCAGTTCCTTTGTTGGCAACGGACAAGTAACTATCGTAAATCATACACTTTGCCTCATTCTCGTTGCGTCCTTCAATGAAGCATGGAAACTTATTTTTCATAGTGTTCGAGAATTTGCATTTTCTCTTTGTAGAAGCCATTTTCATAAACATAGGCGGCAAAAAATTACAAATAAAAAAAAAAAAACAATTTTAAGTGGCGTCTCTGCTACCGGAACCGGAAATAACATTAACATTTTGACTATAGAGACTACAGCATTGTTAGTGTTGCCGAATAGAGCAACAGTTAGATTCAAATTATATAAATAATTGGTGTTTCACATTTGGTATGAATAGGAAAATTAAATATATATTATTAAGCAATGGGTTTTAATAAAGAATGTAAACACATGGTAGAGTGTAGATACATTATAAGTTGTAACAACAATACATAAAATATTTAAAAAGCCGGACATTTTAAAGGTTTTTAGCTTTGCCTGCCGGACGGAGGACATTAGGCTAAAAAGGAGGACATGTCCTCTCTTTTCCGGTCGTCTGGCATCCCTAAATGTAACTAGCTTTATGATAATGAAATCTAGACTGTAGGTCAACATGGCCAAATGATAAGAACGTGTGTTCATAAACATCCGGTGTGCTGATGCTGAGGTATGGGGTTCAACCCCTACACCGCACAGTTGGACTAAAATGTTGATCTATCATCCTTGACTTGGGGACGTAAATTACAAGTACTTCTGAAGTCGGAGTGGGTTTGTCTGATGGCCAGGGACACAGTAATAGGAAAAGCTAAACCATACATAAAATTCAGTGTGTTTGGGCTACGCTTGAGTTCAAAGTGAGCAACAACAAAAATCTAGACCACAGACTTGACAAAACAGTGCAAAGATTCCAAAATCGTGGACGTTATTTTTGTTTTTAGACTAACCAGGTGATGCCATACTTCTCTATGAATTGGATACCTCACCCTTAAACTCTAGGATAAAAACAAAAGAAGAAATCCTGCTGCACATTCCACATATTAAGAATACCTCAGCAACTGGAAATAAAGAAAAGATTAGGCCATGACCCTGGCAAAATTTCACAGTATATAAATACATCCACTTCAGAATATTTCTAGTATGAGTGGGTTATGGGAGAGTTGAACTCCGCCAGGTTTTTCTTCTTCTTCTTCTTTCGTTCGCTTTAAATATGTCTATAACTGCAATGTTGTCTCGTATGAATTTATGTCATTTTAGTTCACACAACGATCCATAGAGTTTATCTTCCACTGTCATATCTCTAGACCAGAAGGTTTGCCTAGATATGTTATATTTTGAGCAGTCTTGGAGTATGTGTTCTGCTGTCTGCGACGCCAATCCACATGTGCACATGGCTGTTTCACCAATCTTGAATTTTGTATACATGTGGTTGCGTAATCTATTGTGTCCTGTTCTGAGGCGCAGAATAATTACTTGTTCTGGTCTGTCCATAATGTAGTCGTCTTGAGCAGGTTTTAGTGCTTTTCTGACTGATCTGATCATTCTTTTCTTTTGGTGGTATGTTACAGGCACATCAGGCTGTTCTTCTTTGGCTCCTTCCTTAGCCAATTTATCAGCTCGGTCGTTTCCGGGTACTCCGCAGTGGGATGGTATCCACTGTATGGTGACCTTATGCTGACTGCTAAGTTCAGAAAGTAGTGTCCTTAGTACTGGCAATTTTCCAGACAGGAGCGCCTCGAGTACTGATTTTGCATCTGTCAATAGCACCACAGGTTGTGTACCATTGTTGGTATTTAGTAATTTCTCTGTTGCTATCTTGATTGCCTCAATTTCAGCATCGTAGTTATGGCAGTACTTTCCTGTTGGTACTCTGGCTGTGTCCCTAGTATTATTTGGGTATTCTTTATACACTCCTGCTCCTCCATTTCGAACAGCATTTTGTGCTGCACCAGGTTATAAATTGCCCATGGCACACCATGCCCTTGGCATATCGTGTCCTCAACTGAGGTAGTGTCCTAGCTGTCTTTTGAGCTAATGGAAGGAGGAAAGATGGATGTGTAATGCAACATGTTTTCTCTATGATCAAATAGTTTCACTTCTGCGTTCATCCGGAGAGTTTTTTTCGGGCGTGATTACGCTGTGCCTGTTTACAGCAGAGCTGCTTTCTTGCGTCATTAGGCAGACACATCTGACTTCTGCGGGCATTTGTTGACAGGGTTAATCTTCCCGGGTGTTTCGAAGGACTTTCGACTCACTCGAACATAGATGCATTGTGCCTGTTTACAGTAGAGCTGTGTTCTTGTGCCATTTAACCGACACATCTGACTTCTGCAGGCGTTTGTTGACCGGGTTAACCTTCCCAGGGTTTCACTTTGTAAGTTAAAATCAGCAATAAACCTCCATGTTGTGTGGTGACATAAGAAGCTAGTGACCTGGCCCATCAAACCTCTGTGACACCATTATTTCCTCTTCTTCCATAGTGCCGGCTCTGTGGCAAAGGGGTTACTAATGCAATTCGTAATCCAGCATACCATATTTGAAACACAGCTGTGGGCGATTTGGATGCAGACAGTCTTGCATTGGTTTCTATACAATGGTATGTGTGCCGGTCATTCAGAAAGCAATGATAAACTACTGAACGTAAATTTTGCCCAAGAATCATTAACACACAAAAAAATGCTAGAGTTGACTGCTACGGTCCTGTAAATGATATGCAACTAACTTTTTAAAACTCTTCCATAGTGTTGCCACCAGTGCTGGTACCCCGATACAGCGAATACCCAACTCATGGAGCTTTACCCCCATTCCAGCAGATTCCGGAGCCATCGATGCCACACAATATCACATACCCGTTTCCACAGCAACACTCTCCACAGACGCCAGGCTCGGGGCCTGGCAGCCCTTTTGGTCTCCCAGGTAAGAGGTGCAGACATTGTTACTGTTGCTTCTTGTTTTGTGTATCAGTGGGTTGGTAGCATCATTTGGAGTTGAGGCTTGATGTTAAGCTAGATTTCAAGTTTTCAGTTGTATAATACCTTGTTATGTGTGAAATGGGCTTTTTCTGTGTGAGACAGAGAGAAAGAGAGAATCCTCATATCTGTCACATAGTCATCATCATCAAGTGCCGTGCCTGCTGGCGTAGGCGTTCATGACTGCACAGATCTAGGTCTTCGGTTTTCTGGATCAACTCTACTGATGATATTCCTTCATGCCACCGTCTCAAACCATCCAGCATCATTTCTCTTGGTTGGCCTCTGCCTCTCTTCCCCTCCATCTTTCCAGTTGTCACGATGTTCTTCAATGCCTCTCTTCTCATCACATAACCTAAGAAAGCTGTTTGTCTCTTTCTTATTGTTGTAAGTAATGTTCTAGTTTCATTAGCCTCTTTCATGCAATCGTTAGTTACTTTGGCAGTCCAAGGAATTCGCAACATTCATCTCAGGAACCACATCTCTGTTGCTTCCAAGTTCTTCCTAATTTGTTTATTTACATTCCAAGATCCACTGCTATACAGCAAAACAGATTATAAATAACACTTCAGCACACTCTTTCTTACATTCAATGATAGTGACTTATTGCATAAGATAATTAAAGGACCCTCTTTACATGCATTGGGGTGTATTTGGTATATGGTGCTAGGCTCATTTGTTTAATAGTCCAATCTGCACTCAGTGATGGGGTCAGTGTCACGCCGGCTGCCTTTTCTTCCCAAGCCATTTTCTGGTGCCATTCTTATTGTGGATAAACCTAGAAGCTCGGGTCAATTTAAATATCTGCTGCGATGGGGATTCGAATGCTGGGCTAGCCAGCCAGGTAAGTATGCTAGCCTGTGCGCTGTTGCCACTCCAGTATCTTGTATATATGTAGAATAGTATCTTGTATATTTGAGTTGAGTCAACAACCAATATCACAGTACTCAGGACATTCCCATTTGCGCTCTGTCTTCATCTTTAACAACTGATAGTTAGTCAGTTAGTTAGTCTCGGTTCCAACTTCATGGCAAAGGGTCGTCCCCATTATGCTCCATTCCTGTGCCGGTGAATATCACACAAAAAGATCCTCGCTGCCCAGTGTGAAAAGTGGAAAAGACAGGAGTCTTGGCAAGCTAACAGCCCGCACAGGTACACTGTGCATAATTCTGCCGCCAGAATGCCAACACAAAGGTCCTCCACGAAAAATACAGTTCATCGTTGATGGAATCGGCAGTCACCAGAAAGACTTCATTGACCCGGATTTTATCCCATATGGCTCAGTCTCTTTCTGCAGGGCGACCCGCTGAAAGCATCGCACAAGGCACGAACTCCATAGCTCCAGCAATACTTCCCGGTAGAGAGTCACAGTACCAATGGTACCAGTTGCAGTCTGATTATGTGTCCGTCTGGCCTTTCCTCAGCGCAGTGAGTGCTGACCAGATCCTCAAGTCACTCCCTGCGGCACCATTCTCTCCATGCAGTGATGGCGTATGTGTTCTTCTAACTATACACATGATCCTAAAGGGTCTTGACAACATCTGCCTTATCGTGCACCATACTCCACATCTATCTATCACACAGTATTCCTTGTATCTGTGAAATTGTGTCTGTCACATAGCACCTTATGTATCTTTTCATATGTCGTATGTAACTATGAAAAGATTTATGTTATTGAAATATTTTATGTGTTTGTGAAATAGTATAATAGTATCTTTTAGTATAAGGTGTGCCGGTCTCCGTGGCCTAAAGGCTTATGAACGGGATTCGTGCGCTGCTTACCACGTGCTCGAAACGCAGCAGCAACCGATTTGGCAGCAGACCGTGTCGTGCTGGGATTTTAATGTGTTGCTATGGGAGCCAGTCGTTCAGAAAGCAATGGCAAACTACTAAACGTAAAACTTGCCAAGACATCAACAACAGCAGTAAAATGCTGGTGTTAACAACGATGTCCTGTACATAGGATATGCACACACACAAAAAAGGTATAAGGTGTGCCCCTATAGTTTGCAATATGCTTATGAGGGTATTGAATATACAAGGGACGATAAGAAAGTAATGCACCTTAATTTTGTTTTAAGAAACTATTTGTTCAAAATTAATTAAATTTACTGACAATATACATGAACATTTCTCTAAACATGTTCTACATAATACCCATTAACTTGTACAGCCTTATGCCAGAGTGAAAAAAGTGTATACATGACTAAAAAGTTTTGTCCTGCTCTCGTAGCCATTTCTTAACGGTGTTTCATACAGCTCCGTCACATCACTGTCTGAAGTTTTAACTCTTGAACCCAGTGACTGACGGTAGGTACTCTTATCGACAGCACAACTTCTATATACAACACACAAATCTTTGGCTGTGAATGTTCTCAACACTTTCTTTTTCCATAGCCAGAAATTATATTACAATTTGCTGTTTGTAACACAAGTTGGTCACACATGCCATTTTAACAGATTACTGTAGCTATTCTATTTGTCACATGTGGCGCAATTTCATACAAACAGTGTATTCCAAACTTGAAGTGTGCAAAATTTAATGTTTCTGTTTTTATTGTTTGCTGAGACAAAAATATGTCTTGCATTGCTTTCAGACCAACCCTCATAGATAAACATTCTTCTTCCTCCTCATCTGCTTCAAATAGGATGTTAGCTGTGTGGTTCTCATCCACGGGTAAGCAGCATTGTTTGATTAGAAGCCCAAGAGTCAACTTTGACAACAAAACAGTTGTATCAATATGATGTAACATGTAACCATTGCTGTATATTTGACAGCTGACACTCCTCCTCCAGCCTACCAAGCCCACGATGATAACCAGAACAACCAGAATGGACCCCAGCCCATGGATACGAACCTGCAACCCAATCCAGCACACTCTGGTCCACCGCTGCCAAACCCAGCCTTTTCTCTGTCAAAGCTTGGGCCTCGGATGCCTGGCCAACGATTGCCACTTGGAGGAGGTATGGTTTCCACACTGTGTAGTTATTGTTTGGTGTTATGTGTAAAGATCTGGGGGAGGCGTTGTGTGTGTGCACGTGCTCGCATGTATGACACAAAGTTTTGTAAGATTGATATCCATATACTGATCCACGACTGGTGATCGAGTGAAATGGCGAGTCATGACCGCCCATGCTTTGCGGCATGGCACATGATTGATTGATACTGGAATTCAAACTTCTAATCTTCTGAATCTGAGGATTACAACCTATCAGTCGTGCCTGTTTTTCTCTTTCAACCACCACATACGTACACACTCTCTCCTGATTTTAATGTTTAGAGCCCTAAGCTGTGGCAGATGTTTACAGCTGTTGCAGAAATGGTAAGAATTGTAGTGACAAACATTTGAAAGAAACTTTTTTCTAAAAACAAATGACATATTTATGCGAGTAGATTTCCAATCAAAACCTCAAAAGTGTGATAGAAATTACAGTAACCATGCCATTGTCTTGTAACCTGTCAGTATTATTGTTAAGGATGTCAAGAGTGTTAAGCATGTGAACAGTTTCATAAGGACAGTTTAATGATGGCCGCCACACTTTTTATCAGTGAAAGGATGAAACCTATAGAAATTCATCGGCGAATGAAGGTCCAATATAGTGATGCATGCCTGTCAGTCCAGCAAGTGTAAGAGTGGAGTAGGAAGTTTCACAACTTTTCGGTCTGAAGAGCTACAGCAGGTGGTGCATGCAACCAAGAGAATTGTTTTCTACAGGAACCAAGCACTTTATTAGCGCTGGAGGACTTGCAGTGGTGGCTACATCAAAAAATAATACATTTGTTCTTTACTTTTTTAGAATATATTCTCTCTCACACACACACACACACACACACACACACACACACACACACACAAAACTTAAGGTTTTCATTTGAATCCCCCTTGTATATGACAATTAATGCAGTCACATGACTTTAGTAATCTTCAAAGCAACAAACTTTGTTTGTACATATTCCTGAGCGAACTTTGACCACATGAGTCGTTTAGAAAAATGCTAAGACTACACCTTGGACAAACACGGTGAAAAGTCTGCATCTTGAGACTGTCTAGACAAGAACTGCTTACTCAGATTAGATGTGAAGAGTTCATATTCTTTGGATAGGGAAAACTGGAAAGTTACATGGCAAGATGCTAGATCACTGACACCATGGCATGGAGCATATCTGAATCAGAAATACGAGGTGGCTTCAAATGACAACTTTAAAAGTGTGATAGAAATTACAGTAACCGTGTCATTGTCTTGTAACCTGTCAATATTGTTGTTAAGAATGTCAAGAGTGTTAAGCATAAAAGTGCAAATGAATACGGTGATGTCATAAGAACAATTTAAAGATTGAAAGTTACATGGCAAGATTCTAGATCACTGACACCATGGCATGGAGCATATGTGAATCAGAAATGGCAGCGTGTGAGGCAGTTAGTTGCATATCTTTTACAGGACATAGCAGTCAACTCCGGCATTTTTTGGCTGCTTGTGATTCCTGGGCAAGTTTATGTTCAGTAGTTTGCCATTGCTTTCTGAATGACAGACACTCATACCATTGTATGGAAAAACTAATGCAAGGCAGTCTGCAGGATTACAAATTGCATTCATAACCTCATTGGGACGAGGCTGCAGACTGAGCATGACGACGACTGCCACCTGGCGTGAATTATAAGGAATGTTTTGTTTGTGGTGAAGTCATTTTCATTGCACTAGGATATCTTCTTACAAGCTTCAGTCTCCTGCCATAGATAACACAATGAGAATCTCAGTACAGCACACAAACTCTGCAGCAGCAAGGTTCTAAATTTGATTAAAATCACACTACAGATATTGGGTTTTATGGGTAGGTTTTCTCATTTTTAGATTGAGAATATCAGGCCTGCTCATTACGATATAGGGGCAGGTTAGTGTAATCACTAGGGGTACTACACGGATAATGCCACGAGTGTGGTCGGGCGAGGGTTCCTCATCTGCTAAAAGAGGTAAAGACTAGCCACCTGTTCCTCCGTGCATTCAGGCCTGCAACATATGATAACCCTGTCACATCAAACTCATTACAAGCTCTTGCTTTGGGCCCTTTTATTTCCTCGTTTAGATTTCCAGCTGCTATGGATTTTTAACACGCTCAACGTGCCCGCAGGTACTCGCCCTTGTCCATGTAGGTTAGGTAATCAATCTACTAACTCGTGTCACTTTAGAACTTACGCAGGCGACGTTATCTTCCACATCATGAATTGTAATAAGAGCTCACACAAGTGGGAGTATATAATCCTTCTCTCTGGCGGTCTTGTGAGATGGCAGCCCGTGACCACCCATGATTACCAGCATGGCACATGATGATGATGATTTAATCATTTTCTTATTGTATATAATATAGTAGTCTCGATCAGTAAACTGAGATTAAAGAAAGGCAGAAGAGTATGAATCTTGAAAAGAAGCAGCTTTGTAAGAAATGTAGTGTAATACTTGAGTATTGCCCCATCAGAAGCAGCCCTAAGAAATGTATTTTTGTATAATATTTTAGTATTTCTCCAGCAGAAGCAGCCCTAAGAAATTTATTTTTGTGTAATATTTGAGTATTTCTCCAGCAGAAGCAGCTCTGTAAGAAATGTATTCATGTGTAATACTTGAGTATTTCCCCAGCTTTGTACGTTTAATTTTTCCATTGTCAACAGATAAGCAGCCAGTAAATTACCAAGAGCCGCACTACTGGTGCAACATTGTTTATTACGAGTTGAACAACCGGGTTGGTGAGCAGTTCCAGGCCTCCTCCAACAGCATCGTTGTTGATGGCTTCACCGACCCCTCGCGCACAGACCGCTTTTGTTTAGGTTTGCTGTCCAATGTGAACCGCAACTCCACCATTGAGAACACACGGCGTCATATAGGACGAGGTCAGTTCTGGAATGTTCTTGTTTTGCTAATGAGATGTGTTTACGTGATATTATTGGTTTGTTGTGGTTATTGATCTAGGGGGATTTCAGTTTCTAGCCTTCAGGGTTTAAAAAAAAATCATTTTCCTCTTAGATATTAAATATCTTGATTTGCCCTCAACTGCTTTCTGGAGGATTACCTTTGAGCGGGTGTCATGACATGTGACATGACGTGATATGCCCAGTATTGTGATGTGTGACATGCCCAGTGTCGTGACGTGTGACATGCCCAGTGTTATAACATGTGACATGCCCAGTTTTTTTTTTTTTTGGGGTGCTCGCTCGCTTTGAACTCAAGCATAGACCATAACACTATTTTTATAGTAATGATGGACTGAATGTTTGCGTGTGGGTTAACTTTCCCTATTAACAGTGTCCCTCGCTATCAGGCGAACCCACTCTGACTTCAGAAGTACTTGTAATTAACGTCCCCAAGTCAAGGTCAGCATATTAGTCCAGCTGTCCGGTGTAAGGGATGAACTGCTAACCTCGGCATCAGCACACCGGATGTTTAAGAACACTGTTCTTATCCATGCGGACCTGCGCATGCCCAATGTCATGACGTGTAATATGCCCAGTGTCATGACATGTGATATGTCCAAATCTGGCAAGCTATTGATGTTTCACCACTAAAAGTGTCTCAAATCTGGCATGTCATAAAGCATACCAGATTTGAAACATACATATTCACTTGGTGTTTGGCAGGCATTCATTGTTTGCTTTCTATGCAAATTATCCAGAATTTCCTGAAGCATTTGTTTGCAAAAGCCTGGATCCTCCTGTGTGTTTCTGCAGTGAGAGTATTACTTTCGGGAGGGGCCAAATATACATCTTTTATCAGATTTTTTATTATGTTCTGGCTAAATGTAAGACTTACAATCACACCTCGACTGGCATTTACATAATGAATAGACAGTCACACAAAAGGCTATAAATGGTGTTTACATGAAGGATAGATATTCGTTCATAAGGCGTTGCACGTGTGTGTGTATGTGTTTATACACGTGTGTGTGTGAGAGAAAGAAGATTGGACAATCACCCATGATGCATTGATTGACATATAAATAGCCAATCACACATGATTCATTGATTTGTGTGTATATATATATATATATATGAAGAATAGCCAGTGACTCATGATGCATTGCCAAAGACAGAAAGCATGGATTATGGATGCCTACAACAGGGTTATAAGTAAAGTATTCTACATTAATTAAACTACTGTAGTCGACACTAGTTTTATAAAGACAGAAAGCAATGTGTCAGTCTGGCTTGTGGCTTGTATTGTAGGTGTTCACCTGTATTATGTCGGAGGTGAAGTCTATGCCGAGTGTCTCAGCGACAGCAGCATCTTTGTCCAGAGCCGCAACTGTAACTATTCTCACGGCTTTCACCCAACCACCGTCTGCAAGATTCCGCCCAATTGTAGTCTCAAGATCTTCAATAACCAGGTGGGATCTCTTTTATTTTCTTCTGTCTCTCCATCTTTGTCTGTCTGTCTCTCTCTCTCTCTCTCTCTCTCTCCTTTCTCTCTCCCTCACTCTCTCTGTATGTATATAATTGTGTGTATGATATTTTTTTGTCTCACTGCAATCTCTCCCCGTGTCTGTTAGACATACCTATCTTTTTTGTCTCTCTCTCTCTCGCTCTCTCTCTCTCTCTCTCTCTCTCTCTCTCTCTCTCTCTCTCTCTATCTCTCTCTCTCTCTCTCTCATTGTTTTTGTCTCGCTGTGCCTCTCACTTATTCTCTCCCTCTGTCTTTTAGATTTACCCATCTCTCGCTGTTTTTGTCTCGCTATGATCTCACTTGATCTCTCCCTGTCTTTTGGACATGCCTATCTCTCTCGATGTACACAACCTTACAAGTCCAACAATGTGGCAGCAGTGGATCTTGATAATAAACCCATCACGCTGACCCACAGATGGACCTAGCAATTGAAAGAGGCTGCTATCCTGTGTGTTTATATACTTCTTAATTCCTTTTTCAATCACTTAAAATCTTTTGCCGAACTTAAACAAAACAAACAAACAAAATGCCCTGGGAACCCAGTTAACAAATGCCCGCAGAAGTCGGATGTGTCGGCCTAAAGGTGCAGGTATTGCAGCTCTGCTATAAACAGGCACAACACATTTACATCTGAGTTTGAGTCAAATGTCCTTCGAAACACCCGGGAATGTTAACCTGATCAACAAATGCCTGCAGAAGTCGGATGTATCGGCCTAAAGGCGCAAGCATCGCAGTTCTTGCTGTAAACAGGTAATCATGTTAAAAAAACTCTCTGGATGAATGCGGAAGAAGAAACAAAATGCTGTCCTCGAACAAAACTACATGCCAACCAAATACCACAATTAACAATGCACACACAAAAATGTCACTATAAATATCTTGGTGTCCCCACTTTGTCGCGGTGGGGGGCTTGCGTGTCCCAGATATCCCAAGAGTATTGACGGATACACAACTACATGTCGGACAGGCCTTGGGTTAGGGACTAGACCAAGAGAGACAACCTGCTGCTCTGCAGGTAGACTGAGGATAGCAGTCAATGTCTAAATTAGGCGCACGATGCCGCTAAAGTTTGGTCCGGGCACATACTCTAAGGCTCTCAGCTGAGGGATATGGCTGAACGCCTCTAAGCCATAAACGCTCAGATATGAGAGCCGGGCCGATACCCACCTACCGATAAATGGAGGTGAGATGCTGAGCACGCTACATGCTTGGTTCAGATACTTGTTCGAAGGCTTTCAGCTGGGGGATATGAAGGATCCCCGGATGAGAGGGCTTGGCCGTTTCTCGCGCACAGAGGTAAGGTGCTGAGCCGGCAGCACATGTAGCCTACCTCATGAGCGAGTACTAAAGGTAGAATAGTGCCCCAGTCACATGAAATGGTTACAAAACATGTCTGTATCTATACTCATAGAGAGTGTAGTCAAGGTGGGAAAACGTCTCAATAACATGAAATGGAACGCCTCGTTAGCGAATCCATTGCGTGGTCCAAAGTCTGAAGCGAAAGCTTACCTAGTGTATGTCGTCACAGACTGACCGTTCGTGGTTTGTGTTTGAGCGACCAGTGGCATGCGATAGAGGGAAGTGAGGAATTAAAGCAGCTATGAGCAGGACATGGCAATTCCTCGGGTGAGCCCAGTCTCAGAGCAATATGTGCCGGATCTGCAACTATGGAAGCCTCCTTGCATAGTGGGGAATGCCCTTGGTCTGCCCCTGCCTTCCCTTGAGGGTTGACCGTGATGTCTTTGACGTTCTATCTTGACCAACTGAGATGTGGGCGACATCACAACATGCCTCAAAACCTGAGGAAGGCTAACCTCATTAAAAAATGCCCGCCGAAGTCGGAAGTGCTGTCCTATGGGTGGCAATATAAAAATTGGCACTGCGCATTTACCTCCAAGTGAAATGTCTTGTCCGAATGTCTCTCGTCCTAGGAACAGCTCTGACTAGCTAGTTTCCGAATGCCGCTCATGTCTGGAACAGCTCTGACTAGCTAGTTTTCCTAATGTCCGTCGTGCCCGGAACAGCTCTGTCCGGGCACAACGACAAGCACATGTCCGAATCAAAAACTAGCTGAGTGGATACCGTCTGCGGACCGGTCTGGTTTGTGCAGAAAAGGCCAGTGGTGAACAAAATGCCCAATATATTGAAGTGAGGAATTAAAGCAGCCATGAGCAGGATGTGACGATTCCCTCGGTGAGCCCAGCACCAGGGTGCTATGTGTCGGCTCTGCAATTATGGAAGCCATCTTGGATGGCGGAAAATGCTATGGACTGTCCCTGCCTTCTCTTGAGGGCTGATCCAGAAGCATTCGACCATTCCAACTTGACAAGCTGGGATGTGGATAGCACCACGAAAGTGAGAGTCCCACAGGAATGCTAACCTGTCAAAAGTGCTGAAAGTCGAATGTGTTGGCCTAAGGGTTTCGGCCCGAGGGTGCCTAACTAGACACACCGCAATCACATCTGAAAAAACACTCCGGATGAACGCAAGAGAGAGAGAGAATATCCTGGTTCTGTCGAGGTAGTTGGACTAAAATATAGACTTCTCGACCTTGACTTGGGGATGTCACTTGTAAGTACCTGAGAAGTCGGAGTGGGTTCGCCTGATGGCACGAGACACTGGTAATAGGGAAAGCTAATCCACATGCAAAACTCAGTCCAGTGCACTAGAAGTAGTAGCACGTGTGTGGATTATGCCTGACTTCAAAGTGTGCAGACGCAAACACATCAGCATATCTTAGGGGCATATATCAACAGTGATGGGCCATAACATTGAGGAGATATCAAAGGGCTTTGGTATGTTGGCCATCTAGCAGGGAGATTGGGATGTTGGCCGTCTAGCCGGGAGATTGGGATGTTGGCCGTCTAGCCGGGAGTATGTTGGCCGTCTAGCAGAGAGATTGGGATGTTGGCCGTCTAGCAGGGAGATTGGGATGTTGGCCATCTAGCAGGGAGATTGGGATGTTGGCCGTCTAGCAGGGAGATTGGGATGTTGGCCGTCTAGCAGGGAGATTGGGATGTTGGCCGTCTAGCAGGGAGATTGGGATGTTGGCCGTCTAGCAGGGAGATTGGGATGTTGGCCGTCTAGCAGGGAGATTGGGATGTTGGCCGTCTAGCAGGGAGATTGGGATGTTGGCCGTCTAGCAGGGAGATTGGGATGTTGGCCGTCTAGCAGGGAGATTGGGATGTTGGCCGTCTAGCAGAGAGATTGGGATGTTGGCCGTCTAGCAGGGAGATTAGTATGTTGGCTATTAGAAGGGAGATTAGTATGTTGGCCATGTAGAAGGGAGATGGGTATATTAACCATGTATAAGGAAGATTGGTATATTCACTATGTATAAAGGAGATGGGTATATTCACCACATATAAAGGAGATGGGTATATTCACCATGTATAAAGGAGATGGGTATATTCACCACATATAAAGGAGATGATTATATTCACCATGTATAAAGGAGATGGTTATATTCACCATGTATAAAGGAGATGGGTATATTCACCACATATAAGGGAGATGGGTATATTCACCATGTATAGAGGAGATGGTTATATTCACCATGTATAAAGGAGATGGTTATATTCACCACATATAAGGGAGATGGGTATATTCACCACATATAAGGGAGATGGGTATATTCACCATGTATAAAGGAGATGGTTATATTCACCATGTATAAGGGGGGATGGGTATATTCACCATGTATAAAGGAGATGGTTATATTCACCATGTATAAGGGGGGATGGGTATATTCACCATGTATAAAGAAAATGGGTATATTCACCACATATAAGGGAGATGGGTATATTCACCATGTATAAAGGAGATGGGTATATTCACCATGTATAAAGGAAATGGGTATATCCACCATGTATAAGGGGGATGGGTATATTCACCATGTATAAGGGGGATGGGTATATTCACCACATATAAGGGAGATGGGTATATTCACCATGTATAAAGGAGATGGGTATATTCACCATGTATAAAGGAAATGGGTATATCCACCATGTATAAGGGGGATGGGTATATTCACCATGTATAAGGGGGATGGGTATATTCACCATGTATAAGGGGGATGGGTATATTCACCACATATACGGGAGATGGGTATATTCACCATGTATAAAGGAGATGAGTATATTCACCATGTATAAGGGAGATGAGTATATTCACTATGTATAAAGGAGATGGGAATATTCACCATGTATAAAAGGAGATTGATTGATTTAAGAACCGACATCACAGCATTCGGGGCATTCCCATAAGCGCTCCGTCCCCATCCTCAGCAGCCAGCGAAGAGTCCCAACACCAATAGTGCTAGTAGCAATCTGATTATAAGTCCGTCTCGCCTTTCCTCTGAGCGTTGAGCATCGGCCAGAACCCCTCGTCACTCCTCGCTGCCTCATTCTTGCCGGACCATGGTGATCCACGAAAAAAGGAGATGGGTATATTCACCATGTATAACAGGAGATGGGTATATTCACCATGTATAAAAGGAGATGGGTATATTCACCATGTATAAGGGAGATGGGTATGTTCACCATGTATTAAGCAGATTAGTATTTTCACCATGTATAAGGCAGATTAGTGTACATTGAATCTTCTTGCATTTCAGGAGTTTGCAGCCTTGCTGTCGCAGTCCGTGAACCATGGATTTGAGGCTGTGTATGAACTCAATAAAATGTGCATTATCCGCATGAGCTTCGTGAAGGGTTGGGGCGCCGAGTACCACCGGCAGGACGTCACATCCACGCCCTGCTGGATTGAACTACATCTCAACGGGCCTTTGCAGTGGTTAGATAAGGTCCTGACCCAAATGGGGTCCCCCATGAACCCCATCTCGTCTGTGTCATGATGGCTGTTGTAGGGGTTATATGCAACTTTTATTGATTTTTGTCTGTCTGTCTCTCCGCGGTCTTCTTATGTACATCGTTAATCATGCGTTGGTTTGTAACAGTTGTGTGTTATCAAAAGTGAGCCCGTTTTGAATTGATGAGTTCATTTATTCTGAATTTTTAAAATAGAGCATGCTAGTTGTGAATTGATGAGTTCATTTATTCTGAATTTTTTAAATTTAAACATACTGTTTTGAATTTATGAATTCATTTATCTTGAATTCTTATATTAAGACATGCCAGTTTTGAATTTATAAATTCATGTAGTCTGAATTTTAAAATTAGGACATGCCTGTTTTGAATTTATAAATTCATGTATTCTTAATTTGATATAATTAATACATGGCATTTTGAAATTATAAATTTAGTTATAAATTTTGATAAAACAAATTATAGTCATGACTCTGTTTAGCATGTTTTTATTGAATAAGGACTTCATGAGTGCTACTTTTTACTTAATGAATTCATATTTAATGGTATGAATATTTGAAATAAGAAGCCAGTCTGAATTAATGAATGCAGGCATACTAGTTTTGATAACTGAATTGATGTATGCCAGTTTGGTGTAATGAATTGTAATGGGAAGGTAGATGTATGTGTTTTATACCTGTAGATATTAAGAAAATAGTGAATTATTATCATTAACTGAAAATCCCTTTACATTCACTTTTTTTTTTTTCCATGGATATATGGTGTTTTTTCATGAATTTATGGTGTTAGTTATTAACTGGAGGAGTCAGTTCATGTCTTCCTGTCAGTTAACAGAAGGCTGCGGGGTTTGGTGTGCCTGCGCTTACACCTCTAGTGCGATGGTGGCAGGGTAATCAGTTCATTCCCAGCATTCAGTCAGTTGGACTCGGCTTGATTTCTCTTTCAGAAAGCCATGGTGAATTACTGAATATAAAGTTGTCTGGTAAATCTGGGATTGTGGTTGATGGACATGCAACATTAAGTCAGTCAATCAGCAAGGTTTGAATGCCAGATAATAGTGAATCAACTGTCTATTAAAAATCTGGCTTCTATCCCTCAGTGGATGGTGAATCAACAATCTGTTGGATAATTGGCTTCTGTCTCCCAGTTGATGGTGAATCATGTCTGTTAAACATCTGGCTTCTATCCCTCAGTGGATGGTGAATCAACAGTCTGTTAACTAGCTTCTATCCTCAGGTCAGGGATTTTTTTCTGGCTCTGTGATTGAAACATTGCTCTGCAATCGACCCATGGCTCTCTGATTGAACCCATGGCCTTGTGATTGACTCATTCTCAGAGGTATCTCAAGGAAAGGCACAGGTAGTGAGAAGGTTAAACAAAAACTTGCCCTAAAAATAGTTAGTGGGTGGACTTTCAATTGTCTGTTTGTCAGCACTGCCCCAGTGGTACTGCATTGGTTAGTCCACATGGTCACAGGTTGAAACCCCATAGAGTCTGTGGGTGTGAGCATGTGGCTCTGGTCGTGCTAGCCTTGTAGATTGTAAACTATACCTTTTTCTCGGAGGTCAGGTGGCCAAAGTAATACTGCCCACATCACACTTTGAGTGTCCTTTGGTCAAGAACATCTAGTTGTGGCAACATATCCCATAGTGGCATGGGAGGGGGGTGTGTATTGACCTAGTTTCTCATGGGTGCATGTGAGTGCAGGTCTAACCCTACAGACACCATCACAATGTGACACTTGTGTATTACTTTGTGTCAGTCGCTGGGGAATCCTTCAGGCAATAGACGTAGAACGAGAAGTAAATTTGCAGGTGATGATCACCATTCATGGCAGTAGAGATTAGTGGACACACATCATCATTATGCACCTGACTAGTTGGCTTAGGTGTTCATCTCTCGCTCCACGGGTCTTGGTACTTGTTCTGAATCAACTCAGCTGATGATATACTTCCATGCCACCATCTCAGTCCATCCAGCATCATTTCTCTTGGTCTGTCTCTGCTGATCTCTCCAGAGGTTATGCTGTTTTCCAATTCCTCTCTTCTCATTATATTACCAAAGAACACTGTTTGCCTCTTTCTTATAAGTGTATTTAATGTTCCACTTTCATTAGATTTTTCCAGACAATTGTTAGTTACTCTGGCAGTCCAAGATATTCGCAACATTTGTCTCTGTTGCTTCCAAGCTCTTCTTAATTAGAGACACCCTGGATATTATCACAATTGGAAACTGTATTGTGGCCACACAGATTCAACCCCACAATTGATGGGACATGTGCTCTGAAGCATGACCAAACAGACTGATATGTTTACTTTGTCCTCAGATCTCTCCTGTCAGGGCTGATTGATACCTGAGAATGTATTTCTTATATTATGTCATGGATTACTGATCTTGCTGAGCTGCCGCGGAATTACAATTTTTTAGCTGAAGTTATTTCACAGGTTACTTCGCTGTAAAAATGTTTTCTTGTGATATTTTTTTTAAAATGTTGATGAGTTGCGGCTTATTTGTAATTGTGTTTTCTGCTGCCCTGAGTGTGGCTTGTGCGCCGTACATGAGGTAATGTTTTTTCTGCTATCAATTTCTCTATTTCAGTGAGTTTAAATCTCTCCACAACGGTCACATATTTTGGCTACCATTAATTTCTCCACTATGTTGATTTTTTTTTGGGGGGCGGGGGGGGGGGGGGGGGGGGGGGGCGGGATCGGGGAATCTCTCATACACTGGAGTGTTTTTTTTTTTCTAATCTCTCCACAAAAGCACATTTTGGCTGTCTGTACTACATGTATGTGATTTTTTTTTTTTTTTATGTAAAAAAAAATCTTGATAACTGCTATTATGTGAATCTCAGAACTGTTTTATGATATGCAGGGTTTCGATGTGGTTTCATGAACAGGCTGGTATGCTTCTTTGAGCAGTGAGCTTTTTTTTTTTTTCACTTGCTCACTTTGAACTTAAGCATAGTCCATACACACTATTTATAGTAGTGATGGACAATTTTGCGTGTGGGTTAGCTTTCCCTATTAACAGTGTCCCTCGAACCCACTCCGACTTCAGAGGTACTTGTAATTAACATCCCCAAGTCAAGGACGACAGGTCAACATTTTAGTCCAGCTGTCCAGCGTATGGTGTTGAACTGCTAATCTCGGCATCAGCACACCGGATGTTTAAGAAACGCGTTCTTATCCATTCGGCCATGCGGACCTGCAAGAAGTGAGCTTGATTATGACAAGAACGGGGTGGTGAAGTCTCACTGGGATTGAGTGGGAATTGCAGCAAACCAAAGGACCCACATCTTGAAAGGCTGATTCAGCAGGGCATGAGCAGTGGATCTGGCCTGTCTGGACAATGCTCAACCCATAGAGGAACATGCAGGCAGACGTCCAGTCAGGATGACAGTTGTACCCTGGATCCTGGAGGAGGAGACAGAGCACAAGTGGGAATGTCCCAAGTGCTGTGGTGTTCTTTGTATCATATTTCAACCTCTGAGGAGGTGAGGTGGAGGAAGATTCTGTTAAGGTTGTGCCTGGTTCGGATCTAACATACGTTAATACTTTCATGTGCCCAGTCATTAATTAACCTTTACAGTCTCGGATGATTTTGTAAGGCTTGAGCGAAGCACCAGTAACGACTGGAAAAACCAGCAAGGATGTATGACTTTCACAAGCACAACAAGTACTGTGTTGCCTCTTAAAATATCTGGCCAGATTTCTCTAGTAGGCTGAGACCAAATGTCCAAAACATGTAACATGCCTTGCGTTGGTTAATACATGGTGCGGAAAATAAGTCCATTCTGTTGTGGGCAACTATTGCTTGAAAATAATAAATGACCGGTTTTTAGACGAAAGAGTTTTCAATAATTGCTGGCTTAGAGTGGGTCAGTGTCTGGGACAGAAAGAGTTTTTTAAAAAAGATGTGTTGGCTTGTTTTGGGTCGGGTCAATGAATTCCCAAGTGAAAAGCAGTTGTCAGCTATCTAGCCACAGGCTCATGTAGCAATTTTGAACCTGTTGGTTAATGTGTGTTTGAGCCTGTATGTTGACTTGTTAATTCTGTGATGTCTTCCCTGAGTGTTATATTGGTTATCATCAGTCTCCTCTATCTCGGCTGTGTGATCTTGTGAGCAAGAACTACATCATGAACTACAGGCAGTGAAGTTGCGAGCAAACCATTGACTCTTGTAAATTGCGTCATATATCACTTCCTGAGCTGAGTCAAAAATGTGTGCTCTGGGGACTACAACCTGGGAGGAATGTTAGTTAACAGCATTGTTTTATACATTTTGAACTGTCTTTTGTGTAACACTGCTGCTATTTGTTACTGCTGTCTTTGGTGTAAAACATTAGTTTTTAATACTGTTTTACATTTGTTTACAATACTGTCAGATTTTACCAATTCTTAATGTTGGTTTTCAGCTTAAGCTAGTTTTTCAAGTTCCGAATAAACTTGCCCAGGCAGAATTTGCAGTTTACAGACATTGAAAACAGTGTGTATTCCATTAGTGAATTGAAACACAGAGAGAAAGATAGAACAAACAACAAACATACTTCATTTTCAAAGGGTCACAAATTGGGAACAGAGAGAAAGAGAGCAGAATCACACATGCTGTAGAACGTCTGTTCAAATTGAGAGAAAAGCTGCCCAGAATCAATCATATGGGTTCTCTCTCTCTCTCTCTCTCTCCCCCCCCCCCCCCCCCCAATTTGTGGCCCTTTGAAAATAAAGTTTTTTTTCCTTTTCTCTCTTTCTTTCTTTTCTGTGTGCATGTGTAAAAGTAATCATTTGCAAACCGACCCAGAGTTTTGTGACCAGGTTTTTTGGATGCTGTCATCAATTTTTACAACTGTGATGCCATCTGAGTAATGCTGTGGTTAGTTATTATGACAGTGGTGCTATCTGAGTAATACTGTGGTTAGCTATTACGACAGTAGTGCTATCTGAGTAATACTGTGGTAATTTATTACGACAATGGTGCTACTGACTACTGTCGTTAATTTTTAGATGTTGTTTCACAAAATGCTTGTTAGTTTTTCAGAGACTGTTGCCTGTTTCAAATACTGTTGTTGGTTTATAAAACTGTCGCTTGTTTCACGATACTGATGTTAGATTTTGTGAGGCATCTGTTTGTCACGCAGTACTGTCTTTACTGTTTTAATAGACTGTCGCTTGATTCACAATGCTGTCTTTATTCATTGAATAGACAGACAGTCATTTGATTCAGAATGCTGTGTTTATTTCTTCGATGGACTGTTTTTTGTTCCACAATACTGTCTTTACTTCTTTAATAGGCTTATTATAGACTGTCACCTGATTCACAATGCTGTTTTTACTTCTTGAATAGACTCTCACATGTTTCACAATACTATCTTCATTGCTTTAGAGACTAGCTTGATTCACAATGCTGTCTTTACATCTTTTTATAGGCTCTCTTGTTTCACAATGCTGTCTTCATTGTTTTAGAGACTTGCTTGATTGGCAATACTGTCGTTAATTATTTTATATACTGTCATTTTATTCACAACAGTGTTGTTGTTTATAGTGATAATTTTGGTAAGTTTTTACAGTGCTGTTGTTCTGTAAACTGTAACATTTGTTAGTTTTAGCAGAGTTTTTACAGTACTGTTGTTTTATAAACAATAGCATTTATTTGTTTTAGCTGATGTGATGTGTGCTGCTACACAGGCTGTGAATTGTCAGATGCTTCTTTTGTAGCAGGCCAAAGTTTTATGATATGTGTGACTAGTCCCATTCCTCGCCATCTTCATCTGTCTGTATTTGGAGCAGCAAGATGGCTTTGGTTTGCGACCAGTTCTTCTCTGGCCTGACAAGTCTCATTGCTTGGAGAAATGAGTACCAACAAATTTGTTTTTAACAATACTTGCTTTAACCGCAGAGTTGCCTCTGCACATCCCATCACATGTGTTTTATGGTGTGAGCTGTCTAGTTCTCTTGCCTCATTAATTTGATTGGAGGCCAGCCACATGACTAGCATTTTTGTAATTGCGTGGCATTATGGGAATTATTGTGTTCAGGCCAGAGTCCTGGGACAATTGGCAAGTGCAAAATAAACATTGCTTATCTTGCTTGACATGATAACTCTGGACTGATATAAACAATGCAGTGTGGGCTCAAGGCTCTGACAGCAGCCAGGCTGCACGAATTGAGAGGGGAGGCTGATCAAGCAGTCAAGAGAGGAGACGTCACCAATTCCTGGCAGGAACAGTCAGAAACACTTTGGGATGGCTGCTGCCTCAGCGGACTGAGCATGTGGGGGAATACCTATGTGCGGTGATGCAGTTCGACATCTGTTATTCCATACAATGTTTTCCTGTTGTCAGTTTCAACAGAGAAGACACAAGTAATATGTTATACCTTGTTGTACCTGGCATGTTTCGCTGTACCTTGTCAGAGATGCATACTACAGAGTTGATATAATGTGTTTGAATAGAGGAGGCCTTCCTGGCCGAAATACATAACACACGAAGTCATTAGTACTGTTTGGTTGTAACTCATCTAATTACTTCATGTTACATCTAACTCTGCAGTATGCACCCACTATTATCTTTGCCTTGTGGGTTCCACACGAGAGACTGTCCAGTTATAGTGTCCTCAGGTTGTCTCAGTGTGTGTTTTCTTCACCTCTTGGTTCACTGGGATGTGTCTAGTTCTCTCCATGAGCTCTACATTGGTGATTCTGTCATGCCAGTTTAGTCCCACTATTTCAGACCAGGCACCATTTAGTGAATGTTTGTGGTTTATTGGTCATTCTTTGAGTCTTTCTCCGTGTTTCTCCATCCATTCGGTAGTACCAATTTAATACTTGAGAAATATTCAAAGTTTGGTGCTAAGATAAAACTAATACTGTAGTACAACAAGTGTGAGAACACAGAGTATGTGAATCCATCATTTTTTAATGACTTTTGTTTTTGTTTGGTTTTTCAATCCATTGATGTGATTTTGTCATGTGGACACAGCTGTGTTATGTTTTCTGCTTTCACGACAAGGGTTCATTGTTTGTATGATAATTTTTCAATATTGGTCAAGTTTATTTGTGTTCAGAGATTTTCGGCTAGATTGCCACTATGAAATAAAAGTAAATTATAGCCGTGTTTTGTGGAGTTGTCTGTCCTCTTTTGTTGGACATGTACGTGCATGCAGACAAATATACCAATGTGGAACTGTCCATGCGTCACCAGCTGAAAGCAGGGTAGCTGTTTATACTTGCCAGTCAAATATGGAGTCTCAGTGGTGGAGTGGTTGAGTCTCCTGCCTCAAAGGTTGTGGGCTTGATTCTGGAGTCATTAGATTAATGAGTCTAATTTATTTTAGACTCCTGAGGGGTTGTCGTGGAGTTAATGCTTGATGTGACACACGGCAGGCTGTCTGGTGGCATGAGACTGAGTCGTGTGAGATGAAACTTGGTGCAATGGTCCTCTCAACTTTAAACCCCTTTTAAACTTGGCAATACCTACAGCATCGGACTCAAGATTAAAACTGCTTGGATCCACATTTCCTGACATGTCTCTTACAGGTGGGAAGTTCCAGAACTGGCCTTGCACACCATGCTAGGTTTGTTTGAGCTTGGAGAGGGGAAGGAGAGCTCTGCGGTACAATCCTTGTGGTTGTACCACAGCATCTAGTGAGAATGGAGGTGGAGGCAGTCACAGTGGCCTTTCACTGGGTGGAGGACACAGCACACGCATGTCATGGTTGTAGCGGACTCACAAAGTGTGATGAGACAGGTGAAGACAGGCATGCTTAGGGGAGAGTGGCAGGTTTCAATTCAGCAGTCAGAAATAATAGAGAGCATCTGTTGGATTTTTCCCCAGGACATGCTGGTGTGGTGGGTAATGAGCAGATGGGCAGATTGGCTGGGTCTGCACAACTGGGTGGAGTATTTTTGCATAGGGCAGATATGGTCGGGGCCCTTTGGGATTGGGTGTAAGAACAGACAGATCATCATGGTGCTGCAGGGAGTGACCAGAGGATCTGACCGAAATTGAGGACTCTGAGGAAAGGCCAGATGGACACATAATCAGACTGCTACTGGTACCATTAGTTCTGACACCTAGTGGTTGTAGATAAGGACAGAGCCTGAATGGGAATGTCCTGAGTTCTATGGTGTCGGTTCTCAACTCAATCCTGAAGAAAGTACCTTGGTTCCAAGTCTACTGCCCAAAATACTACATATCTAGGCAAAACTTCTGGCCTAGAGAAACAACAGTGGAAGATAAACTCTATGGACCACTGAGTGAGCTAAGCAGGACAGTGAAATTAATACAATAGACAACATTGAAGATACTACTGGCACCTGGCCATCTTGACAGATGATAGTTTGTTACACTGTGCTTCAGAAAAGGCATAACTACAACCCATGGAGATACGACCTGGCATAGCGTGATACCTCTCCGTGGCACAAAACCTGGCCTGAATTTAGAAACCATGTATTACCTATTCAGCATGATGCCTGCCGTTTACTCCTGAGGACAGATATCACCAATACACCTGGAACAAGAAGATATTGCAGTAACAGACAAATTTCTAACAAAGAAGAAGAGTGCACCAGGATTACGCCAATAAATGCAAGTCTTTTATCAGAGCTCAGTGATCAAAATGCTACTTAATTGGACTAAAAAATTGGAGTTGAAATCTTCCAGTGGATTCACAATGATATTTTACTAGTCTTTGTCTGTAGTTTATTTTGTCTCAGAAACTTTCTTGGAAATGTCATAACATCTGCTGGAGGGTGCCTTCTAGAGATTAGAACAAGAGAATGCTATGTCAAAGCTTGCATTTTGAATGATGGAAATCACTAATACAAAGCTGTCAAGCTTAGTGTGTGTTGAGTGCTACAGCGAACCTATACTGTTGTATGGATGTGACACATGGACAATAAGTACACGTGGTGAGAAACATCTATAATGGGAGTGAAAATGTGATTTCAGAAAACAAAATGTAAAGAATAGTTAGTTTAGTTTAGTTGACTGATCAACATCATGTCACACTGATGTAACCCATAAGTGCTCCGTTCTACTCCTAACTCAAGCCTGAGTCCAGAGAATCTCAGCTCAGTGCATGAACTCCGTAGCACCAGCAAGGATCCTGAAATACTTTGGGTAGATTTTTAACTTGAATTTTGCTAGGGCAGCGCCGTTAGGCTACACTTTTTCAATTTCCAACTGCTATGGGATTTTTTACATGTGCAACAATACACATTGGTGTCCGATCTCACTACCCAGAGACCAGGGGAGATTTTGTTACTAGAAGTCCACGTGAAAAAATCCCGGCCCTCAATGGGGCTTGAACCCAGAACCTCCAGCAACCAAGGTGGACACCATGCAAAGAATACCATGGACAGGCAGAAAAGTGAAAGAGACAAGAAACAAATTAAAACTGTAAACTGATTAGGGAAATTAGACAGTAATCGTTTTTGGGCACGTTATGAGGAAAAACACATTTGAAAACTTTGTGACAACTGGCAAGTTTGATGGGATATGAGTAAAGGAAAGGCAGAGAGACATACCTGGTTAGCTTGGCCACAGTTGAGACACAAAAGCCACAAACAATAGGTTGCATGATTTATTTCCTGATATTTCGCTGCATCTCGTCAGTAGCATACTGCAGGGTTATATATTATATACACAGACCTAATCTAATACCCCAGTGACCGTGTGAGATGGCGAACAATGACTGCCCATGATTTCTCAGCATGGCACATGATGATGACTTAATTTTCAGTATATTTTTATCTTGTTATATCTTTTTTTTTAAAATGAGTTCTGGGTTTATGCAAATGAAGACATTGTGACATTAGTTAATGAACTTAAAAAAAAGGACAGTTAAATTCATACGAGACCACATTGCAGTTATAGACGGATTTCAAGCGAATGAAAGAAGAAGAATATTAGTTAATGTCCTTTTTAAGTTGTGAGTTGATGTTCTAAGGAAGTCTTGTGGGGGGCACATCTGCCATTGTTTATCTTTGTCTGTTGCACATTTTCATTTCCAGCATATTTCACTACATCTTGCCAGGTGCATGAAGTGAACAGATGAATCATATTTTGGCTGAAAAACAAGGTGTTTGTAACGTCTCACTACACTGTATGTAGAACAAATTTGAAAAAATGTTTTCTTCCATTGATAACACCATGATGACAGCCATGTGTGGAGCATATTTTTTTGATGACGTCGTGTACTTTATTTTTCAAATTTGTTCTACCTACAAAGTGTAGTGAAACTACAAACACCCTGTAGATAACACACAGAGATATTGTTCGAATGTGGAGCATGTGTTATCCCTATGGCCATCACCCGATGAGATTCAGCGAAATAGGCCAGGCAGTAAATTGTGCAACCTATTGTCTGTGGCTTCTGTAATTCACAAAGGGAATAAATTGCTTTCAATTTGTTTGTTGTGTTAAACAGTGATTAGTAACGATTGTGACATAGAAAGAGGCAGTCATCATTTTTTGGCTACATTATGAGAAGGCAAAACTCGAACACGTGACAACCAGAAAAATGTGTAGAGTGCGAGACAATTTTTGAAAGTTTTGTGTTATGACACAGGAGGAGGAGCACATGTATGATGCCATTGGAAATTGCAAGATGCGGAAAGGTCAGTCGGCAAGGCAACAACAGAAAGATCATCATCATCAGACTCTGGCCAGCTTCATAGGTGCTCAGATCTTCTCTGTAACATCTCCATCAGTATATATCGGTTGATCATACCAGTTCTGTGGTGGGTAATCAAATGTCTTGTTCCCTTGACAAAATGTCCATGTCTGGCAGCTACCCGATTCAATCCCATCTCTCTCTGAACAAGGCAGCAGATTCCAAGGCTTCCTTAAAGTCATCTGTTCGTCCAGCATCTCTTATAGCACTGATGTTGTCTAGCCTGTTCATTGCTCTTCCGACGTTGATCAGGGCTAAGCTGGCCAACCGATTGCCTTGCTCCTTATTGTATCAGAAAGATTTGTTTCTTTCCTTTAGTGTAACACAGCACACATTCAGTGTTTGTCTTACTATGAGCTGTATGTGTGTCACATTTCATGGTAGTGTTTTCATTGACTAGGGGAATTTTAATCTGTTCACCAAATTTAAAAAAAAAATAACTTCATAAAACATTAAAAGATATGCATCTCACTTGTGGGAATGTTGTTTTTAATCTGTCCATTCAGTTTGTATGTATATGAATGCTGTTTTTATCTATACATTGAGTGTTCTGTGTGAATGCTGTTTCTATGTCTATTCCATGTCCTGTATGAATACTGTTTGTACCCTATTCATTCATGATTGAACTGTAGATGGTAGTTACAGAACACTGCTTTGGCAAGACACTTCTGGTAGTTTCAACACACTGCTGTGGTTAAGTCCAGGCTTCGGTCACTTGTGATAAAACACTGGGCTTAGAAACAATTGTAGAAAAATAGTATCTGAAACAATTGTAGAATAATAGTATCTACGAGGGTAAGTTAATAAGTAAGTCACAAATGGCTGTAGAAAAATAACTAAATATGATAACTTGAAACCAGTTTATTTTTATACATTGTCTTTATTTTTCAACATAATTTCCACCAATATTGATGCACTTATCCCATCGTTTTATCAGTCCTCCCAAACCCGCTGCATAGAACTATTTTCTAAACCAGTTTTCACTTCACATTCAACTTTGGTGTCATTCGCGAAATGTCTCCTTCCGGTAAATGAAAACAAAGCATGCAGTTCTATGCGGCCGGTTTGGAAGGACTGATAAAATTATGGTATAAGTGCATCAATGTTGGTGGAAATTATGGTGAGAAATAAAGGGACAATGTATGTATAGAAATAAACTGGTTTCAAGTTATCATGTGTAGTTATTTTTCTACAGCCATTTGTGACTGACTTATGAACTTACCCTCGTATTATGCAAAGGTCATTTCTGCTGCAACCCAGGGCAGGCATCTAAAATACAATCGCTAGCCAGCTTATGCAGCCAGCTCCATGGAGCTGCCATCATTGTCATGTGCCATGCCAATATGCTAAGGTCAGTATGCTTCGCCATCTCAAATAACTAGTTTTTGATCAAGCCTATGTTATTGTCGCCAAGCCATCCAGATGTGTCTCTTTCTTTTGCTCTTTTCCTATCAATTTTGCCAGCTGTCACTAAGTTTTCAAGCCTAATCTAGACAATTTCTAATTACTACCAATTAAGAAAAGTAAGAACTAATTTCTCTAATCATCAATTTTCCATTTCTTGAAGGATTGTCTTTTTTTTTTCTTCTTCTTCTGTCCGTCCACGGTGTTCTTTGCATGTTTCCCAGAAACCAGTTGTCCACAGAATTAGCTAGTTCTTTACTATGAGTAAGCAGCAAACTATCACCCACCCATAAGCTGCGGTTGCATAAAAGCTAAATGCTCGCCACCTGCACCAGCAGTCCTGGGTTGTTTACGGTTTTCAATTTGTAAAATTAGCCCAGCCTAAAATGGGTACCAAATGGCTGAATGGATAAGAACCCATGTTCATAAACATCCGGTCTGGTAAGAGGTTCAACCCCTACACCGGATAGTTGGACTCAAATGTTGACTTATCGTCCCTGACTTTGGGGACATAAATTACAAGTACCTCTGAAGTTGGAGTGGGTTCACCTGATGGCAAGGGACACTTAATAGGGAAAGCTAATCCACACACAAAATTCAGTCCAGCACTACCAGAAGTGTATGGACTACGCTTGAGTTCAAAGCGAGCAAGCGCAAAAAACAAAGGTGGCCCGTGTGCTGCTCACTACAGCCCCCAGCTGAGTGTCACGTGGCCTATACAAATATGGGTCTAGAATATAGGCCAATGTGCCTTAAGGCAGGGGAAAAGGTCAGTAGGCCAACTGTTTAGGCCTACTGTACACCAAAAGAACTGGCGAAGTGGTCAAGCTGTCTGACTCGGGCTCCAAAGGTTGTGGGTTCTATTTCGGGCAGCGGCCTTTGGTTCACGGGCGCATTTATTTTGGAGATTCTTGGGGTAGTCGCCATAGCTGCGGAGTTCATGCTTTGTGAGACGCTTCCGGCAGTTCGCTACGGAAAGAGACAGCCATATGGGATCAAACCCAGTGCAATGAAGTCGACCCTGTCGACTTTTAAGCAACATTTTTAAAAAAATACTACTTTTGGTCTTTCGTGCATTTCTTGTCTCCCACCAAAAACTAGCTGACAAAACAAGCAACATAATCACACAACCCACACATCTATGCATTCACAAATTTTTATTTGTGGTTTATCAAATACCATACAAGTCTAAGAAATCACATCAATGCCTACATGTATCATACACATTTATGTACAGAAATTAATAAAACTGAAGACAACACCAAAAAGGAAATGATAAATGCAGAATATTTGCATAAAATCTGTCCATTACCAAGGCACTGAAGTGAAGTATCGGCTGATTGAACTCAAATCACCAAGGTGGAGTTGTTGGGGAGGCATGTATTTGACAAAATATTCAAAAGTGCATAAAATCAGCCGGCAAAATGTACCCGTGCGTGACACAATCACACCTGAGAAATACTTATGTTCGCTGTGCTAGAACGTGTGTGGAAGTCAACAGACACTAACAACTTCAGTGTTAAAATAGTTCAGCTATATAAATCAGAAATGTGGAAAACTGAAAGAATCACTAATAAGCTTTAAAAAACATATTGGGGGGCCTGCACAGAATAGTAGTAAAATGGTCTGACAGAATCACCCGTGTCGAGCTCATGGACAGAACTAACATTTTAGTGATTCTAGGGATAAGAAAAAGACCTGCTTTAATCATTCGACTGCAACAATCCACCAGAAGATGAAACTACAATGTGGGCTCACGTACGCCATGCATTCATGGACAATTTCATACCAAAAGCCATGCACAAATAAAATTACATTTTTTCTCAAATTCTTCACAACAGATGAGACTATACAAACTTGCATAAATCTAGCAGAACCCAAGGTGCCGTCTGACGTCCATGATTGCAGTCACACCCATCAAAGCCAAAACAATCCAGCAAACCTTGAGATGCCAGCGGACGTCCAGGATTACCTCAGAAACCTAATACCTGGTGGTCGCGGAACCTAATACTTGGCTGAATGAGGACTTTGGAAGCTGCTCTCATTTGGCTTCTCTAGGCTCTCTCCAACAGTCATGTATCAATCATATTCCAAATAAAACAAAATCAAGTTACCCCAGGCTAAAACAAGTTTCAATCTGAAAGGGAGCCACAGAATTAACATCAGGCACTTCACGCATCTTACACATCATAAAATACACACAGCAAAACCTGGCAAGTGATGGCATGTCAGGGCGCCTTGATGGCCTACAATCCTTCAGACTAAATCACTAAAGGTCAGGGTTCACATCCTGATGCACACATGGCTTTCAAGTTATCTGTTGCCAGATGTTTCCACAAGATATCAATACTTGTGTTTCTATGTCTCACGTTACATCCAGAATGATGCAGGACAAACATCAAAATCAGCATTCAACAAATGCAGTTTCAAACACCATGTGATCTATACACACATACAACTGTGTGATGTACATACAACCATATACAATACTTCAGAAGCATATTAAAACAACATAAAAACAACATATCAACATAACACCCTCTCATACACGATTAAATATCAAAATATCTCTGGAGCATGTTCACACACAACATAACACCACTTCTCATACACAATTAAATACCAAAATGCCTCTGAAGCATGTTCACGCACAACATATCTCACATAAACTAAATACCAAACAACCATATCATAGCTTAAAATGTATCAGCAGCTGTACTTTCAAAATCATCAAATAAACAAAAAAATCAAATGGGAATGAAACAATGTACAATAGATTGATTGACAAGCATCCAATCATTCATGTTCATACATAAATATACATATATATATAGCTATCATGCTAGCTGACCCCAGTGCTGGCATGCCAGGAGGTGTGCTGACAGGTGACGACTCATCCTAGCATTACCCAGCGGTGCTCAAATTTCTCATTCACCGTATTCATTGATGCGGCCATATACAATACAATTCAGGTAACCAAGAGAAGTTAATGACCAGATGGACACAGTCGATAGGTTGACAAATGTCCAATCGGCTAATATTTTTTTAATAAAAGAAATACCAAAAATGTGTTGTTTTTTTGGGGACAGTATATATTAGCATTTATCCAAACATGATTTGCAATGTCCTCAGGTTTGAACATTTACCTACAGGAACAGAAGGACACCAGAACTCTCTCTACAGGTCTCTCATACACAACTGAAGCACACTTCTCAGACTGTAGTAATAACAGATTGTTTAAAGACCTCAACTGTCCTTGAGTAAGCCAGATTGCAACCCACATAATCCTCTCAACATTTTGTCCTCTCATGCACATCAAATGAAATGTCAATAATTTAGAACCACATGGAACAATCACCCCCCCCCCCCCCCCCCCACTGATTTCTATGTGCTTCGGTCTTTCGCTGGCAGAACAGTATCTGGTATGGTCTTCCCCGTCCAAATATCTGTCCACTTAGCACGCTACAAACATTTACAAACAACAAACATTGTCATCAAGCATTTAAATAATCTTTCCAAAGGTCTAAATATGCAGCCACCCAAAAAAAAACGCAGCAGCTGAATATCAACACAAACTAGATCAATTCATGGTATGTTCCGTTCATACTTGACTATAACTAATGTGTGCTATGAAATGATTCTCGACAAAAGCACATATTTATCATCACAACCTCGTAATCAAGAACTAGTAATGATAATGGTGATGATAAAATTAATCAGAGTCAAGTTAGCAATGAAACTCCGCATTGATATGTCTTCATTTTCCTTTTCCTTGCATTCTTCCTCAAATATCTTCACACTGATTTACTTGGCACAAGGACTGTCGTATTCTCAAGGACCATAACATAGAGGGCCATACCTGCAATCTTAAATTTGTGTACATGGCGCATTCTTGCAGAATTTTTGTGTGTGGATTCACACACGTGAGAGAAGGACATGGTGGAGAATGAATGTCATCATTACAACCTTTACCACTCTGATAAAAGTGGTTCGTAATACATGGCTAACCCACCCCACACAAAAAACAGTTTGACATGTTTCTCCATAATACAATGTATAATACAGGATTTAATACAACAAATTGTTCCATACTGAAACCAAAAACAGCAGCTACTAACCAAACAGGCAATGCAACAAAAACCTGAAAACAAACCTACTCACAAGAGCTGCACTGGCAATGAATAAATCAAACATAAAAAGGAAGATTGTTTTGTTTCTCACCTTAAGCACAATTTGGGGACAAGGAACTGGTGAATGACTATCATTGCAACAACAAAAATGATTGTCATTCGTATTTTTTTATGTTTTTTAAAATATTTGTACATTTCTGTCCTATGTTTATCAAAATAATTTTAAAATAGGGATGAAATGTTTTAAAACAAGATATCAAATGAGTGGAAACAACAAATAAAACAGGAGTAGGTGCTAGCAACACTTATTGAAGGAGTTAGCATTTGTCCAGACAATCAAACGGCAATTTGTAATTATGCTGTCGTTGAAACACTAACAGAATTCACAAGCAGGGTCATAAAAACCACCATCACGGTGGTCGCAAAAGCCGTAATACTGGGCCACACAAACCAGCAATACATGGTTGGATATGCTCCAACTGCAAGGCCACAAGCCACCATTGGATGGTCACAAAAACCACGACTGGATGGTATAAAAAGCCACAGTTTGGTGATATCAAAAACCACTGCTGGAGGTTATCAAGAGCCATTGCTGTGTGGGATCAAAAACAACTGCAGAGGAGTCACAAAAAACAACCGCAGATGGTCCCAAAAACACCACCACTGAATGACCAATGCCAGCTTCTCCTAGCAATATAAAACAAGACAGCTATCTCCCACATTCTCTCAGGAGATGATAAAACAATGCAGCAGTATGGAAACAACAAAATAAAAACAAAAAAAGCATACTAGCCATTACTAGATCCCTTTTGAAAATGTACAGAATAGAATGAACATAGCACAAGAAATTAACCATATACATATTATTCACAAGCAGTTTACAACATTCACCCATTGTAGAGGTATTGAGGTGTATATAGTCTATATTCCAGTGGCATCATTACACACCAAACCAGAAGTCTTACCAGGGGCCTCTGGTGGTATAGTGATATATGCACTAGCCTACCAGCATGGTTCTACAGCGTTCAAAATTCTCAGACCGTGAGGCTTCAGGCCGCCCCAGCTTGATAACAAGGGCACAAGAAAATGCTCCATGGCAGGTGGCCGAATTAGATACTGACCATTCAACCAGGGCATAACGGACCCAGCACAGTATCTCAACCATGAGATACTGCAATGGAAACTACAAAGTTAGTATGTCCTTTTTAGTATGTCACTATCAGCCTCAGAATGTTATTACTGTTTGATTTTCTAGGCAACCTTAAGCTTAATTGTACCATTGCTTTCTAAACAGTCAGAGCTCATACTATATTATACTGTGGTTTCAGAACTCTGCGAAACATAGCTGCGGGCCATGTGGCAGCAGACTACCTTGCATTGGTTTTTTTAAATAAAAAGGTATGGGTGCCGGTCGTTCAGAAAGCAATGGCAAACTACTGACCATAAACTTGCCCAGAGATCACAAACAGCATTTAAAAATGCTGGGGATGACTGCGACTGTCCTGTAAAGGATATGCAACTAACTTTTTTAAAACTTTTAAACCAGCAGTGCCGGCCTGCTACTATCACCTTGTAGTAGCGAGTACTGAACCGGTTGCCAGAGGCAACCACTATTTTGCTAACCATGGTAACCATTTTACTAAATCAGTGCGCCATAACTCAATTTACTAAAGTGCATTCACAAAATGCAAAATGTACATACACAGTTAAGTTGGCCAGGACATAACACAAAGACATAGCGTTTACTGGGGACACTTACACACAACGCAGGCAAGCAGCAACCACTAAGTTGTTACACAGCAAGGAACAAGAGGTGCATTTCTCAAGCACTTAGCACTAAACGCTTGGAGAACTTCCGAGCATGCTTAAGTGCATAATAGGGACGACCTGTTGCCTTCTTCTTCTGCTGCGTTCATCCAGAGTTTTTTTTCGGACGTGATTGCATTGTGCCTGTTTACAGCAGAGCTGTGTTCTTGTGCCGTTAGGCCAACACATCCGACTTCTGCGGGCATTTGTTGACTGTGTTAATCTTCCCGGACTAGTCTATTTGCCAGTTTGTATGTGCATAGTTTACTTGCCAGTTTGTGTATGTGCATAGTTTACTTGCCAGTTTGTGTATGTATAGTCTACTTGCCAGTTTGTGTATGTATAGTCTACTTGCCAGTTTGTGTATGTATAGTCTACTTGCCAGTTTGTGTGTGTATATTCTACTTGCCAGTTTGTGTGTGTATATTCTACTTGCCAGTTTGTGTATGTGTAGTCTACTTGCCAGTTTGTGTATGTATAGTCTACTTGCCAGTTTTATGTGCATAGTTTACTTGCCAGTTTGTGTAAATAGTATATTGTACATGTATAATTTACTTGCCAGTTTTATGTGCATAGTTTACTTGCCAGTTTGTGTAAATAGTATATTGTACATGTATAATCTACTTGCCAGTTTGTGTAAATAGTATATTGAACATGTATAATCTACTTGCCAGTTTGTGTAAATAGTATATTCTTCAGCTTTCCGAGCCATTGAGGTTCTTTGCTGCAAATACAATCCGTCTCCATTCGTCTCTCTGGTGGACCTTCTCTTGCCAGTCGATTCCAAGTGCTTGTAGGTCTGTACATGTATTATCTCTCCACCGTCTTCTTGGTCTACCTCGGGGTCTACAGTCATTTATTTCCTGAGTGTAAGCGAGTTTTGTTTCCCTATTATCTTCCATTCTTTCTATATGCTCCAGTCATTGTAGTCTATTAGCCGTCATGATACCAGTGATTAGCGGGGACTTAAACAGATCATAAATGTCTTTGTTACTTCTTCTTTTCCACTCTCCACTTTGTGTATCCCTAATGGGTCCAAAGATGCGTCTTAAAATTTTGTTCTCAAAGGTTTGTAACAAGGCTTCGTCTCCTTTCGTTGTACTCCAGGTTTCAGAGCCATACAGCACAACTGGTCTAATCAGTGTTTTGTATATTGTGATTTTGGTGTTACGAGATAGTGCCTTTGATTTTAGTAGATGTTGTAGTGCATAGTATATCTTATTTCCAGAGTTGATTCTAGTATATTGTACATGTATAATCTACTTGCCAGTTTGTGTATAATAGTATACTGAACATGTATAATCTACTTTCCAGTTTGTGCATGAAGTCTATTTGCCAGTTTGTATGTGCATAGTTTATAGTATTGTGTATGTATAATCGACCTGCTAGTTTATGTTAAAAAATGTATTCCTTTAGAAAATTTAAACAATTCACCATGTGCCATGCCCATAAGCGTGGGTGGTCATGTTTCACCATCTCACTCATAGCGCTCTGGTACTGGTCTCATCCAAGTAATCACATCACGTACTGCACATGGCTGCTTAGCCTCACTACCAGAAGAATGCAGTCTGCAGATGACATCCACACAGTTGCCTTTCGATTCGGGCTTTCCACATAATGGATTTGCTAATCCAAGCAATATTCAATTTTATGCCTGTGGGACGCATATGCTACCAACATACCTGTGGTATGAAGTGTGACAGTCTGTACTTCTTGATGATCCTTTAGATGTCAACAGGAATGTAGTTAAAAGTAAGCTGCAGTCAACTTGAGCTTGTTGATATCTCCATAGAGCTTGTTGATATCTCCATAGAGTTTGTTGATATCTCCACAGAGCTTGTTGATATCTCCACAGAGCTTGTTGATATCTCCACAGAGCTTGTTGATATCTCCATAGAGCTTGTTGATATCTCCATAGAGCTTGTTGATATCTCCATAGAGCTTGTTGATATCTCCATAGAGCTTGTTGATATCTCCATAGAGCTTGTTGATATCTCCACAGAGCTTGTTGATATCTCCATAGAGCTTGTTGATATCTCCATAGAGCTTGTTGATATCTCCATAGAGCTTGTTGATATCTCCACAGAGCTTGTTGATATCTCCACAGAGCTTGTTGATATCTCCATAGAGCTTGTTGATATCTCCATAGAGCTTGTCCTCAAATGAAGCAGGTGTGGGCCAAAATATCTTTCTCTGTTCTGCATATATTGGGCACTCCTGCAGCAAATGTTTAGCTGTCATTTTACCAGTTCCACAATTACATTCGTCGGTATCTCCTATCTTTAGTTTATTGAACAAGTGGTATTTCAGTGTGCAATAATCGCATCTATTAAATGTTGCATGTCCTGCTCATTGTCTGAAATTAATATTGTATCATCCGCATATCTAATGTTATAGATGTTATGTCAACCAATGATGTTTCATTCAAATCTTCTACAATTCTAAACATATTTTCAGTTTTATTTTTTTCGCATATCTTTTACAGGACATCGCTGTCAACATCAGCATCTTTCAGATGATTGTTGATTTCTTGGCAAGATTACGCTCAGTAGTTTGCCATTGCTTTGTGAGAAAAAATATCTGCAGACATTACACATCCCTGTCTCACATTCTCTTAATAGACTATTCACCTACTTCATTACCAATCCCTTACGGCAGCTTGTTTCTGAGTTGAGTTGAGCTAAGAACCGACATCACTGCACTCAGGACATTCCCAAATGCACTCCATCACCTCGTTCAACAAGTCTCACTACTAATCATTCCCACCACTATCTGATTGAAAGTTCTCCTTGTCCATATCAGTTTTGAGATCCTACCAGAACCCCTGCCAATCCCTCACAATCTCATCCTTTCCACATGTGGGTTCTCAATCTACTTGGTTCCACAGGCGAACGACCACTTCTCCCTTGTCCATAGGTAATCAACCACAAAGGGGTATTTCCTATTAGCCTGTTCATTCTCTCGCATTCCCAGGCAAAAAATCCATACAATTCTCACAATCTGACCTCTGAAGCGAGATGAGCCATTCCACACGAAACATACCTTTCTCCATTTACTAAGCTTACTCCTTGAGTCCGTGGTGAAGACAATGTGTGTTGCAGGGGTCTCCTCTAACAAATGGAATGCTGCTGTGACTGCTTCCACCTCCATTCTCATGCTGGAGGTTGTAGCCTCATGTCATACTCTCCTTTTTTGTAAGAATCATCCATTAGCCTTCGCAATGAAACAACTACTACTCCGTCTGTTTCTCATCTCTGACCAATCAGTATAGATCACTATGTTACCTTGATGTGTATTACTCTGGATCAGTTGCGGCCCGCTGCTCATTCTCTGCACTCATGACCCAGTGTTACTATTACATTGTGCCAGTCCATTCTGTCTGCCGGTACTTAAACTCTTTTACACGATTAATGCCGGTACTTAACCCACTCTTTTTCACGATTAATGGTCTTTAGAGGTTTGAAAATATAGGTTTCTTATGAGTCTACGGTCTTTTCCATCAATTTGTAGATGTGCAAGCATCTTTATCGTGTCAACGTGTCTTACTTTATCAAAAGCCTTTGTGTAGTCAATAAAGCAATGTCTAATTAATGTTCTCAGCACATACACAGCATTTATTGTATCTTTGCCTTCCACAAACCTACATTGTTCTATTTCAGGTTGTATTTTCTTCCTAACTCTTTGCGTGATAATTCTGAGCAAAATTCTCTGTGATGTGGGTCATTATACGATGTGTTCTATGTTGATCACATTCCAAGGCTCGTGATTTCTTCAGGATTGCAATAAATATAGAATTACATAAATCAGGAAGTATATCCCCCGTATCATACAGTGTTCAGCAGTCTGTTGACTTGGTCTATTCAAGGACTGCTTCCAATATGACCTTGACCAGTCAATTTGAAGATCTACAAGCATCTGTATCTTGACCCTAGTGGCCTGAACGACAAGGACACATGCTGGATAAACAAACAGCACCTCAAAGATGGCCAACTTACAAGACATAAACAAGCGACAGCAGACAAACTGACAGCAGACACATAATATCACAAAGGTGATCATGCACCGGACACCATCTGGTAACCAGATATGAACATCTGTCCAGGGAATGCATCAATAACAAACATCCTAACCTCCGCTCTTAATGAAGCACAGACTAGTTCTTCAGCCTCAAAAACTTTTCATGAACATGTTATAATGCCTGTCTAATTTCCCCTCCTGCCCTTAAGGCCTATCCTTATTGTCCCCCTTATATGACCCTGGGGTCTTACCTTTATTGTATGAAGGAAGGTCAAACAGTTGAATCAGTATGGCAATGCCCGGACACTGGTGTGAACTTTAGCCCTGTAATTATACACCTCAAGAATCGCTTCTCCCGTTTTTTTTTTGTTCATTCGTTTGAAATTTGTCTATAACTGCAATGTTGTTTCTTGTATGAAATTAACTGCCTTTTTTAGTTCACTCAGTGGTCCATAGTGGTACATCTTCCACTGTGGTCTCTCCAGGTCAGAAGGTCTGCCTAGATATGTTGTATTATGGGCAGTCTTGGAGCATGCATTCTGCTATTTGCGATGCCAATCCACATGTGCATATGGCTGTTTCACCAATCTTGAATTTTGTATACATGTGGTTGCGTAATCTATTGTGTCCTGTTCTGAGGCGCAGAATAATGACTTGTTCTGGTCTATCCATAACGTGGTAGTCATCTTGAGCAGGTTTTGGTGGCTTTCTGACTGATTTGATCATTCTTTTCTTTTGGTGGTATGTAACGGGCACATCAGGCTGTTCTTCTTTTGCTCCTTCCTTAGCCAATCGATCAGCTGTCGTTTCCGGGTACTCCATTGTGAGATGGTATCCACTGTATGGTGACCTTATGCTGACTGCTAAGTTCAGAAAGTAGTGTCCTTAGGACTGGCAATTTCCTAGAAAGAAGCGCCTCGGGTGCTGATTTTGCATCTGTCAACAGCACCACGGGTTGTGTACCATGTCTGGTATTTAGCAATTTCTGTTACCTTTTTTATTTTGATTTCAGCATCGTAGTTATGGCAGTATGTTCCTGTTGGTACTCTGGCAGTGTCCGTAGTATTATTTGGGTATTCTATGTACACTCCCGCTCCTCCATTTTGAACAGCATTTTGTGCTGACTCATCTGTGTAGACTCAGATCCAGAGGTATGGATATATGAGGATGGAGGTATGGGTATTCATCAAGGAAGCTGAGAGTGGCTGTTCTGCGCTGTACACTGTTCTGTCCTTCCATGTCAAATCTATGGAGTTCGTTCTCCCAGCTCTTCAGATGCCAGTTCTAAAACTCCCCCAGCCAATCCTGGAACAACATCTCCAGTTAATCAGCAATGACCATCGGAAGAATATCTTCGTCCAGATTCTCCCAGTTAGGAAAACCCGTTTCACATTAATAATCTACTTCATGGACAGTTTTTCCAACGACCAGTGCTTGGTAACTGAACGAGAGATATATCTCCAGCCTGGACGGGTGGTTCTAAAATCAGGGCAGACGGTGAAGAAGAGATGGGTGAAGCGCATCACCTTGAGAAGTGAACACTTGGAAGGACTGGAAGTTTCCAGATCTACATAATTTCCTACCAAATTCAAGGTTTATGATCTTGATTCTTTCATACAAAAAGTGCAAAGCTTTTCTACGTTTCTTAAAAGTTCACACCAATTTCCAGGTACGTCATCTTGATTCCTTCATACAAAAGAACAACGCTTGTATACTTTCTTTCTATGTTCTAAGTCTGCAAACTTGAGCATTTTGAACCGCAGATCCTTTAGATTTACAAAAAAATTACAAATTTGGAATCAGTAATCCTAAAGACCATTTGCCATCAATACCACAGGTTCTTGATCATTAATCTTACACGTTCGCAAAAATCAATCCTGCTGAGAGGCATTAAAATTAGAAACCAAGCCGACCACCTCACAAATATGCACTCAATTTTCAGGACATTCAAGTAGAATTTACTGTCTGTAACAGGAATAATTCGTTAGATACAATTTTATTTGGGGAAATGGGTTGTCAAATATATGCCAGCCTTCTTTCAAAAACTAAATGTAAATAACAGTTAGCCTGTTATAAAAATAGAGCAGCAAAAATATGCTACTATCCTAAATTTCGCAAAACATTCTACTCACTGACAATCAGTAATGTGATCCAGCTCGACGCCTTCATACAGAAGCAATAATCTGAATTTTCTAACACAATTTTCTCAAAACTGAACAGCCAAGATGGAATAAAGTAAGGCAATAAGCAAAAACAATACAATCGCAAAACAACATGCTTCCTCACACAAATGTCAGATGATGTCCTCAGCCGGCTCTATAATTGGAATGATGACTCACATACTACTCCCGCTCCAGCTACCTTGAGGACAGCATCGGAGCAACGTTGGCTAAATTGCTGGCTGCAGCACACTCAAGACTGTCTTCCTCTTCCTCAGGAGTCTCCTGGCTTTCTGAATTTGGCAGTACATCATCATCTGGGTGAACAAAAAGATGATACAAGTTTGTAAAGAAACAAAACCTTTGTTGATAGTGACATTGTGGTTGTTAAATGTGAGAGGTGAGTATAGCAACTAAGGTGTCTGCAACGTCCTGTATACTTATTTAGTTTTTTAGTGTAGTGCCCCTTTTATTCTAGTTTTGGTCTAGTTAGTCGAGAGATCATCCTCACTGTACATCACACCATTCAAGTTTTAAGTGCTCGGACTAACAAAACCAGTTCTGTGTTGGTTTATTAATCTTCTTTGGCTTCCTGCATAGTGTTCTTGTTTAGCTACACCTAGTTTAACTTGCTGTTCTCGCAGTCTGACCATGGATGTGGATTCCCAGTCATCACTTGGTTCTTGCAAACTACTTACTTCTTGTACAGCATTCAGTATATCAGCTTGGTCCATAGCTCGTCCACCCTCCATCCACAGTAGCCTCACAATCAACCTTGCTAATTTTCTTGTACACCTGCATGCTCTGGCATGAAAAGTGACCTCTCCAGACACCAACCACTGTCTTCGGACCCACCCCCATCTCTATCCTGAGCATAAGAGTCAGTAAGAAAGCATGCCCTACATCACAGAACATCTGCTACAAGAATAAGAGGTCAGCCAAAGAAAAAATGGAATGACGACATCAAAGACATTGTACAATCACATGGAACGACACTATCCACCACTGGCTTCGGACACACCCATCTCTACCTTCCTGAGCATACTTTCCATCTGCATGTGGCAGGTTCTTCACACAACATCCCTCTCATCACAGCCAGACAATCCCTCACCAGTTCCTGAACTCCATGCACTAACAAAGCCAATGTGTCTACAATGTCCTGTGTTCACCTTTATACTAGTTGTTATCCTGCTTTTCTCCCAGAAACCCTGGCTTTCATCACTGTTCTTCCAAAGCTACTGATGTTTCACATAGACAAAGTATTTCAGTATCACAGACATGAAGATTTTACATTCAGATCTTGCAAACTGCCACAATGTTTCAACATTTCATCTTCTTGGTCCCAGATTTTCTCTTCATTGTTCTCATTTTTCATTCTTATCTCGTTATTATACCTTAATGTAGTTACTGGAGGTGATATGTATCTGTTTGCTGATGAAGCTAGTCGCCACAAAGCCCTGTATGTTTTGTAATTCTGCTCTCTAAAGCTGCACGACTTAAATTATATCCACAGCTCTACCCCAGTTCCACTACTAATATTCATAGTTTGTCTAAGAACTTGTTTGAAGCAAGGTCAATTGTCTTATTTAATTATGTGCGGTGATGTTGTTCGGCAGAGCATAACATACAGATGCCCAATGTGCAATGACATCGTTCAGCAGAGCATACCATACAACAAATACAACAATGCTAGAACAGCTGCACACAGACAAGTCTCACCTTCTTTCATCACAGGTATAGATTCAGCCATGCTGCTGGCTAGATTTCTCAACACAAAGGGCTGCCCAGGCACGAACTCAGGAGCATCAGAATGCAATGTGGACATAGCTGCCACTCTCTGCACTTCTATGGGTGGTGGAAGGCTGGTGAAATCTGGCTCTAAGGGCCAGGAATGTGGGTAGTTCAATGTCCGCACGTGATCCTCATTCTCGGATAGCTCAAGTTTATCTGAAGATCTGATGGCCTGTTTTTAAAAACAAATGGAAAATGGTAATGTTAAAATGAATAATTACAAGCATGGAAATAAATTAAGTGATGTTCTAATTTGTTGCTATCTGAAAACACAGATTGTAATTTCTGAAGGATAATATAATTTAGTCGGTCTGTGTGGCTAAGGGCTTGCGAACATGTGTCGAAACACAGCGGTGCTGGTTTATTTCGAAAAAGGTATAGGGGCCGGTCGTTCAGAAAGCAATGGCAAACTACTGAACGTAACACTTGCCTAGTACATCAACAGTAGCTGTAAATGCTGGTGTTGATACGCTTGATATAATTTAAAAAAAAAAAAAATTAGAAATGATGCTGGATGGATTGAAACAGTGGCATGGAGTGAGCATAGCAGTTTATCCAGAACACCAAAGACCGAGATCTGTGGAGAGACATGATCACCTACGCTAGCTAGCATGGCACTTGATGAGGAATATAATTAAAAATTAGAAATGACAGAAATATATGTGCTTGCTATACACACACATACAAACATACGGAGACAAATGTGCGTTGTTCGTGTAATAAGAAAAGCATTAGAAAACATTGTGACGATGGGAAAGATAAGTGGCGTAAGAGGCAGGAGCAGACCCACAGAAATGCTGGGTCAATAACATCAATAAAACTAACCCAGAACACCAAGAACTAAGATGTGTGGGGGATGCGTGAATGTCTGTGCCAAGATAAAACACATCAGAGATAAAAAGGAACATTACATTAGAACATAAGTATAAAAAATAACACAAATATAAGATATAAGAATTACAAAGCAACACTACATTACATGATAATGTATACAAGCTAACACTACATTATGTGATAATGTATACAAGCTAACACAGCATTTTAAGATAAGTATAAAAGCTAACACACAAGCACAGATATAAACTCAAATACCAAGCCCTGACTAATATAACATTCCAGAAACTAATAAATCACTATAAAAACAAGCCACAGAAGGAGTAGAGAACATATACCCTTACCTCTATCAGACTTTTGTAATCTGCGTTCATCTGCTGCACCTTGTTAAAGCTGAGGACTACATGCAGGGCCACCCAGCCATGCTTGTCCATCTTCTTCCGCAGGTAGTGATCCTTCACTAGATTGTCATCACTGAAGTAATACTCTCTGTTTGTGACAAGGACAAAATGAGTTTAGATTGTCCTCATCGAAGTAAGACTGACAGGGATAAAATTAGTTTATTGTCCTCGCTGAAGTAATACTGTTTGTGAAAAGGTTAAAATTAGTTTATATTGTCCTCACTGAAGTAATACTATCTGTTTGTGAAAAGGATATTAGTTTACATTGTCTTCACCTAAGTAAAACTGACAAGGATACAATTTCTCTTTGTAAATCATGCCTTTAGATGTTACTAGCCCCATAGTTTTATGGATCAATCATCAATCAAAGGGTTACATAGTCAATGTTTGCATAGATCAATCATCAATCAAGGGGGTTACATAGTCAATTTTTGTATAGATCAATCATCAATCAAGGGGTTACAGTCAATATTTGTATAGATCAATCATCTATCAAGGGGTTACATAGTCAACAATTGTATAGATCAATCAGCAATCAAGGGGTTACAGTCAATACCATGCCTGCTGCTGTTACTTTCATAGACACGTCCTGGCACCCATCTAGACAGCATCAAACAACTAGGTAACAAGGTAAATTTATTAAGAATATGTAGAAATTTTAACCCATTGACTACGTGGCCCCAGGCCTAAAAATGTTGCCACGGATTTTTTTTTCGCTTGCTTACTAATGGCCCAGGAATCGTTGACACACAAACAATACTTACACTTGGTATTTCAGTGTGCTCGGTGGTGATGGCTGTGGTGGAGGTGGGGGTGGGTGCTGGGGGTATGTGTTGGAAGTCATGTCATAGTACATTGGTGTTTGTCCCAAAAGGCTGAGCAGCTGCTCCTGAAGGAACAGGTTTGCTTCCATTCCTAAAACAACTGGAAAAAATTGGAACAAATTACATTTGTGGCATTACAGCTATGATACTGTGTGTAGCAATATTCTGGAGATATCACTGTAGCCTGTACACAAGTGAAGGACAAATATGGTTAGACAGTCGCTAACATGGAGATTAAACAAATACTACTAAATTGAGGTGAAGAAATACTGATCAAGAGGTGAAGAAGTACTGAATAAAGAGTGAAAGAGGTAGAAAAATACTGAATCGAGGTGGAGAGAAATACTGAATCGAGGTGGAGAGAAATACTGAATCGAGGTGGAGAGAAATACTGAATCGAGGTGGAGAGAAATACTGAATCGAGGTGGAGAGAAATACTGAATCGAGGTGGAGAGAAATACTGAATCGAGGTGGAGAGAAATACTGAATCGAGGTGGAGAGAAATACTGAATCGAGGTGGAGAGAAATACTGAATCGAGGTGGAGAGAAATACTGAATCGAGGTGGAGAGAAATACTGAATCGAGGTGGAGAGAAATACTGAATCGAGGTGGAGAGAAATACTGAATCGAGGTGGAGAGAAATACTGAATCGAGGTGGAGAGAAATACTGAATCGAGGTGGAGAGAAATACTGAATCGAGGTGGAGAGAAATACTGAATCGAGGTGGAGAGAAATACTGAATCGAGGTGGAGAGAAATACTGAATCGAGGTGGAGAGAAATACTGAATCGAGGTGGAGAGAAATAAATACTGAATCGAGGTGAAGAAAAACTGAATCAAGAGGTGAAGAAATACTGAATCAAGGTGGAGCAATACTGAATCAAGGTGGAGCAATACTGAATCAAGGTGGAGCAATACTGAATCAAGGTGGAGCAATAATGAAACAAGGTGGAGCAATAATGAATCAAGAGGTGAAGAAATACTGAATCAAGGTGGAGCAATAATGAATCAAGATGGAGCAATAATGAATCAAGGTGGAGCAATAATGAATCAAGAGGTGAAGAAAAACTGAATCGAGAGGTGCAGAAATACTGAATCAAGGTGCAGAAAAACTGAATCAAGAGGTGAAGAAATAATGAATCAAGAGGTGAAGAAATAATGAATAAAAAGGTGAAGAAAGACAATAGAGATGTGGAGATATACTGAATCAAGAGCACTGCTTTTTTTAATGTTTCATTTGTAACTTTATATTATATTAGACAAGTATAATTGTGCATAGAAAGAAGAAAAAAAAACCATGCAAATGAGAATGAAAATGTGGCTTCAAACATGGAAGAATCTCATGTCCTATTTAAGTTAAATATTGTTTCATCTCTTATTGGGTCTTCAAACATTATCTTCCAACTTTTGTTAGTGAGTTTGTGATTGTGAGAAAGTATATATATATTATATATAACAATTAGTATAATGAGCCACATCACGAATATTCTGCTGAGAATTATCATGCAAAGTAGATGCGTTTGTTGCACACAGTGAACAACTAGGGTTAGAACTGAATATTAAGAATACACAGATCATGGTCGTCACTGGGAAGAAGGAAATACCACAATGTGATATACGAGTAAATGGGCATATTCTTAAGCAAGTGAATCGATACAGTTATCTCGGCACAGTCATAACATCTGACGGGAGATGCCTTGAAGAGATTAGAACAAGAATTGCCATTGCGAAGGTAGCCTTCTGGAAGATGAAAAACTACTGACCATAACAAAGATATCAATTGAAACGAGAAAAAGAGTGTTGCAGTGCTACATAGAACCTATACTTTTGTTATGGATGTGAAGCGTGGACAATAAGCAGTCAAGCTGAAAAACAGCTGATGGCTGTGGAAATGAAATGCAAAGAATATCATGGACAGACAGAAAAACCAATGAACAAGTCCTTCAAGAAACAAATGAAGATCGTAAACTGATTAGAGATATTAGACGCAGACAGTCAAAATTTTTTGGGCATGTTATGAGAAGAAATGACTTGGTGACGACTGGCAAGATCGAAGGGAAGAGACCAAGGGGAAGACCTAAAAGTAAATATCTGGATGACATGGCCACGTGGCATAGTTGAGACAGGAACACAGCTGATCCACGACTAATGATAGAGAGATGGCAGAACATGACCGCCCACGCTAATCGGCATGGCACGTGATGGATATATAATATGTATGTGTGTGTGTATATATATATATATATATATATATATATATATATATATATATATAAATATATATATAAATATATATATATATATATATATATATATATAAATATATATATATATATATAAATATATATAAATATATATAAATAAATATATATATATATATATATATATATATATATATATATATATATATATATATATATAAATATATATATATATATATATAAATATATATATATATATATATATATAAATATATATATATATATATATATATATATATATATATATATATATATATATATATGTGTGTGTGTGTATTTGTGTCTTGGTAAAACGATTAAGTACGTATGCAGGATTGTATGTACATGTTTATGAATGTGTGTTTGTGTACATGTGTCCGCCTGCCTGTCTGTCTCATAACATGGTAACACTGTTTATGTTACAACATTCATTTGACAATGTTTCTTCCTTATGTAAATGTAACACACAATAATGAACAAAAGATGAGAGATAGAGTGTGGGGCCAAATGCAAGACGGACCTGCACTCCCAATTTGTGACCCTTTGAAAATTTCGTTCATTTCCTTCTTCGCTGCTAGTATTATCTCTCTTCTCCACTGCTAATGTTCCTAATATTATCTCCCTTTTGCATTGTGAGGTGTCCATTTTCATGCTACAGCACAACCCATGCACAACCCGCCTGACAAATGTCTAGAGCAGTGGTTCTCAACACCCTACCCCCCCCCCCCACCCCCAATTTTAGGGTTTCCAGGGGATTATGACATTCTGAATGGTATACAAGGGGTGCATGAGCCAAAAATAACCACTGGTCTAGAGGGAAGTAGCTGTGGAAGCATCAGACACACAACACAAGCAGGAATGATGTTAAACATAATACACAGAATATTACAAACATGTATTCGCAAGTACTGAGTGGCACTGATTGGATTCGATGAACGTGGGCGTCTAGAATAGCTTGTTCCATCAGTGGCGATATCATTCTGAGCCATAGATTTAAATCCCGCTATCAAGCTGAAGAAGCTGCCAAATAAGCCATTCGATACTAGACCAGTTGCAGACTAAGGCTTAGGGCATGTTCTGCCCTGCAATGACATTTAGTCTCGAACTCCTAATTGCACTCCTCCATCTGAAGTTGTTGACATAGTGCCAGGCATCAGGTTAGCGCTAACAGAAAGCAGGCCATACTGTATGTGGTTTTCTAATCTCTACTTTATTCTACGAGTGCCCAGCAATACTTCTGAATGTGTGTGTGTGACGTGAAAAACAGAAAGCAAGCAAAAAATATATTAACCTTGACTTAGGGGAGGAACCCGCGGTACGTTGTGGACCCGGTTAAAACCCTGACTCCACGGTACTGTAAGAGGTAAAGAAAAATAATCAGCCATTCCCCCACCTGGTTCAAAATAAGACAAAAGCATGTAATTGGCAGCCAAAATGCAATGAGATACAATGCTAATACAAAGAGATTAAGTTAAGAACTAGATTAAAGAGATACATTAAAATACTACAATAAAGAGCAGTAAAAAAACAATTGCAGTAAAATATAGGGTGTATTTTTAATTACAGGTTTTTTTTTTAATATTGCCGTTCCAAGTATGTGGATTTCATGCAACATAAAAGGTAAAAACAAAACATGGAACGGAAATATTTTCAAAAACCCCATAGTCGTGAAAAATACACCCTGTACTACAATAAAGAGATTACAGTAAAATAGTATAATAAAGAGACTACAGGAAAATACTACAAGGGATTGCGGTACAATACTACAATAAGGAGACTACAATACTACAATAAAGAGTTGCAGTAAAACTATATTAAAGCGATTAGATGAAAATACAAGGAATTACAGTACAATACTACAATGATATTCCAGTAAAATAACAATAAGGGGATTACAGTAAATTAGCAATTACAAGTGGACTTTTATTGCCTGCTATCTTATCAAATATGCATACAACAAATGTGTTGCTGTTCTGATTCACCCAGAGTTTTTTTTTGGACGTGATTGCGTTGTGCCTGTTTACAGCAAAGCTGTGTTTTTGCGCCGTTCCGCCGTCTGCAGGCATTTGTTGACCGGATTAACCTTCCTGTGGTGTTGCTGTTTTATCATATGCATGTAGGAGAAATTCTTTCCGTCTTATTATGTGATGAAAATAACACTAAGTTTCTCCAGGAGCTTTGTAAAACTTTAAAGATGCAAAAAGTTGTTAGTCGTTCTGTGCATATAGTTCCAGACCCATATAGACTTTTAAAAAATCGGCACCAATGCAGTATTTGATGACCTACGGGACTGGGAGGTGAGTGGCCCCAGATGTAATATTCTAAACTTCAAATATAAAATATAACCCCATAAGACTTGAGATGGGGTGCAACTTAGATATTGTACGGGAATATTAAAAAATATATTACAATTTATGCTTGTTCACTTTCATCTTTAAAACTAGGTCACGGTATCAAAATATTTTATCCTTTTACTTATAGTCTTACAAGGTCACGGTTTCAACAAAGCATGCAAAATAAAACAAACCAAACCAACCTTGAATGGTCTCCTGATCTGGTGCGATGGTGGGAAAGACTTGTTCTTGGCTCCAAATGTTTGGATTGGCTAAAGTAGGAAAATGGAGAAATACAATAGATACAGGTGTATGACATCACACATTACAAACTTTTATTTATCATATTTCTACTTCCTTCTACTTCTATGAGCGCCAATCAAGAGTTGGTTTATGTTTTGCCTGGAGTAAATTACTCCACAAAAGTCCCACTTCTGGTTGTAAAATGTTAATAATTCTGCCACATTTTACAACTATGAACAATATATAATTCGATAATCTTAGACAATTAAATTTGTGAACAAAATAAATGCTAAATGATTCCAAAGAACTAAAAGACAACCTAGCTAAGAGATGACAAATACAGAATAAAGCATAAAGATAAAAAAAGAAAAAAAAAAGGGGGAAGATAAAGAGAAAATTAAGGGAGATAATTTTTTAAATGAACATTAAAATAATTAAATGAAAGGCCAAAACCTTCATACATCTCTAAAAAAAATGAGATGATTGTTCTTACGTTGGAATGGTGGTGAATTTGTGTCTCGAACGCCGCCTCGACCTCTGCTGTTACCGCCACGGCGAAGCCCATTGCCACGAAGGCCGCCTCGGCCGCGCGGGTTTCTATTGCCGGTGAAGTTAATGCCAGGCACACCCCGAACACGATCCATGGTGTTTACGACGGTAGCATGGGCAGGATCTGCGGCCACGGTGCTTTCTATTGCTGTGCTGTTGGTGGTGGGGTCATTGGGTGTAGCAGAGGCCTGGGGTACCATATTTGCTCTCCAGTTCTGTGAGTCTGGTCCTGCTGAAATGTTGAAAAGAAAAGAATGAAAGTCTGAGCACTGGTTCAGTGAATTATGACTGAAGGATAAGATGCTGGTATTGAGTAGAAGACATTGGTAAAACTATACTAGTATAACTAAAAATTACAGACCATGTGTAACTTCAACTGACAATTCAGGCAACAAAAATATATCTATCAGAACAGACAGGGACAATAACACTGGAGATCATGTAAAACTGTCAGCAGATTATACGGGCCCCAAATGAAACAGCACTTGAGGTTACATGCCAAGTGCTAGTTTACTCTGGCATCAACTCAAACCAGCATGGTCTCTTGGACAACACAGGCTGGTTTTTATGATGCCATCAGGAGGTGGAGTAGCCAAAACTGAATCAACAGAAAGGAGCCATGGTCACCTTTAGAGGAACACAACATGGAAGTTACCACAAGGGGTTCCTCGGATACTGACATGTATGGAAACATGATTTGAGTTGTTCGAGTGCTGCCATGAGACAGGGTGGTTTAGTGGCTACAGCTCGCTGCCGGCTAGGTAGCTAAGGGTTCAATCAAAATTAGGTCAGATTAGAACTGGGACCTGGGCTGTCAGTTCGACCAGCCTAAAATAGCAACTCGTCTTGGTAAGTAAAAGATAGCCAGCAGTGCACAGGTCAGCAAAAACCAAATTACAGAATACTATAAACACAAATGAGCGATAAAACGGTGTGTACCTTCTGATCGTCGACTATTGGGTCTGTTGAAGCGGTCTCCAGCAGGTCTACCACCGCGCCTGGGTGGAGAAAAACCTCGGCCTTGACTTCGGCTTCGCCTATGGCGTCTGTCGGGTTTGGGGTGCTCAATCTCCATCCTCTGCCACTTTGGTTTTGTGCCTGTGTGACAAACAAATAACACTGATGTACACAGCAGTTAAAAATAGTGCAAATAAGTTTCATTTATCTCATACCTCAGTGTCTATGTGTCCATAATAGACTCAGATATCACATCTCCACTTCCAAGTTTCACCCATCATTTCACTCATAAATATATAAATTGCAATAGACCAAAAACTACACAATTAGAGACAGATACTAAGAGAAAGACATGAAGTGAATTAAAAGCAACTGCAAAGGACATGACGGCTTAGCATACATTGGTTGAGTGTTATTGCTCCAATGGCAGATAAAAGACATGAAGAGAGAGAGTGTACAGAAATAGGCAAGGGAAGGCAGGTTTATACAAACCTCCCTGCACTAGATGTTCAGCATTAACCACGTCACAAGTTCCAAAAATCAACAAAAGACACAGTACAAGGGAAACAAACAGATCAAAGATGAAAGAAACCTGACAGTTACCTTTCTTGCTTCTGACAGCATTACTGGTGTCGTCGTCATTTGTGGTGCTCTCTTTGTTTTCTTTGGAGGAATCGTCCCCACCTGAGTCAGTCTGGGTTTGTGTCTGATGGAAGAGACATAGGAACCGTACATAGCTGAAATCTAAATAATTATTACAATGGTGTATGTCCCTTGCAGGACACTGCATTCAACTCCATCTCCAGATTAATTCAATGGCAATTTATTTAAGTCTGTATAATCACATATGGCACAATCACAATCTGTCTCTTACAACATTACAGCCACTTATAATGTCTAGCCCTTTACAAGCGAGTCCCATCAATCAAAGTATCATAGTGGTACAGCTGATTACAAATACATACAGACCCTTAAAATGGCACAACAGCCTCTTACAATCGCACCACTGCCCGTTAGTCATACAACCGCCCCTTACAATTGAACAGCTAAATTATGTCAAAATATCTACCTGTGCTGTTTGTGTATCTACCGGATCGCTGACGGTCTGTCCAGATGGCGATGAGCTCACTTCCACGCTGGTGACCACAGGGGCAGAAGCAATACCTGACACTACGGGTGTGGCCCCTGTTGTAGTAGCAGCGGTGGTGGTGGTAGAAGCTGCAGGGGAAGCCTTTACTCTGGGAGATTTGGTAGCCTTTGGTGGCATTGTCTGGTTGGGCTGGGGAGACAACCAAAACAGAAGATTTAACATACATGTTGTAGAGTTACTATGCTTAGGGGATTACAGTGTCATACATACAGATTAAGTATTCAGTTTAGAACTCAATATGTGGCAGGGAATTTTCACAAGAATAAATGGTGTTTCTAGTGATATCACGTGTTGCCCGCACTGGAATGAACAAAGAAAATTCTATAAAAAGCACAAAAATCACTAGACCTAGAAAACAGTGGAAGCTAAACTTGATAGACCACTAGGTAAACTAATAAACAATGGAAATTTGATAAGAGACATTATAGGTATAGACTATTTCCAATGAATATGTAAAAAATAATATAAGTAGCAAGTGGTATAGTGTCAGATAAAGCCGTAGCGAGTCAGATAAAGTGGTAGTGAGGACAGCACAGTGGCATCAACCACAGGGCTCGACCACAGCTCACAAGGCTCAAAAGACTACACTACAACTCAAAAGACATCACTAAACCACAACTTACGAGATGCTAAACCCTAAGTGCTCACCATTGAACTCACCTCTGTCACTTTAACTTCGTGCAGTGCTGGCCAACTATCATCAACTACGGCTGGGCTGGTTGCCTGGAGACACAAATAATTACAACGGTTAGCATTCTCCCACAAAATGTTTGGTTTATTCCTTCAAAGAACACACTGCGTGCAGAAATCTTCACGCATTCCTGCCATTATGATCATCAACAGACAATGGTTAGACACCTGTATTCATCACTTGCTAACAGAGAAAGATTGGCCACCCATTTCTCAATGTATTCAGACCTAGAAAATGTGACGGTACTAGCACATCACAATCCTATAGCAGGAAACTACTGGAGTTTTTTTTATATATTTTCGCATAAAGGCTTGGTTTGAAGGATCTGTCCATCAGTGCTCCAGCCACCTCCCATTTATAACACCAGGATAGCTCATCACAGAACACGAACCCACATACCAATCACCAGGATATCAAAGGTCACTAATGAGAATCCCATGGCACTTACTGCAGCTGGGGTATGCAGAATCTGGGAGTTCACATTTACTAGGTCACAACATAATAGGGTGAGATGTCCAGCTCCTTTCCGTCCCTGTGGACAATTCTTCTATGGGTCTGCTTGCTATAGTCTCAATGTTTCAAGTTGTGGTCAAACATCACGACTGGGTGAATAAGCCACGCACCCTCACTATACCTTAAATGACCGGAACCATTTATATGGCTCTTATTCAAAACATATAATTAAGTCAAATAGGAGTTAAGCATACATAGCACATTTCAGAAAGAGCCATTGATGGGTAATTATAAATAATAAATGATTCTAACTGTTGCTGTCCGTATGTTCATACCTGCGTAGGCTCTACCTCGTTTGAAATCTGCCTCTCCGGTGGATTAGGATCCTTCTTTGCATCTGGAAAGACATACAAAACACAAAATTGTATATTGTCTGCATAATAAAGTGTACAAACACACAAATTCACATACACGCAGGGTAACATTTACAATTAACTTGTTTTATTACTATTAATTCCTCTGTTGAGAGGAGACGTTTATTTCAGATTTTCTCTAGACTTAATTCCATTGAAGGTATAAAGATAACAGGCTATATCTAAGGGTAGGTTTACTTATTTCCTAAAATGTTCACTACGGCTTCGCCTTATGGCCTCTTTGCTATTTCCACTACTATTGAATTTGTAACCTGCACAATTTGCAGACTGGGTCATTTTGGCGACGTCCTTTTCAGATACGGGTAAGTATACAATAACACTACCCAAGATAGGGTAGATAATTACCAGCCCTATGCAGTAATCAAACTTACACATTTTAACCTCAGAAGAACACAGAACCCTCTCAACTAGGACTGAACCCTCTACCATTATCCTAAGCACAGAATTCAAATAAAAGGTTCCACCTATTCTTTCATGCTCCACTTTAAGTGTTAATCTTGTGCCAATGAACACAAAGAAAATTAATGAAATTAGCCTGAAATACCATCCTGACAGAACACGAGTTACACAAATCTACATGTCGCAAGGGACATAATGTATGCCACATTCACAACCCCACATCATAAGCGCGATTTGATCACATGAACCTAGTATAGAAAATCTTAGATGCAATTACGAACATACGTGTATATGTAATTATGTTCATCGATTTCCTTTTTACAGTTCCTTTTTATTATATTAAATGCTTGCCTTTTTTTAGACAAATTTAATTGTTCCCTTGCGTTGAGAATTTCAGTTTTATTGTACTCCAATATAAATTTATAGGTGTGTAATTTGCTTTGGTTTATCATAAACGTGTCTGTTCCGTCATTTATCACGGTTAAAATTTAACAGCTGTTTCCCCACAAAGTATGGTTGCCTAAATCACACCTAAGAAACAATAAAACATCCTTTTCTGCACCTTGAAACAGACAGTAAGTAAATGAAAGACTGCTGTGTGTAACTGGGGCCACTATGGAAAACAGTAACACTGGAAACTAAGGAGGGGTGGCATGTAAATAGCTACCTCATTCCATAAATTGACCAGCTGTCAAGTCCAATCAATCATAAACAAGTCTATAATGGGCTTGACGTGAGTTGACCGAGAACCCATGCTCCTGGGGGAGTGGACAGGCAGAGCAAGATGACAAGGGCCCTTTCCCATAAGTATGGTGCTAACCCATTGTTCATAGACCCATCTACACTAGATGAGTCAGAGGTTATCACACGGCCCGACTTCTTTGCATAACATTTAAATTTTATTTTAGATTTGGGTCCACCCATAAGCTCTAGTAAATTAATTAAAAATCCCAGATGAACCACTAAAATAGCAAACTGTTCCTTTTCCCCAGATAGCTGTTTCTTAGAGTTACTGGGTAAAAAGAAAAGCCTAAACTGCCCAGTTCGCTGTGTGCACTAGCCAGGCGACCTCAAATCCTCAGGCTCAAGACACCCCCTCCCACACACACACACTCTGCAAGGTACTATAGGCAGTCGAAGACAGTTGAAGTCAAACAACTTGTAAAATCTGTTCCTAGTCACATTCTAAGAATAATTTCAAAAGCTACATTTGTACTGACCTGCTTGGAAAGGCTTCTCAACAGTCCACAAGTCCTTGGTGTTTGAACTCGGGGATACCACGACTGCCGCCGCCGCTGCTGCTGCTGGGGTCGGATCCTGTTCCACTGAGGACACTAGTCCAGAAGATAACATTAGCCCAGCAGGCTTCTTCCAAGGATTGACAGTGGGTAGTGGAGCCTCAATGTAATCTTCTCCAAACATTTTAATCTTGGGTTTCTGGTTGTTGTCTGTCTGCTTGTTGCCATTGAGCTCTGTCTTGGACTTTTGGGCTTTGGGCTTCTCATTTTTCACACCTTCGGCTTTGGGCTTCTCATTTTTCACACCTTCGGCTTTGGGCTTCTCATTTTTCACACCTTCGGCTTTGGGCTTCTCATTTTTCACACCTTCGGCTTTGGGCTTCTCATTTTTCACACCTTCGGCTTTGGGCTTCTCATTTTTCACACCTTCGGCTTTGGGCTTCTCATTTTTCACACCTTCGGCTTTGGGCTTCTCATTTTTCACACCTTCAGCTTTGGGCTTCTCATTTTTCACACTGTCAACATTTGAAGCAGGAGCTTTGTTGCCTTTGCCGGCCTTTTGGACGGCTGCGTTCACCTGTAAAGCTGCTTTGTTGTTCAATGGTACTTCTGAAATGTAAAATATAACGCACATTGCACTTACTCCAAAAGAAGATTGCATCAGATAATTCAGTGACTATTAATCAATTATAAAAGTACCTACAATAAAAAGAGTTTTAATCAGCAAACTAGTACATTAAGTATACTTGATAATCTTCTTGCGCTTGACAGACTATCGAGGTCAATCAAGTGATGATATAGTAACTCCATAACCTGGCAAGAGAGCTCAAGTAGCCTAGCAGCTGGAGCCTCGTTTGCCAGTGGCTGTCAGGAGTTTGAATCCACGCCCACACCTAGGCTCCTAAGTCTGAGATATGCTGTAAATACTTTTGGACTGTCAAAGAAAGAATAAATGCCTGGAAAGGGCTAATAAAAATATAATGGTCTAAACGACAAGATATTTGACTGGAACAATCCGCGAAGATGAGACCGGAGCAAATAGAATCATACAAATCACATTGACTGGTACAGACAAAGAATAACCGACATGCATGAGGATTCTTTGAAATAAGAGTAAAGAAATGTTATGCCCATAAGAAGCAGGGAAATACAGGAATATACACTATAGCAATTGGAAATGTTCACTTGATGCCTACATTTTCAAATTCAGTTATAAGCAGTGGCATGCAGTCGCCATGACATTTTTTGGAAGAAGCTATACACAAAATTTTGTGAATAGTACAAGCCGCTATACACAAAAATTTGTGGCTGGTCACCTGACCAGCGACAAAAATTTTTTTGAATAGTACGAAAAATATATACACAAAAATTTGAAGAAGACTATTCTCTCTTCTTGTCTGTCTTTTTTTTTGCAAGTTCTTTTTCTTCAAACCTCACAAAGACAATATTTGTCGACAAAGACACACTCAATGTACAGTGATATATATTTTAGTTCCTAAAACAAGCAACTAGAAAGTCGCTTAGAAACCCTGGAGATGTGAATATACAGACGAATAGGTCGTATTTCATGGAAACAAAAACAATCAAATGCAGAGGTTCTAGAAAAACTGGGAATGAAGAGAGAGTTGATGAAAGAAATAAAGAGGAGACAAAGTGAAATATTTCGACGTTAAAAGACATGATAGTCATAAAAAGCTTACTGGAGGGCAAGCGAGCAAGAGGTAGACAACGATACAAGTGGGAATATAACATCAAGAGATGAACGAACATCAGCCTGACAGAATGTACAATCAAGGCAAGAGACAGACTGTTGGAAATCCATTGCAGCCAACCTTCATTGTGGAGACGGCACCTTATTGATTGATTAAAAATTAAAAAATAAAATATTTTTTTTTAAATGATGTGGGGAGTCGAACACCAGTCTCCCGCGTAACAGGCGGAGATACTAACCACTACACTACAGAGAACACAATGATAGTTCCGCAAACATTAATAATGTAATCAAAAGGAAGTAGACATTACATGACCAGCCGAATAATCACGTGACCAGCCACAAATTTTTGCTTATAGTGGCTCGAATTATTCAGAAAATTTTGTGTAGTCACTCTGGTTTTTTTTTTTTTACCTGGCACCTGAATTCTCAATAGTTTTCTTAGCCTGTATTTGCAAATAAAAAATATGCTGGCTCATGAATGTTTATATTTTTCTACCTGTGGTTACATGTAGTATTATCAACCTCTGGTTACATGTAGCTTTATCTTAGTTTGATTCATGCTTTTCTTGGCCCACAAAAAAGAATGCTTCTTGATTAAAAGGCCATGGACCCTGAATTATTAGTTTTGGTCTAAGTCCGGTCTCCGAAACATTAAAATAAAAAATAAAATCAGCACCTACCTTTCTTTACTTCAGGAAACTGGGGTGCCTGATTGGTTTCAACTGCCGAAGTTAAGCTGCTGCTTCTCTTTGTCCATGCATTTGTAGCTGGCAGTGGGGCATCCACAAACTTCTTGGCAGGTTGTTCAGCCTTGTCGCTTTTCTCCGGTGCCTTCCCACCCTCTACTAGTAAACCCGGCTTCTCAATTGACGTGGTTTTAAAACAGTCCTGGTTTCCCTCAACCTTCAGCGGCAGGTTGTTCTGATTCTCACCGTGCCCAGTTTCTGAAGGCTCATCTTTAACAGCAGAAGCTGCAGCCATGATTCCAACAACGACTGAAGATTTCCTTTCACAAACAATGAATCTCTGCAGTAAGAATACAAAGGTTAAAAAATATTAGATCACACTCATGCAGTAAATTTTGTGCTAAGAACATTAAATATGCATTGAACTCTTTCTTCTGCAACCATTAAGAGGGTAGACTTCATTGCTCTGTGTTGTATCCTATGATTATCCGCAGTGTTCCGCCAAAAACATCATAGCACTTGTCCAGTGATGACACAAAGTTTAAAAAAAATACACCCATGAAAAATAAAAATAAATCCATGACTTAGAAGTCAAATTAAACATGGAGTCAGGATGTGTCCGCTCAGTAAAAGTCAGAATGTCTGCATCGCTTCCACAAGCGGACAATACCTTCTTCAATCTCCACTCCGTCAAATCGCTGGTACTGGTTTCAGTCTGGTGTGAGTTGCACCCCAAAAGTACAATGTGTTGCGCCAGGGAACTAAATTAGAGCCTGTGTCATCAAGTTAATAGCTAGGGGGCGATGGACATGTGGTTTACGAGTTGTTTTGTAATACCTTTCGGTTTGTCAAAGTAAGAATAAATGTCCAGAAATGGCTAATAATGACAGCACAGTTTACATAACATCACAACCGACCTATGGCTAGACAGATCATTGGTAGACGTGGCAGGAGCAAAATGAAAAATTATGCAAGATGAACTGGGGTGCTGGCAAGGACAAGTATTAAAATTGACCAATCCAGAACAAGAAGTGAGATCTGAACCCATGGAAAACAGATCAGCTGTTAGGTTTCAGACCAGATGAGACCCAAACACTTGTAGCTTTCCAAAGGATGGTCAGAGGCTAGGAAAAGTAAACCCAATATTAATGCTTGTTGAAACCAGATTCACCAGACCCCAAGCAGATTCACCAGATACCATGATCCGTACCAGGTCTGCTAAGATTAGAGTTAGACCACTTCATTTCCTAAAGTGAGATTATGAGAGAAGAATCAGATTCTGTGGAAGCGAGCTTGGTCACCATTCCCCTCATGTATGTCCAAATACAGCAGTTTCTGTTATCATTCCGCATTTAGAAAATCATTCATCTCATCTCATCATGTTCCTCTTGTACCTTGCGGTGTCGAGGTGAAGTATAAACTTCGTGAGAGTGCCCGGTTATGGGCTTCGTATATCGACATTCCCATGGATTCTGTTATTCCCTACGTCCAACGTTTACGTGGTCGGCCTCTTCCTCTGTTTCCATCTGGTCTGTACATCATTGCTTGTTGTGGCATGCTGTTGCTGCTTTCTAATAAAATCTAGAGCAGCTTTAACCCCCACTTTAGAAAATCATTTAGCTGGAAAATATGAATAATGAAATCCCACAGCAGTTGGGGTTCCAAATATTCTAAGTTCTAAGCCTTGTCGTATGAAGTGAAGTGACCATGCCCCCCCCCCCCCAAATCACTTTCCCTCTCAGACATCTGAAAATTGTCTGGTACCCATCCATCATTGAGGCTGGATTAACGCAAAAAAACTTTTTTTTAAAAATCTGCCACTGCTGAAGACCGAACGCCATAACCATGTCTTGGTAGGTGATCCCATTAAACACAATTCCATTGCAGTTCCTCTGTGTACCAATTACTAAGTGAATTAGCATTTCACATTTCTGATATAAATGTATTGGTTAGAAAACTTGTAAACATGCCTATCTGAATGAAATAAGGTCTTCTGGTGCTATAATTACTGCCTATTATTCAAATGACTTGAATTTAATTTAAACTAAAAACAAACTTAAGCAACGTGTTTACGTTTATTTTTAAAAAAAAATAAAAAATAAGGGTGGACTTCTATGTGTCCTCCAACGGGGGATGACTCCTCTCACCTCTAAGTCCCTCCTTAAGCTCCACAACCGATCACATGGCACGCTGATGCACTTTAGCAGCGATAAAAACAGTTTTTGAAATAACGCTTTCAACGTTTACATAAATATATGGTTAAAACAACAGAGATAGTGCTTGTAAATATTTCACCCATGCCTTTTCAAATCTACCTTGCGCTGCTGTGTTGATCACATGGCATGCGGTTTCATTTCATCATTTCACATCATGACGAAACCGAAAACACGTTTCTATTAATTATTAATTTGTCAATTTACCTATTAAACAACTATATTACAGCTATCTATATAGCTAATAACTGCAATTCAATCCTATGATAAAATTATGTGTGCACACTGTCTTTGCAAGACAAGGATCTGAATTCTAAATTCAAGTTTCAATTACTAAAATGACCCCTAGAGAAGAATTCGCTTTTCTCGCCATACGTGACCTGTTTGTAAACAAAGATCCTTACAGATTATAACACCGAGAGTGTTATATAAAACTCCTATGCAATATATTCACGCGTGCGAAGGTAGTGGCAGCAATCTAAAGAAAAAGCCATGTGAAATTCGACAGCAGAAGCGTGAAATGATTTTTGAAACAAGACTCACCACATGTGATAGCCATATCGCCGACTTAACCTTGTGCGCATGACGGAAGTCGGTGTTTTGTTACATTTAAGCGGGGCAGCCAGATGCGAATTGTTTCAATAATATTCCTCCTTGCCTTTTTGGAAAACTGTGGTGGTGGAGTGGGTAGCGGGTTTACCTGCAGACTCGGTAGTTTTATATGTTCGAATCTACCTGAGTGATGTCGGTTCCTAGATCAATCAATCAACCTGAGTACGGTGTATTAAGATTGGCTTGTGCTCCAGCGTCATGGCACGGAATTAAATTACTGATACATGGTGCTGGAGACTGCAACATATGATTTTTAACCCTAATCCGTTCAACCTTAATGAGAAGTTATAATTAATTAAGGTCCATCCCTGATTAATAATCCAGTGACTGAATCAGCCACAAATAACGGCTGGCCGCGGTTTCACCCACACAGGATATTAATTTGAAGGTGATTGTTTAAAGAGAGTATGATAGGCGTTTAAATTTTAAACGTCTCCGATGCCGACCCATGCTAACTGGGTACCGCGAAATATGGGATTTAATATCATCATCGGGAGAGGTTGGCTGAGTTAGTTAAGAACGCCGGATTCTCCTTCAGGAGACATGGGTTTGAATCATCGGTAAGGTGTGGATTTTATTTTCTGTTGGGGGAAAAAAGAAAATCCCAACCTGCACAATTCGCTGCGACTGCACTAGCCAGGCAGCCTTAATTCCTCAGGCTCAAGGCCCCCCCCCCCCCCCCCAAGGTACTTTAGGCAGTAGTTGACATTTGTTTTTTGACAGACATCAATCGAGTTTCGGTTGATCTATAGAAATATGGCGCTGACCTAATAAATTTGCCTAGGAGACGATGTAGGATAGTGGCTAGACTGCTTGTCTGCCGGTCCAGAGTTAGAATTGTGTCAGCGCAGGAAATCATTCATACTGTTGGCGATCGCAATATGTAAAAATTATGATCGCCCAGGCCAGTCCACAGGGAAGTTAGTGAAGTCCCAGGTCCACCCAGCCTAAACTGGGAAGTACAGGCGGTCGGTGTGTTCTTGACGACGTGATCAATAGAGCGTTGGTTGATCATTAAAAATATGGAGCAATATCGTGGGTTCGATATTGCCTACATCACCCCCAGAATACCAATTAGTAATTAGTCTATACAAAACACGGGTTTCTGCATAATGCGCTTAGCTTAAACTGACGAAATGCCATGGAATGATTAATCGTATTAAGCGACTTTCCGTATCTACAATGGGGTTGTGTACAGTAGTTTTCCTTAGGCAACCCCCTTTAATTTGATATATAATACAGCATACCTGATACCATATTAACACCTTTAAAAGTCATAACTGTGACACACCCCTATTTCCCATTTTCCGCCATCCATTTTTATTCAAACTTACGTTGCTTTGCACTGTATCAGTGATGGGGATAAAATAATTCTTTACTTAACATATACCCAGTGAAAGGTAGATGAATATGAAGGTATATTGGAGAGGATTCCTAGTCGTGCTCCGTTCGCTTGAAATGTGTGTTCATTTGCAATGCCTTTTTAAATTTCACACAAGTATTATTATGTATATTGAAGCCAATATGAGTCCTTTTTGAAAATCGGTCCTTCCTGTTCAGTAGTTAGTTTAAATGCTGTCTGGGAGGTTAGTATGGCCGAATGGATAAGAGCGTTCGCACGTAAACTTCCGGTGTGCTTACGCCGATATACCTGGTTCAACCCCCATACCGGTCAGCTGGACTAAAGTGTTCTCGTCCTTGACTTGCGCCGATTGATTTGAGTGTGACCTAGCTTTCCCTATGTAACAGTGTCCCTAGTCATAAGGCGATCTCACTCAGAGTTCTGAGATACTCGTAATTTACGTCACTGAGTCAAGGACGATAAGTCAATATTCTATTCCCACTGATCGGTGTGTGGGTTGACCCGCTACCTCGCCATCAGCACACCGGAAGAATGAGCGCTCTTATCCATTCGGTAATGCTAACCACCGGCAGCCGGGGTGATATTTACATCATTGTCGACTTTATAAAAATAAAAAACATAAGGGAGTGGCAGCATATATACGACATATATGCGCGATAAAGCATCGTTTACATATGATTAGTGGTTTCTATTTTATATAGACTTTCGTTGTGTTCTGGTTATATGTTTTGAATATCCCCATGATGACTGCTTATAACGCCAATATAATTTTGAAATCCATGGAAACAATTATAGTTACAAGTTAATTGTTAACGGTTAATATTATTACTCGGGGGAAAATAATAGGCACTAAACTCCGATGGCCTAAGTTTCAGTGATAAATAAACAGGTTTGAACCAGACATGTACAAAATCAAATGAGCAAGTATAATGTATATTTCCATTCGCTGAACCTTGAATTTGTGGAAGATACCACGAAACAAAACAAATAAAATGATGACCCTAGTATGGGGATATATCGTCATATTCAAATGGGAGGACACTTTTGACGATATATTATCCTTCGACACTGAATCAGTTAAGTAAAGATGGTAATACGTTATAAGTTGAAATAAAGGTACTAAGTACGCCACTAACTTTTCGGTTTTAAATGTATATCCCTGACAGGACGTTGCTGTCAACACCAGCATCTTTCAGCTGCTGTTGATGTACTAGACATGATTACGCTCAGTAGTTTGCCATTGATTTCTGAGCGACAGGCTCACATACTCCCGTAAGTAACCAACGCGGCGGGATAAGCTACGGAATTTCGCGCAGCTGCGTTACTCACGAGAATATACGGGACTACGGAGAAAGACGTTAACGTCTGCGCCAGGGAGACGGCGTTATCTTTACCTCAACTTAATCTGGTACGGTACACCGTGTGGGCCGCATTTGATTTTAACTATTTTTTGTTTTACAAAATAGGAAACAGACACATACGTAAACAATGTGGTTTTTTTTTTAGGGGGGGGGGGCGTTTTAGAGAGAAATAAACTTAAAGACAACTGGTAAACTTGATGTGAACAGAGCGAGAGAAACAAAGATAACTGGTAAACTTTATGTTGAAAGAGATTGCTTGCCCACATGGCATGTACACGTAAATTAAAGAACCCATTACACGCGTTTAAAACTACTAAACGTAAACTTTCCCAAGAAATCACACAAATAGCCAAACAATGCTGATGTTGCCTGCGACGTCCTGTAAAGAACATGCAGCTAACTTTACACGCTTTAATGCGCGTTGTTCATATGGGCTAGACCGATACTTGTATAGGCAAATCGGCATTAGTTGTGCAACGTGGTCTTTATCACGCCGATCGCCTTCATTTCCACAAATATTTCCTAGAGCCATTATTTTAGGTGGTAGTTCAACAATCACTAAAACGACAATGTATAGGGTGTATTTTAACGACTGCAGTATTTGAAAATATTGCCGGTCAAAGTTTTGTATTTACCTATTATGTTACATGAACTTTACCGAGGGTGAATACACAACTTTGACCGGCAATATTTTCAAACACTACCGTCATTAAAAATACATCCTATATTTAATGTAATTGTAATCGTTGGGCACCCAGGTCGACTGAAACTAAATGGATACCTGGAAAAGTTATGAGAAGTAAAAGCGACTGGCGCGATATTGACCACATCGCCTATTACTACTGCCACCACTGCCGATTTATAATTGGTCTTTCGCTGGTTTTCATACAATGGTATGAGCGCCGGTGGCCTAAAAAACAATGGCAAACTACTGAAAGCAAACTTGCCAAGAAATCACAAACAGCCAAAAAATGGTGGGGTGAATTGGGATGTCCTGTAAAGGGTATGCAACTAACTACAAGAGTTATGAGACATAACCATATCCTATATAATTATAACATACCCAACAGCCCCAAGACGTAGAGATGGGTTCTAAAAATAAGGGCTTGTATGAAAATCTATGATGATGATACTAAAAGTAAAATTTACTACTAATAAATAACACGTCTATATTCAAACTAATTCAACAACGCTATTTTATTTTCATGAAATCTACCAATTCCACATCTATAAAATAAAAATAACACAAAATAACAAAATAATAAATAAAGCAAGTAATTAATAAAAATCAACTTACCGCACTTGGCAAGAGTAGAGTAGCCAGTGTATTTGAAGACACGTGCTACGGTGTTGATAGTTGCAGAGAAATCAACAAACGAAGTTGGATTAAGAAATAAGATGTAATCCAATCCGATCCAAAAGAAAGATGTATCAACGACGAGACGTGTACGCTCTGTTGAAGTTTTCCTCAATCTCCAATATGTAGATACTAAACAAAACTGTCGACCTCGTTCAACCAACTGTATCAGTATTAGTTATAAATTCTGGCAAGTTTTCTGACGTTTGAACGCCTTAATATGCGTTTCCCGGCTGCTTTGTTATTCTATGGACAACCAATGGGAGCTGTCGTTTTATTTCGGCCAACAGTCTCCCGCTCGGACGATACGGTTGGGTGATTTTGTAAGATGATGTAACCTGCCCACATGTTTAATTTACGGGTGGCTGAAATCTGGACAATTCAATAGACCGGGACATTTTCAACTTCTCAATGACTTTTCCTGAGGAGAAAATATAAGTTGCAGGGAGATATTGACAGCGTATAAACATATTCACAAGGGGCTCATAGAAGTAGTAGAAAGAAAGTAGTAGGAAGAAAAGGGGGCTGAGATGTCTCTAGGTATGGTGTCCGCTTCAAGTGCTGGAGGTCCCGAGTTCAAGCCCCGCTGAGGGCCGGGATTTTTTCACGTGGACTTCTAGTAACAAAGTTTCCCCTGGTCTTTGGGTAGTGAGATCGGGGGTCCGTGTGTATTGTTACGCACGTAAAAATATCCCTTGGCAGTTGGAAATCGAAAAAGAGTAGTCTAATGGCGCTTCCCGGGCAAAATTTCGAGTTAAAAATCTACCCAAAAAATTTCAGGATCCTGGCCGGTGCTACTGAGTTCGTGCACTGAGCTGAGATTCTCCGGGCTCAGGCTTGAGTTAGAAGTAGAACGGAGCACTTATGGGTTACACCCGTGTGCCGTGATGTTGATCCGTCGACTAAACTAAACTAGAAGTAGTAGAAAGAAATGGAGGACACAGTAGACAATATAACAATTTAAAGCTATAGTCATCTTACTGGGATTTGAATCTGTCACCAAATTACGACAGTGCCTCGCCACAGGAACAAGTGTACTCAACACCCCTAAAAACATGGGTGTGTTCGTTAATGGTATATGGAGTTAGTAATCAAGAAAATTATCCATAAAGACCCTTTTGGCATGCGTTGAAATTAACCTGTTCCTTCAGCGAGGCGCTGTTGTTATTTGGAGGTGACAGGTTCGAATCTCGGTATGAAAACTATAGCTTTCAATGGCTATGTTATCTAGTGTGTTCTTTAGTCGGCGCTGTGTCAAAGGGGTAATGAACGCGTTTTACAATTCCCCGACATACAGAATCGACGGTTCGAAATTAGCAGCAGTCGATCTGAAAGCAAACCGCCTGGCGTTGATGTCTTAGTTTGTGCGTCGGTCGTTCAGAAGCAATGGCAAGCAAGCGAACTTAATAATTGATTGCCTTATAAATCACAAATATATGCTGGATTTATTGCTACGTCCTGTAAAAGGAATATAGCTAACTTTGGTGTGTCCTTTAATCTCTGCTTTGTTCGTTTTCTTCTGCGACTGCCAAGCAATACTTATGAATTTGTGTATGTACTATCCTGAGGCCAAAAGGCAGAACTTCATGGACGTTATTGGTGGCCCTTGATCTGTTTACTGTCGCATTTACAGTGAACTGGAAACCTTTCCTTCGATCTTCATTCTTTTTTGTTACTTCTGTTTTCTGTCTTTCGTTTTTGCTTGTTATGTTTTCTTTCTTTCTTCTTTCTTTGTTTTATTCTCTTTTATTCCTTTCTGTCTTTTTTTTCTGTCTTTTGTTTGATTGTTGTGTTTTCTTTCTGTTTGTTTGTTTCTTTTTTCAGTAAGAGTTTTTATAACAAGGCTACGTGGCCACGGGACTTTGTACGTTAGCGCTTAAACCTCCGGTGCGCTGACGATAGGGTAGCGGGGTGGTTTCCCACACCGGTCAGTTGGACATAGACGTTGACTTCTCGTTCAGAAAGCAATGGCAATCTACTAAATAAAATTGCCTAGAAAATCAACCTGGTGTTAGAGTTGATCGCAACGTGAGTGCCGAAAATAATACGGGCCTGCGTGCCCAATGTGTGACCCTTTGAATATAAAATTCGTTCTTTCGTTCGTGTCGAAATGACTGCTGTTTACAACAGAGCTGCGATATTTGTACCTTTCGGCCAACACCTCCTATTTTTGTCCAGTATTTGTTGACCGGGTTGATCTTTACGGGTGTTTTCGTAGGACAATTCACGGGCTGGGAGTTGTGGCGTCAACCGTGCCCCTCCATCTACAAGAGTTTCCTCCAATAGACCTGTCGATAACAGACCCGTGCATGCCGTTCGGCCCTCAATGAAGATAGGGGCAGACCGTGGGCATTCTCCGCCATCAAAGGAGGTTCCCATAAATGCGGAGCTACACATAACTTGATAGACAGGCTCGTCTTACATTCTGTCCGTTTTAACAATTAAATGAAGCCGGCATTATTAGAATGACAACGTGCTGATGCCGAAATGGTGGGTTCAATCCTACATCGGACAGCTGACTAAAATGTTGACTTCTTCTCCTAGACTAAATTACAAGGGACGTAAATTACAAATACCTCAGAAATCTGAGTGGGTTCGTGTGATGGCGAGGGACACTGGTAATACGGAAAGTTAATACATGCGCAAAAATCAATCTAGTGCACTAGAACTAGTAGCACGGGTATAGACTACAAAAAAGTTCAAAGCGAGCGAAGGCAATTCAAAACAATGAAGCCTTATTACTCTCGAATGAAGAACGTTTTGTGCAATAAGTCACTGTCCTTGCAAGTTAGAAAGAGAGTTCTTGCATGTTACATAGAACCAGTTTTAGGATACCGCGGTGAATCCTGGACAATTAGTAAATAGGCGAAAAAAATCCCTGGAAGCCTTGGAGATGTAGTTTTATAGATGGATGCTGAAAATTAATTGAACAGCCACAATGAACAATCGGACAATTTAAGGGAAGCTGAGTCGCAAAGTCAACTTATCACAAACATCAGAAAAAGGCAGTCGTCGTTTTTGGCCACGTTATGAGAAGACAAAAACTGGAACATGTCGTGACAACCTGAAAGATTTGCGGTAAAGTTGTTTTAGAAGTATCTAAACTAGAAGAGAAGGGCCGGGGGACAGGGGGTGGGGGTGTTATCAGATCGCTAATAGAATTTATAGCTTGAGAAGTAAATGTCTGACACCTATTTTCTTTGTAGTCTACCACGTGTAGCGCTTCTTCTTTCGTTCGCTTGACATTTGTTTATAACTTCAATGTTGTCTCTTGATTGAGTTTAATTGTCTTCTTTTTTTTTTTTTAGTTCACTTTGTGGTCCATAGAGTTTATCTTCCACTGTTATTTCTCTAGGCTAGAAGGTTTGCCTGGATATATCATATTATGAGCAATCTTAGAGAATGTGATCTGCTGTCTGCGGCGCCAATCCACATATACACATGGCTGATTCGCCAATACACACATATGCTGACGAAGGCTTTAACCGCAAAGTTCATTTGGTCGCTTGTGATTGTTTTCTAGTAAAGATTATCAATTCTATTTCTCGTTTTTATTCATTCACTCATTCATTGTATGTGCTGGGGTTGATTACAACGTCATATAAAGGGCATGAAACTAACTGCAGGGACATCCTTTGGCAAGATGGAGTACCCGTTTATCTTATCCACCCTTCTGGAAGGTGTCCCATTTGTTATGTTTGGGCGACCCGTTTGCCATAACATCTGTGTAGTGCAGTGGTTCTCAACCTTTTTTGGCCCGTGCCCCCTTCATCATATTTTCAGAACGTCATTCCCCCACACCCCTCCTATCAAAAATTTGGCCCATGCCCCCCTTCACCGTATTTTCAGAACGTCATTCCTCCCCCCTTTTCATATTTCCTATCTAAAAATCCCCCCACCCCTACACAGTATACGTAAAAATGGAAGGTAAATGTAATAGCATATACTAAAACAAGTCTAGACATCCACATAAAACATGATTTGTGGGTCTACTTACTTTATAAAATGAATATTAGAAAGATGAGACGTACATAACTGTAAAGTATGAAGGGAAAAACAATATCAAGTAGTCGGTTCTTGTATTAACGCGATCTTGAAATGGTCTTCACCCCCCCCCCCCTGGAAACCCTAAATCCCCCCCCCCCTGGTGGGAAATTACCCACCGGTTGAGAACCACTGTTGTAGTGTATTCAGAGTTACGCGTATTGTCCCGTGCGTGTGTTCTGTGTTCCCATTATTTGTCCTGTACAGTGTATTCATGTGTTGTTTGTGGAATGCGCTCTTCGTGTTGTCTTCAGCGCGTGGTCTTTGAATTTCTATTGCTTTGCTGTATATTCAGAGTAACACGTGTTGCCTGTCTACTGCATGTGATCTTTATTGTTTCGGTAGGACAACTCAACGACTGTTTTATTCTGTATGCAGAGAATGTATCCTCGGATACAATCAATGACTAAAAGAGAAATTGTAGTCGACAACAATCTTGCAATTCCAGATTCTTAAACATATACAAGAAATGATGTGTTGACTGTTGACGCTTATTCAACCGAAAGCATGCATGTAATTGATGTTTATCTCTTGGCTCGTCTCTCTCTCTCTCTCTCTCTCTCTCTCTCTCTCTCTCTCTCTCTCTCTCTCTCTCTCTCTCTCTCTCTCTCTCTCTCTCTCTCTCTACCTGTCTGTCTGGCTGTCTGACTGATTGGACGGATGTTTGAGATTTCTAGCGTGTTAAATAGCTCCAGTTATAACATATTGCTGTGAATCCTGAACAATTAGTAAACAAATAAATGAACCCCTTGAGACCTCACAGGTAACGTTTTACATAAGAATGCTGAAAATGCATAGAACAACCAGACTGAGTAATATACGAGTAAATGTTATGAAAGATAATAAGACACAAAGACAACTTCTCGCAAACATCAGAATGAGGATGCCGCCATTTAGGGTCACATTCTGAAAAGAGAAAAAGTAGACCATGTTGTGACAACTGGAAATATGCGTGGAAAGAGGTGTGGACGAAGACAGCGCGTAAAGTCTTGGCAGCCTTCTGTCATGGTATGGAAAAGAGTCAGCACATGAATTATTACACGCTGTTGGACAGTTGCGTGGATGGCTTGGTCACATGGCATAGTCTGGACAAGAAGACAGCCCTGATTCAATGGATCATGTGAGAACCCACTCCGACTTCAGAGGTAGATGGCATGTGATGATGATGATAATGCATATCGCACGATGCTGAAAATCATGTTCACCCACGCCTGTCGCTAAAGCACTTGGCAATGATGATGATGATAAACAGACACACGTGACTGCAGAAGCGGGTAGAAATTTTATCGAAACATGTGGCTAGTGTTTGGTTTATTTCACTTATGATGCATAGACTACAATCAGTGGCGGGTAGGGTTTAAAAGTGTTGATTGCCAGAACACCAAGCTACTTATCTTTTTTTCTTCGTCGTTCTTCGGAAATGTTTGATTTGGACGTTATTGTCTGTTTTCAGCGGAGCTGCAATATTTGAGCCTTTCGGTTTACACATCCAACTTGACCAGGTTAGTCTTCCCGCCGTACAAGCTCGAAAAGGTTTGTCAGCAAGGAGAGTCATGGCGACTGCCAATATCGAGCTAAGACAGCTAATACTTCTGTTCCAAGGACTGGTGCTTTCACGCATCGAGTATGCCCTGGCCATCCTCACTGTCAGTCCTACACAGATTGGAAGACTTGAAAAGGTACAAAACGAAGCCATGCGCATCATTTTGGGCTGCACGAGAGACACCAGCTGTGTAGCAATGAGATACCTCCTTGACTTCCCGACAATGGAACACAGGATCAAGATCTGGAGAGCTCGTGCATACTTAAAAATAAGTGCAGATGAGCAGCACCCTCTACATGATGCTATATTCAGAGAAAAGGGTAACAGGCTAAAGAGGGGCAAATCATGGATAGGTCGGGCGGAATATGTCGTCAAACAGGTCTGCAGTCTTATCAGTATCAACCTCGGCAAGGAATGGGTGTCGGTGCCTCCGGCTTTTAAGTGCACTTTCTCCTGCATTATCACACTCGACAGAGGGTGCAGAGAGCAGAACCCTGCCGCTGTCAATGCAGAGGTAAACGCACTAATCTATGAACACTCAGATAGCCCCGAAGTGCTCATCTATACAGATGGATCTGTTGTAAAGCAACAGAGAAGTTCGTGGGCATTAACAGCCCGTTCAGCGGGCCGAACCGTTCAAGAATCCAGTGGTGCCCACTTTATGACCACGAGCAGCATGACGATGGAGGTGATGGCAGTTACACGGGCTTTCATATGGCTGGAATCACAGCATTATACCAACGTGTGTGTACTAAGTGATTCAATGAGCATGATTCAGAAGATCGAAGCTGGATCTGTACGCAGACAGTGGACTGAGTCGCTGCGGAAGTCTATTGTCCGTAAAGTCCCCTTCACCTTCTCCCGGGACATGCGGGAGTCGAGGTGTAACAAGCTACGTGGAGGGTCCCAAATAGCCCGGTCACAATATTTCAAATATCTTCTATAGCCCTGGCTTAGATAGGTCTTTACCTGCCAACCCTCCTCCGTTTTCCCTGGACACACTGTCACGCTTCCTTTCGACCTAGGGACCTATTTCCTGCAGTGTTCTTCTGGCTGACGCATAAATAACATGGCAGTCGTCAGAACAACTTGGAAGTAATTTTATTAACCTAATCAAGAACAGCACAGGAACACATAAAGGCAGATAAACAGATAGATCTACACAGACACTACACTGGTAAATTCTAACACAGAGCCTCAAGTCGCCACAGTCACAGATCCAGCTTCAGATACTGTCTGATCTGTCCACACACTTCTCACCAAAGATGTCCGAATCTCCTTCCTTCTCCAACAACTGGGTGTAGGTTCAACCGGCTTTTGTAGAATCCAAGCGACTGGTGTGTTGAGGACTTCTGTTCATTGTCATCTGAATTAGTTCGGCACTAGGTCTTCACTGACCTATGAAAAGCTTTAGTGTTGCCGATAAGGTGAGGTGTTTGTGAAGGATAATGGTTGGGTCCTTTTAATGTCCGGGATAAAATGGGTATGCCAGAAAATCACTCTTAGGCTCCCTCCGGACAACAACTGCTCTCAGGCGTATGTTGTTAAAACAAAACCGGCAATGCACCAGTCATACAAAATGTCCTTGCTTCAAGACCTGCACCTTGCCTTGAGTTGGCCTCGTTGGACATATTTACGTTAGCCTAGAAGCACCGGTGATAATGTCCCTTCGAAGACATAGTCACTTCCCATAGAAGAGGACCCTGGAGATGATAAATAAAACCTGAGCGACTGGGCTGACTCATGTATCACACAAATACACTATATTTAATACCTGATTGACCAGGCCTGACCTGTCAGGTAGCCCCTGGATTGGCCACGTCCGGGTTTGAGTAGACCTCCAGCTGGACGAAGTCCGGTTGTCTTTTTGGCCACACGACACACCCTCCACACTCATACCAAGCCTTTATTATGATTGGGCACATTCATTCCCATGCTTCCCTCTCACTTGCAACCATGCCTTTCTCACCCGCAAGATCTTGTGGTGTGGTGCGCCCAGTAATCCGTGTGTTACATCTCATTAACTCATAGTATAGTAATGGGGTTGTATGGCACGCTTTGTAGTTCCCCACTCCCTGCAAGAATAGGAAAGAAGATCCTACCCCCTCCCGGCTCCGCTCTTGTCTGAGCTGTCGCCGCAATGTACCAGCAGTGCCCCACAGAACACATAGATTCAGCGGAATGCAGGTTCTCTAAATGAGATACAGAAGTCCATTAACTTCCCTACATCATCCCATCTAGTAACAGATGAAAGAGATAGTCCTGTGAATAGCCTCTTCTGGCTCAAGAAGATAGATCAGAGATTGGTGTACCCCATTCCCAAAATACCCACTGAGTATATACAACAGAAAGATGACAATCTGTCCAATTCAAGCCGTAGATAGAAAGACAGCAACAGCTCATCTGACGCCAAGAACAAATGAAATCCTCTTGGGAGATATATGGTTCAGATTCACTTCCCCGGCTATGCCAAGGACAAGACGTGCAGCCAAATCGGCTAACGGTCACCCAACTCGTCATTGGTTATGATTGGCCTTTCGCCAATTCATCTTCCCCTTCAACCCATGGTATATTTATAACTCCATGTTTGGCTGGAGTACCCACAACCCAAGCCCTACCTTTCTTCACCACTTCAGTAGGAGGTTGCATCTCTGTCCCAATCTTCAAATCGACTTGACAAGATGCCACTATCCAACGGTAGGTGTGTACACGGCCATGAATTGCTTAGCAGCCGCACCAGCGCTCATTTGGCGCAAGGCGCTCCATCGGGTTTACCCGATGTGAAAGACATTGGCTACTTGCTCCATGTAAAGATTGTGATAGGAAGATAACCCAAAGAACCATCTTTCATGGAGATTTGAGAGAACAAGAGAACTGAGAGCTTCCGAAAGCCGTTCCCCCCTGTCTACCCAAAATAAAAGAATGCATAAGGACATGGACCACTGGCGTTTCGCTACATAGGCCCCCTCTTAAGAAAGTCGAACCCTACGAACTTTCTACTGTCAGTGGTTCTGTTCGAATGACCCCACCCTCACATTCAACCATAGGATGCCGTGATAAAAAATCTGCTCCCACATTCTCCCTTCCGGGGATGTATTCGACCGTGAACTGATACGGTTGTAGGAGCAATGACCATCTCATCAACCTCGCGTTCAGTTTCTTAGAAGTTGCCAAGAACGTCAGAGGTTGATGGTCGGACTGCACTTTGAACTGGACTCCATACAGATAAGGTTGAAATTTCTGTACCGCCCACACTAGAGCTAGACATTCCCGTTCGACGGTGGAATAATTCCGTTCGGCGGGTAACAGTTTTCTACTGGCATACGCCACCGGACACAACACCGAAGGATTATCTCGCCCTTCCTGCAACAGAGTTGCTCCAATCCCTATGTTACTCGCGTCGGTTCTCAGAACAAACGTTTTCTCCAAATTCGGGAGTTGCAGGACTGGCCTATCCACCAACGCCTGTTTCAGCTTCCCATAAGCCTCTTCACAGCTCGGGGTCCAGACTATAGGATCTGGCGATCCTTTCTTCAGGGTTTCGGTTAACGGCGCTCCAATTTCGTTGAACTTTGGAATGAATTTCTGGTAAAACCCACACAGAGACAAGAAAGACCTAACATCCTTTTTTTGGATTTAGGACGGGGTGCGAGACGGACCTTCTCAATATTTTTTTTCTTCCGGTACCAGTCCCCCTGGGGTAATAGTGTGTCCCAGAAATTCCAAGGATTGATATCCAATCATACATTTGGCTGGACGGGCGGTTAACCCCTCCTCTTTCAATCTTATGAAGATCTTTTCCAAGGATTTCAGGTGATCCTTCAGATTGTCAGACGCGATGAGAATATCATCCATAAACGAGACGACAGAGGGATCCCTTAAAGGGTCTAATAACTTTCTCATCATGCGAGTGAACACACTGGGCGCATTGCTCAGCCCAAAAGGCATCACCTTAAATTCGTAATGGCCACTCGGAGTACTGAAAGCGAGCATGGGCCGAACCTCAGGCTTCACAGGGATCTGATAATATCCCCGGCTTAAATCAATTTTTGAGAAGTACTTTGCCCTATTTAATCTGGCAAACAATTGATTTGTGTTTGGCAACGGCTCAACTTGGAATGTCGTACAACTATTTAAATGCCTGTAATCAATACATAAGCGGTGTTCCCCGCTTGGCTTCCTCAACAAGACAACCCCGGCATTATAAGGAGAAGTCGAAGGAGTGATGATGTCGTCGTCCAGAAGCTTCTGGATTTCAGTTTCCAGGGCCTTCTCTTTCGAAAATGGCACTGGATATATTTTCTGGCGAACGGGGTCTTGGGTAGTCAGAGTCATATCAAACTCGACCAACCCTGTCCGCCCTGGCCGATCGGTAAGAATCTGCTGATGGGACTCCAACAAACGGATGACACGGTCTGTTTCTTCAGCCGACAGATCAGGATTTATATGTACATCCCTATAGGTTTCCCCAGGGTGTAATGGATACCCCCTATCCGTTTCTTCGCCCGATTCAGTTTCCATCGCGACCGCCATAGTCATGAGTGGGAGAGAAGTACCATCAGATCGTTCTTCATACTTTTTGAGAAGGTTAATGTGGAAGATTTTAGATTTCCCCCTGATCCGGATGGCATAGTTGGTGCGGGAGACAACCCTTTCTACCGGGAAAGGCCCCTGCCAACCAATCTCGAGTTTATTGGAACCTACTGGAAGTAACAACAGAACCCGATCCCCCACCTTAAGAGACCTATCTTTCGTCCTTCTATTGTAGTAGGCCGCGTGTCTCTTCCTGGCCGCTCTCAGATTCTGAGCTGCCAAAGCCCAACCCGTCTGGAGTTTTTTCTTTAACTCTTCGACGTATTTATAAGAGGATACCACTTCTTCGGAAGTTTCTTCCTCTGTCCAACATCTCAATAAGGCTTCTAAGGGACCCTTGATTGGCCTCCCGAATAGTAGAGTGGCTGGTGGCAACCCGGTCGACCCATGGGGAACCTCCCGATAGGCGAACAAGGCGGCTGAGATATACTCATCCCATCTGTCTGGTTTCTCTTGTGCCAGCTTCCGAAGCATGGTCATCAAGGTACCATTAAACCTCTCTACTTGCCCATTAGACTGAGGGTGATACGGGCTTGTGTGAATGTGGTTGGTCTGGAAGATACGAAAGACTTCTTCCATCAGTTTACCACAGAACTGAGACCCATTGTCCGTTAGGATCTGGTTGGGAAATCCCAACCTAGTAAAGGTCTCCATCAGTGCATCAGCCACTCGCTTAGAGTCGATTGTGGCCAAAGGTATCGCCTCGCCCCACATGGAACAGCAATCCACCATCGTGAGAATGTACTTATTCCTCTTCCTAGTCCTAGGAAGAGGACCAACAAGATCGATGGCAACTCTCTCGAAAGGAGAGTTCATAATAGGCATGTCTCCCAGGACTACCGGAGCTGTCCAGTGTTTTGGTGCCACACGCTGGCACTCTGGGCACGACTTGACGTACCTACGCACGTCTCCAGTCATCCCTGGCCAGTAGTAATGGCAGGAAATGCGCTGGAGAGTTGCCCCGACACCCATATGTCCACTGAAAGAAATGGTGTGTCCCATATGAAGAAGCTGTTCCCGATAAGCCTTAGGAACCACCAGCTGTCCATGCTGGTGATCCTCCATTCCGGCTCTCCGGTACAGTAACCGATTCTTCATATAATACTGACCCCGTCTTGGTGGGTCAGAACCTTTTGGCAACTGGTTGAAGCAAGGTTGCAAAGTAGCATCCTGGCTTTGAGCAGCTCGTAACTCCCCAGGCAAGGGATTCACAATCAAGGCCGGCGTCTGCTCATCCTCCAATTGAGATCTGGTTTGCATTGCCCCTACGTACATGGGTTCGGTTGGAATCCCTAGAAAGACGTAGCGACAACCCAAGATCATTGGGAAGATAGGATCTAGCAGAACGGCTGCCTGTATAGTGCCGGTAACATATTTTGATTTGATGTCCACCTTCGCAATTGGAAGAGACATCGCTACCGCACTCTTTGTCGCCGTTTGAATCTCAATAGATTCCCCGGTTAGCTGCTCTGGGCTCACTAAATGTGATGAAATTACAGCCTCAAACTGCAGACCTGTGTCGTAGAGACACTCAACTGGTTGACCGTTCACAAGTACCGTTTCTACTACTGGTGGTTTTTCTAAATCTTTGGTCCCAAGATCCCTCCCTTCTACCTCCTTGTGAGACCCTTCCCCGGTTTCTACAAGACAAGCAGCATAGTGAGAGTCTTTCTGTTTACGCCGGCAATCTACCGTATTGTGTGTGGGAGATTTGCAATAGGCGCACCACTTTTCACTCCACTTTCTTTTAGGAGATCCAGGTGGACTCTTACCAGAGGGTTTCTTACTAGGAACTTTATCGAAAGGATCCTCCTTCCTGGTGTGAGCTGTTTTAGGGTTCTTCTTCTTTCCAGACCATGTGTCTGGTGGTCGGGGATTGTGTTGTGACAATTCCCCATTATCCCCATGAGCTAGCACATACCTTTCAGCCAACGTGTTGACTAGCTCTAACCTTTCTGCCCCATTTTCAAGCAAAAAGGTTTGCAAAGGCTTAGGCATCATTCTCTTCATTTGGTCCACGACCACCAATTCTTCCAAACTTTCATAGTCGTTAGCAAATCCAGCTAAAGACATCCACTTCAAAAGGTAAGACTTCAATCTGACACTGTAGGCTGCGAACATCTCTCCTGGCTCTCTCTTCGACTTTCTGAACTGTTGTCGATAAGTATGAGCTGTCATCTGAAACCTTTTCAACAGTGCTTTCTCCAGAGCTTCATAGTCATTCTCCATACCAGGTGGCAACCTAGAATAGACCTCGTATGCGGTCCCCCTCAGGCCCTGTGAGAGTTTCAAGTTCCATTTCCCTCGCTCCAATCCCATAGCCAAAGCCATCGACCGAAATCTGTGAAGATACTGGTCGATCTTATCTTTGTGTTCATCGAACGGGAGCAAAGGGAACTTCATTGCCTGGCATGGACCGCCACCAGAAGTTGTTGAGTCAGGGAGAACTGCGTCTCCCACTGCACCGTCTCTTTCCTTGGCAGTTTGAGCTTTCAGCTCCAACTCTCTCATACGGAACTCATGGTCTCTGACTGCCTGCTCGGCCTCCATCTTCCTAGCCTCAGCCTCCATCTCAATCCTCTTGGCCTCAGCCTCCATCCTCTTAGCCTCAGCCTCCGCCTCAATCCTCTTGGCCTCAGCCTCCATCCTCTTAGCCTCAGCCTCCGCCTCAATCCTCTTGGCTTCGCGCACATCCTGTCTGTAGTCTCTTTCCACTTCCCGCACATATTTCTGTAACTCCGCTCCATCATATCCCATCTCACGCCCTGTAGCCTGTACGTCAGCGACATTAAACCCAGCTGATGCCATCTTAAACTCAGAGAGTAAGGGAAGAGGTAATTGTCTAATAAAATTTTTCTCACAATTACACAACAAGTTACATTACACGACCACAACACGTCGTATGTCGGTCAGTCTGTGTCAGGAAGAGTATAGACAATAGCCAGGCACGGTAGGCAGAACCTATTAATAGAAAACAAGGATATCTGTCCCCTATCACTAAATCAGCCAGAACTTCACCAGGATTACAAATATCCCGGGACGAGCCCCCAGAAATTGTAACAAGCTACGTGGAGGGTCCCAAATAGCCCGGTCACAATATTTCAAATATCTTCTATAGCCCTGGCTTAGATAGGTCTTTACCTGCCAACCCTCCTCCGTTTTCCCTGGACACACTGTCACGCTTCCTTTCGACCTAGGGACCTATTTCCTGCAGTGTTCTTCTGGCTGACGCATAAATAACATGGCAGTCGTCAGAACAACTTGGAAGTAATTTTATTAACCTAATCAAGAACAGCACAGGAACACATAAAGGCAGATAAACAGATAGATCTACACAGACACTACACTGGTAAATTCTAACACAGAGCCTCAAGTCGCCACAGTCACAGATCCAGCTTCAGATACTGTCTGATCTGTCCACACACTTCTCACCAAAGATGTCCGAATCTCCTTCCTTCTCCAACAACTGGGTGTAGGTTCAACCGGCTTTTGTAGAATCCAAGCGACTGGTGTGTTGAGGACTTCTGTTCATTGTCATCTGAATTAGTTCGGCACTAGGTCTTCACTGACCTATGAAAAGCTTTAGTGTTGCCGATAAGGTGAGGTGTTTGTGAAGGATAATGGTTGGGTCCTTTTAATGTCCGGGATAAAATGGGTATGCCAGAAAATCACTCTTAGGCTCCCTCCGGACAACAACTGCTCTCAGGCGTATGTTGTTAAAACAAAACCGGCAATGCACCAGTCATACAAAATGTCCTTGCTTCAAGACCTGCACCTTGCCTTGAGTTGGCCTCGTTGGACATATTTACGTTAGCCTAGAAGCACCGGTGATAATGTCCCTTCGAAGACATAGTCACTTCCCATAGAAGAGGACCCTGGAGATGATAAATAAAACCTGAGCGACTGGGCTGACTCATGTATCACACAAATACACTATATTTAATACCTGATTGACCAGGCCTGACCTGTCAGGTAGCCCCTGGATTGGCCACGTCCGGGTTTGAGTAGACCTCCAGCTGGACGAAGTCCGGTTGTCTTTTTGGCCACACGACACACCCTCCACACTCATACCAAGCCTTTATTATGATTGGGCACATTCATTCCCATGCTTCCCTCTCACTTGCAACCATGCCTTTCTCACCCGCAAGATCTTGTGGTGTGGTGCGCCCAGTAATCCGTGTGTTACATCTCATTAACTCATAGTATAGTAATGGGGTTGTATGGCACGCTTTGTAGTTCCCCACTCCCTGCAAGAATAGGAAAGAAGATCCTACCCCCTCCCGGCTCCGCTCTTGTCTGAGCTGTCGCCGCAATGTACCAGCAGTGCCCCACAGAACACATAGATTCAGCGGAATGCAGGTTCTCTAAATGAGATACAGAAGTCCATTAACTTCCCTACGTCATCCCATCTAGTAACAGATGAAAGAGATAGTCCTGTGAATAGCCTCTTCTGGCTCAAGAAGATAGATCAGAGATTGGTGTACCCCATTCCCAAAATACCCACTGAGTATATACAACAGAAAGATGACAATCTGTCCAATTCAAGCCGTAGATAGAAAGACAGCAACAGCTCATCTGACGCCAAGAACAAATGAAATCCTCTTGGGAGATATATGGTTCAGATTCACTTCCCCGGCTATGCCAAGGACAAGACGTGCAGCCAAATCGGCTAACGGTCACCCAACTCGTCATTGGTTATGATTGGCCTTTCGCCAATTCATCTTCCCCTTCAACCCATGGTATATTTATAACTCCATGTTTGGCTGGAGTACCCACAACCCAAGCCCTACCTTTCTTCACCACTTCAGTAGGAGGTTGCATCTCTGTCCCAATCTTCAAATCGACTTGACAAGATGCCACTATCCAACGGTAGGTGTGTACACGGCCATGAATTGCTTAGCAGCCGCACCAGCGCTCATTTGGCGCAAGGCGCTCCATCGGGTTTACCCGATGTGAAAGACATTGGCTACTTGCTCCATGTAAAGATTGTGATAGGAAGATAACCCAAAGAACCATCTTTCATGGAGATTTGAGAGAACAAGAGAACTGAGAGCTTCCGAAAGCCGTTCCCCCCTGTCTACCCAAAATAAAAGAATGCATAAGGACATGGACCACTGGCGTTTCGCTACACGAGGGAAATGAAGGAGCTGATAAACTGGCGGGCTCTGCACCCCCTGTAGATGGCCAGCCCATGGATCGTGCCGATGTTATTAATGCCCTTAAAGATATGGCGAGAATAGAGGACTTTGACGTCAGTGAATCCACATCGCTGTCCAGGATGAAAGGCTTGGGAGTAAGAATCGGCACGGCCAAGCGCAAGAGGTACATTGGGAAAACGAGGTGCCTCGTCAACCAACACAGAATTGGCACTATTAGCCACCGGACGCTGCTGCATATGCTGGGGGGAGGATCTGAGCACCTATGGACCTTCCGGAGTGCAATGAAGATACCCAAACTGATAACTGAAGCTATTGTGACTTTATGACTATGGCGTCATAAAGTGAATTGCTTTGCAGTGTTTTGTCAACCCTGTGGTGGTTCATCGCCGTGCAGGCAGATACTCTCCGACTTCGGAAGAATCAGCGATCCTACTACGTTAGCCAGGACCCCGAAGGAACCTGTTGCCCAGGACGCACGACTAAGACGTGTTAGTAGATCTTGGCCAGTATAGAACCTGGCTCTGGTGCCTTGGAAACACCTCTACATCCCAATGAGGAAGTGTAATATTAATGGCTATTCACTGAGCATTGCAATTGTGGAAGATACCATAAAATAAATAAGACGTTGACCCTCTGGCGATAGTCCTTCCGTCAAAATGTAAGATCACATTTGGCGATATATTATCCGCCGACACTGAATTAGTTAAATGCATCGACTTGTTTCAGATTGATTCCTTACACTTTGGTTCGGCACACTTCAGGAGTCTCCGTCTGCACACTTCGAGAGTCTCCGTCTGCACCCTTCGAGAGTCTCCGTCTGCACACTTCGGGAGTCTCTGTCTGCACACTTCGGGAGTCTCCGTCTGCACACTTCGGGATCCTCCGTGGCGAAATGATCAAGCCGTCTGCCTCGTGCTCCGAAGCTTGTGAGTTCGATTCCGGGCTGCGCCTTTCGGTTCACGAGTGCATTTTTCTCGGAGACTTCTGGCGGTCCTCGCCGGAGCTACGGAGTTCGTGCTTTGTGAGACGCTTTCGGCAAGCCGTCCTGCCGAAAGAGACCGAGCCGTATGGGCAAAACCTGGTGCAATGAAGTCGATCCTCTCGACTTTTAAGACTTTGTTTTAATACTGCATGTGGGTTTTACATTTTTCTTTGTAATACCGTAATTTCTCTGTCTCTCGCCCCCCCCCCCCCCTTTTCTTTGTGTGTGTGTGTGTGTGTGTTTAAAAAAAAATGCATACTAAGTCCTTTGTTTTTACTTTCTGTTGCAATTATATCTATCATTCTCTCTTAGCGAACGACAAACACAGACGTCTAACCCTCATCCAACCGCGCTCATGACATTATCAGGGATAGCTACCACTTAATGATAACACCAACACCCCGAGGGATTCACACATTCCGCCTCCCAATAACAACACAGTTGATAAACATTTTCACATGACAGGCTTGGCGTGCTTTCACTTGTTCCCCTTTCGTCATCACGAAGCTAATTACGCTGCACCCAGTGCGGTAAACTCTTGGTGTCTCCCCTCTAGACTTTCACCATGGTCTTCTTCCGAGTATTCCTGTACCATATATAATCGCATATAGTAATGTTTGTAAAATAAGTCAAAAAGTTAATAAGGACATAAGAAAGAAAACAAATTGAACTATATAACTTCAATACTTCAGGTAAAACATAAATAAAGAACTTCGACAAACTCGGACAAAGTTAAATTTTTGTTATTTTGCTATGTCTGCTTTGTCAAATTTGCAATTTTTTTTTATTTTGGTGTCACCCCTTGATGGTGTCACCCGGTGCGGCCCGCACCCCCCTAGTGACGCCCCTGCCTCTGGCCACTGAAGCGTCCCATCTCGACACGCATATGTTTGTTTTTTCACAGAATTAACTAAATCCCTCTTTATGCCTGCGGGAAAAGGGATTTATATGTCTAGTCTCCTCGCTTGACCTGTTCAGCTTGGACATCCCTGGTAATTGACACGCTCTCGTTATGCACTCAAAATATAGTGGCATGTCCTTCCATTTCGCCTTCTTCTTTAAGTCCATGCGGTATGGCGTTAGTGATCATGTCTCTACACAACTTTCTAGCCTATTTATTCATTCACTTCATATGATACATCTTTCATATGATATACTGTATCATACACATTGATAGGCCAGGGAAAAGCTTTGGACACAGATGATAGGAAGATGCTATGTCTATGGGATCGTCAAAGATAACACGGAGTTAGCAAACATCTTTAGATGTCAGCATGGCCCAATGGGGTGAGAGCGCTTGTTCTTAAACATCCGGTGTGCTGATGCCGAGGTAGCGGGTTCAACCCTTACACCATTCACTTGTCTTCTCGTCCTTGACTTAGTGGAATTACATGTACCCCTGAAGTCGGATTGGATTCACCTCATGGCGAGGGACACTGGTAACAGGGAAAGCTAATCCACAAGCAAAAATCAGTCCATGAACTACACTTGAATTCAAATCGAGAGAGCCCAAAACAAAAAACAAAAAAACCACACACACACACACACACACCCACCCACCCACCCACCCACACACACACACACACACACACACACACACACACACACACATAGTTAATGTTAGCAAAAGTTTATATAAGTCAAGCAAAAGTTGAGTAAGGACAAAGGCAGGTACATCGAAACCTTTTGAAGTAAATTCAGGTGTACGACAAGGATGTGTACTCCCACCCTCTACTTTTTATAACGTACAATGACAATATATGCCGAGAAGCAGGGAGTCAAGAAGAAGATAACACTTCAGAATTTATTATTTGTGGACGGGGGGGGGGGGGGGGCGGCACCATCTGCCTGCCACACTGAAAAAAGTTTAGTTTAGTTTAGTTTAGTCGATGGATCAATATCACGGCACACGGGTGTAACCCATAAGTGCTCCGTTCTACTCCTAACTCTCGCCGGAATCCGGAGATTCTCAGCTCAGTGCACGAACTCTGTAGCACCGGCGAGGTTCCTGAAATATTTTGGGTAGATTTTTAACTCGAAATTTTTGGGCCCCGTTAGGCTACTCTATTTCGATTTCCAACTGCCAAGGGATATTTTACGCACACAACAATACACACGGGCGTCCGATCTCACTTTTTTGTTTTAACCAGAAGTCCATGTGAAAAAATCCCAGCCCTCACCGGGGCTTGAACTCGGGACCTCCAGCACTTGAGGCGGACACCATACTCGAGACCACTCAACACCCCCCCCCCCCCCCCCCCCCGACATTGAAAAAATATAATGGATGCCGAGTAAGCGAGAGATTGGCTACATAAAATAGTGAGTGATGACAAGAGAGAAATAACTAACAACTTACAAAGAAAGAGCATTAGAAAGAGCGCATAGAAGATATTTACACCCCCTCCACCCACTTCCCCCCCCCCCCCCCCATCCCAACCAGCACACAAAAAAAGAAAAGAATGTGGCTGAGGTAAATGGATGAAGAGAAGAAAAGATATGATGTATAACTGAAGTATGCACCTGACAAGATGCAGCGAAATTTGTCAGGCAATAAATTGTGCTACAGATTCTTTGTAGCTTCTGTGTTTAAACACTGGTTAGATCTGACCACGCTCCGTGGCGAAGAAGGTTACGGACGCGATTTGTAATTCCATATACCCGGTTCGAAATACAGCGGGGCTGGTTTTTTTCTAAAAAGATATAGGTGCCGGTCGTTTAGAAAGCAATGGAAAACTACTGAACACAAATCTTGCCCAGGAATCACAAAGAGCCAAAATGCTGGGGTTGACTGCTACGTCCTGTGAAGGACATGCAATACAAAAATAGATCTTGCGGTCACATGGACACACACACACACACGTCCTCTCAACCACTACAAGACACAGAGGGCGGGAGTTTTCTTAAGATTATTATGGGGTGGCGGTGTATTGAGGCCATTACCATGTGATATTTGTCCAACAACACACGGGTATCACAACACGGGGAGGTAATCCAGCGTGGCTCAGATTACGGTCCATCAGGTCAAACAATGGATGATGCTATTTGGTTGTAGCCAGTGGCGGACGGGCTAGTGTGTCAGCTTGCCCCATGACACGTGAGCCCTTGATGGAGTGGGCCCCTTAAACATTAGACAATATGTTTGACATCGTTACTGAGCCACAGGCCTGACGAAACAGCGCAATGTAATTCACTACATGACGCCACAGAAATCTGTTTAGAATGTTCATGTTCTTTTAATAGCTTATACACCAGGAGACTACCACGCATGTCGTAAGAGGCGACTAAGGAGGCTTGATGGTTCCGTCGCCCTGCTACTGAGTGAGTGCGTGGCGCGACACTGTGAGCTGTGAGTTTCATGTGAAATGCTTTTGAATCTGCCTGAGGTTTTTTGGAACGTGACTGCATGTTCGGAGCGATGGCAGATGGCTATGTCCTAGAGTTGACCGGTTTTTGCCTTATGCAGAAATGCGTGGCTGCTGGGCTTCTGGTTGACTGCCACTGCCATCAGCGATGAATTGTATTTTCGTGGACTGTGTGGGTGAACATCTAGGAAACATACAGATAGGAAAATGACTGCCGATTCCATCAGAGATGAACTGGGTGTTTCGTGGGGGACTGGTGTGTTGACATTCTGGTGGCGGCATTATGCACAGTGTATTTGTGCGGGCTGTTGTTTGTCGAGACTCCTGTCTTTTCCACTTTTCACATTGGGCAATGGGGAGCGTTTTGTGTGATATTCACTGGCACAGAAACGGAGCATAAATGGGGACGACCCGTTGCTGTGAAGTTGGAACTGCGACTAACTAACTAACTAACACCAGGAGACTAACCCGACCAGCAAACGCCCGAACAAACGCCGCAAGGCTCAAATATCGCAGCTCTCCTGTAAACAGACAATACCCAATTAGTCCAAAACAAGCATTTCGAAAGAAAGACGAAGAAGAAAAAGGAAGTAGTTTGGTTTCCTGGCAACCAACACTTATAGACCCTCCCTGCCACTGGTTGTACTCCTTGCAACATAAGTGAAATAGACTAAACACTGGCCAAGCGTTTCGATTAAATTTCTATCATCCTCTTTAGTCGCATGCGTCTATTTATCATCATCATCAAATGCATTGGCGTTGGCGATAATATTTTATCACACCTTAGGGTCTCTATTATCACCAACAGGTGAGCGTGGGCGGTCAAGGTTCGCAATCTCACACAATCCATTGAATAAGGGCTGTCTTCTTGTCCCAGTTATGCCGTGTGATCAAACCACCCAGGTATTTGTCCAACAGCATGTATTAATTCCTGCGCTGACGCCTTTCCATGCCATGACAAAAGGCTGCCGAGATTTAGCTCTCTTTCCACAAATCCTTCCATTTGTCACAACATGGTCCACTTTTGCTCTTCTCATTTTTTTAAATTCCCCCCCCCCCCCCCCGCATATCCTTTACAGGATACTGCAGGCAACACAAGCATGGTTCCAGCTGCTGTTGATGTCTTGGCAAATTTTACGTTCAGTAGTTTGCCATTGCTTTCTGAACGACCGGCTCACACACTTCCGTAAGTAACCAACGTGACGCGATCCGCTGCCGAATCTCGCATAGCTGTGATTCGTACGAGAGTAAAAGGGATTACGAACAACGTCCTTAACCCCTACGCCAGGGAGACATGGCCAGAAATTATGGCTGCCTCTTTCTGGTGTGTGCGAGAAGTTGGCTTTGTGTCATTGCCTCTTTCATAACATCTAGAAAACCCACTCTTGCAGCATTCTTCTGTAAAAAGATACCTGTGAGGTCTACAGGGATTGTTTTTTTTTTTTTTTTAGTCAGCTGTCTGACTTGGTCTCCGAAGGTTGTGAGGTCGATTCCGGGCCGCGTCCTTCGGTTCACGTGTGCATTTTTTTTTTCGGAGACTCCTGGGGATCGTCGCTGGAGCTAAGAAGTTCGTTCTTTGTGCGAAATTTTCCGCGCTGCGGAGAGATTGAGCCAAATGGGATACAAACCCTGTCGACTTTTAAGCGACTTGTTTTATTAGTTTGTTTACTAATTGTGTAGTATTCACAGCAATATGTTAAAACTGGAGCTATGTAACACGCAAGAATTATCAGTGTCACATCCCTCCATTCACACAAACAGACAGTTAGATAGATAGATAGATAGATAGATAGATAGATAGATAGATAGATAGATAGATAGATAGATAGACAGAGAGAGAGAGAGGGGGGAGGGAGAGAGAGAGAGAGAGAGAGAGAGAGAGAGAGAGAGAGAGAGAGAGAGAGAGAGAGAGAGAGAGAGAGAAGCAAGGAAGTAAACATGAATTACATGTATGCTTTCGGTTGGGTAAGTATCAACAGTGAACACATTCGTTCTTGTATATGTTTGAGAATCTGAGTAAGTGGATTGGAAGTTTTCGTTTAGCCTTTCACGGTGTCCGAATAAATTATCTGCACACAGAATAAAGCAGTCATTGAGTTGTCCCAATTAAACAACAAAGACCACACGCAGCAGACAACACGTGTTACTCTAAATATACAGCAAAGCAATAGAAACACAAAGACCACGTGCTGTAGATAACGCGAAGAGCGTGTAACATCTAATACAGGGCAAACAATGGGAACACAGAGAACACACGCAATGGACAACACACGCAACTCTGAATACACTGCAAACTATGGCACGCGGTTCGATCACAAGCGGCGCGTCATATGGAGGCGTCCCGAAGGGGTGAGGACTGTGAGGAGGTTGTGGACTGACCTGGGTGAGGTAATCAAAGAAAGGAGTGACATCGGAATGTGTGAAACTCTGCGTGCAGTTTTCAGCAGAAGTTTATTATTATTATCTTATCAACATGTGGTGTTGTGATTTCGGCCACAGACACGGGTGGGGGGGGGGGGGGTGTAAGTCTTGCTGCACAAGAAGGGATACACAGGAGGTCACCCTGGACTGTGTGCTGGCTGTACGGAACCCCATGCAAGACTTCTGCCATATTTCCTCGTCGCATACCAAGAACAAATGGCTATCATAGAGAATCCTAAACGGTGGTGTGGCGACTTCGGCCACAGGCATTGGGGAAAGTTACGGCCACGTGATGCGTATAGAGGGATACCCAGTACTACATATCAGGAGCTCAGTGCTGATTTTAAGGAGTTCCAAAGCAGGGCGCTTGCAGTACGTCCTCGATGACCACTACGGATAAATGGCCGCCATGTTCCTACACAAAACTGGCGGCGGATCTCGGAGTTGGTGGCACCTAATGATGCAGTGATCAGGCACCACTCTGGCACTCACCAGCGCACCCTTAGATCATAACTATATAATGTAAATTGCTCCAATGCCCGGCGATCATAATTCCTACTAAAATAATTTCAAATTGCCCACCGAACGATTTATTTATATATTATATTCAGATATCCTATGCAACGCGTCTGGGTTTTTAATTGGGATATAATTATGTTAATGATTCATAGTTTCGCATTATTTTCGTGTTTAATTCTTCGTAGATATTGAATGACAAATCGATTCAAAAATCTACGTTTTTTTTTTTTTGCTTATCCTTTTTTTTTTTTTTTTACAGGTCATCGCAGTCAACAGAATTTCTGTGATCTCTTGGCAAGTTTACGTTCAGTAGTTTGCCATTGCTTTCTGAAGACCGACACCACTACCAACGCAACGTTGTCTGCTGCCAAATCGCGCAGATGTGTTTCGAACGCGGGTATACGGGATTACGAACCGCGCCCGTAAGACCTTCGCCACGGAGACAAATAAATGGAATTTCGGTGTTATAAAAGAAAACCAAGCTTCATAGTATGTTTCTTAAAATCAAAAGAAAGAACCCGAATACTCATGATCTCCAAAAGGGCCTCCAAATGATAAACTATATTGGCACCTTGCCGTCTTGACAGACGATAGTTTGTGCTTTAAAAAGGCATAATGTGACTGATAAGGCCAATTCGCGCTGTAAATGTCCGTTCACAGTGGGTGCATGTGAACACGTGGTCATTTCCACCATCATGTACCATCTTACGTCTCACACGCTCGGTGTGTGACTTATCTGCAATAATTTTCTCCTTTGTCTTTAAAATGATAAACTGCTGATCTAGCAAACCTATTAGGTGAAATATCTGACCCAACCATTTATTGTATGGATGTCATCAAAGTCCTAATTCTACAAACTGTGTTCTGACCGTTCTGACCAAGGTGTAGCCATGGTAGACGGGCGGATTAGTAGTAAATATAAAAAAAAATTTGTTGCGTATCTCTTATGGGCCGGTCTCTCTGGCCGAGGGATTACAACACTTTCTCCGTAATCCCGTTTATCACGCAGAGTCTCGTAGCGGGGCGAGAGTTGGGTAGGTTCGATCCCCGCTGGTGACTTGCGGGATAACTGAGCCGGCCGCTCAGAAAGCAATAGCAAACTACTGAGCGTAATCTTGCCAAGAAATCAACATACAGCTGAAAGATGCTGATGTTGACAGCGATGTCCTGTAAAGGATATGCAAAACATTTTATTTTTTTTTAAATCTCTTATGGGACGTTGCAGTCAACACCAGCATTTTCAGCTGCTGTTGATGTACTAGGCAAGTGTGTTACGTTCAGTAGTTTGCCATTGCTTTCTGAACGTAAATATACGAAAGTGAAATAAAGCAGTCATGTGTAGGCGGTGACGATTTCTTGGGTGTGTCAGTTTTGCAGTTAGAAAAGCCTCCTTTCGTGGCGGGAAATGCGCGTGGTCTGCCGGCACCTTACGTTGAAGGCCAACGGACATGCATATATTTAAATATTATATTCTCAACTGTCCTTGTGTGGCGTGACGATGATGACGTCACAACCTCAAGGCGATTTGCTTTAACTACCCGGGAAGCAACACATGGCGGGAAGATGTCAAATGTGTCGCTAAAAAGGCGTAAATATCGCTGTTCTGCCATAAATAGATGCAACACAATTACGTCAAAATAAAAACAACAAATTTCTGACGCGGAAGAAAAATGAAACAATCATTGGGTTGTCCTAGCCACACGCATGCAGTAGACAACACACATAACTATGCATATATTATAAACGAACAGAAACACAAAGTATACACGCAGTGGACAACACACGTAACTCTTAAGTACACAGCAATCTATGCTACGCGGTTCGATCAAAATTATCAAACCGGGAGGATTTAGAGACGTTCCTAAGAGATGGGAAGGTTGCGGACTATACTGGGTTATGTAATCAGGGGATGGAGTGACACCAACATGTCTGTAAGATATGTGTGCAGTGTTTTAGCAGAAGTTTATTATTGGTTATAATTTTATAAAATATCAAAATATAATATGGTGATTTCGGTAACAAGCTTGGGTGATAGTTAAGGCCGTTTTGTTGACTTTGTGAACCCTTGCGGTAACTAAGACAGCACATGGAAAAATTAACAAGTATCGACTATCGATTGGCGCTACTATAGTCCGTTTACTTTTGTTTGCCCCAATATAAAATTCCATATCTCAGTAACTAACTGAGGGGAAATGATGAGATTTAGCATATAACCTCATCATTTTGTCCACCCAACTAAAAAAATTTTTGTTCTGGAGATTGTACAGCAGATTTCAAAGTTTGTTTATATGCGGTATATAATTTACGGGTCAGAGATGAAGTGCACATTATTAAATGTATTACGTCTTCACAAAAGGAAACATTAGCGTTGAATAGTTAATTTTCTCGAGGGACATGGGATTGGCCTTATGACAAGAGCCTCGCGTAGTGGCACGGGGCATTACTATAAAACAAGTTTGTTAGCGAGAAATCACTAATTTTTCACGAAAACATCAAAGAAATTTCGCCGATTTCCATGATTTAAGTTCCTTTTGTCCTATCAAAGACATCTTCCTTGGGTGGGGGTAAATATAAGACGGCAGGAAAAATTTCATAACGATGCAACAGATAGTTTTCAAAATAATTGATTGTGAATGAAGGCATTCATTTCTGGACAGACTTCTTTCTTCTACTTCTAAAGTCTATTCAGAAATGAATGCCTTCTTTCACGATCAATTTTTATGAAAACTGTCTTTGCATCATTATGAAAGTTTTCCTGCCGTCTTATATTTACCCCCACCCAAGGAATATGTCTTTGATAGGTCCAAAGTCAACTTACATCATCGAAAGCGGCGACATTTCTTTGATGTTTTGAGGAAAATGTAGTGAATTCATGCTAACAAACTAGTTTTACAGTAAAGGACGTCATTTTGGGTAACTACACAAGTACAAGGCGTAGTCATATTCGTATGGGAGTGGGTGCAATAAAAAGAAACAGCCGCTTAAAAGTTGACAGGGTCGACTGCATTGCACCGAGTTTTTATAAGGTTATTTGCTAAATCTCATCATTTTCCCTCAGTTGGTTACTGAGATATGGAAGCCTGGACACTGAGCAAGCAATTAGAAAGTTGAACAGAGGCCCTGGAGATGTGGATATACATACGAATATGTTGTATTTCATGGAAACAAAAAACCAAATACAGAGGTTCTAAACAAAACTGGGAATGAAAAGAGAGTTGATGAAATAAATAAAAAAAAAGAGGCAAGTGAAATATTTTGGCCACGTTAAAAGACATAACACTCTTATAAAAACCATACTTCACACTTGTGGGTAAAATTGAAGGCAAGCGAGCAAAAGGTAGACAACAATACAAGTGGGAAGATAACATCAAGAGATGGGCGAACATCAACCTGACAGAATGTACAATCAAGGTGATAGACAGTGTTGGAGATCCATTGCAGCCAACCTTCGTTATGGAAACAGCACCCGATTGACTGAGCCATGTGCGGGACGTGACGATTGTTTGGAAGAACCTAGAATTAGAACATCACGTGTCAGTACAACACTTAATGCAGCCTCGCAGATTGCGGGGAATGCACATGGTCTGCCCCTGGCTTTCCATGAAAGTTGACCGACATGTGTGCCGCTGTTCTGGGTGGGCCTTTTGGGGTGGGGATGGGCATGACGCCACCTGTAGATTGAGGGCGAAGATTACGTCATTATCACTGATACGACAAACGAAAAGAAACACACAGCATACGTGCAGTGGACAACCTCGGAAACACACAGCAAACTATGGTACGCGGTTAGACCACAGTTATCAATCTTGGAGCCTACACAGGAAGGCTGGCCGGGTCAATAAACTCTAGCAAGATGGATGTGTCGATCGAAAGTCGCAAATATCACAGCTCTGCTGAAAACAGGCACAGTGTAACAAACGATGATGGCGAAGAAATAAATATATTCTTGTATTTAGATATTTTTATGTAGCAGATCATTTTCTTCATGCAGAGGAGTGTGGTCTTCCTGGCCAAATGGTTAAGCTACTTGCCTCTTGTTCCGAAGATTCGTTTCCGGGCTCTGCCATTCGACTCACGAGCGCAGTTTTCTCAGATCCCGGGGGTCGTCGCTACAGCTACGGAGTTCGTGTTCTGTGCCACGCTTTTGGCCGGCCGCTCTGCTTACCAGATAAAGTGTCATGGGATGATTAATCGTCTTAAGCGACTTCCCGTATCTGCCGTGGGTTTATGTACAGTAGTTTTCCCTAAGCAACAGCCTTTAATGTGATATATAATACATGTCTGCTACCATATTAACAACTTTTAAGTCATAACTGTGGCACACCCCTAATTCCAATTTTCCATCATCCACTTTTATTTGGCCCAAACCTACTTATTGTTTGGCATTAGATGTTAAAGAAGCAGAACCAGATAGGATAAAACCCGGTGCATCCAGGTCTATCCTCTAGCCCTTAACCCCCCCCCCCCCCAATCCATATTTGTCTGTGTTAGGTTCTCCACTGACTGTCAGCTCTCATAAGGCTCTGCCAGCAGGACCATCCATCTTTCGTCAGTTTCCCTGCCCCATCCATTTTGGTGTTCTCATTGTCCTGTGTCCATCGTCGGGTTAGTAGCACCCTGCCTCCTCTTCCAGTAACTATAGTGTATTTTTAATGACTGTGCAGCGTTTGAAAATACTGCCGATCCAAGTTTTGTATTCACCCTCTGTAAAGTTCATGTAACATAATATGTAGAAAACTCCGTAGCTCCGGCGACGACCTCCTGGAGTCTCCGAGAAAAATGCACCCGTGAACCGAAAAACGCAGCCCAGAATCGAACCCAAAACATTCGAGGCGCGAGGCAGACGGCTTGACCACTTCGCCACGGAGACACCCGGAGCAATTTTATAAAATAAGGAAATTCAAAAGCCTCTTTAGTAACTGCAAAATGGTCTTCGGTTCACTTTAAACTTTTATATACTGCCACAGTAAAGATTCATTCATCATGTGCCATGCGGATAAGCGCGGGCGGTCATGATTCGCTATATCATTCGATGACCAGAGTCGTGGATCAGCTCAGTGTTCTTGTCACGACCATACCACATAGCCAAGCCATTCATGTATTTATGTCTCTGCCGTCCCCTTGGTCTCCCCCCCCCCCCCCCCCAAATCTTGCCAATTGTCATCAAGTTCTCCAATTTATTTCTACTCATAACGTGACCAAAAAATATTGACTGTCTAAGTCTAATTTCTCTAATCAGTAAAGATGCAGGTTCTACACAATTGTAACGTTTATTTGCTTGCTATTGTTGCCCTGTCAATAAAAATAAAGAACTCGGAAACAAAATAAATCGGCAAATTTAAATGTCTAGGGTGAATTTTCATTTCAGATCTGGGAATGGATAGGACAGAGAAATCAACACACGTGCAGAGGCAAAATAAGGTACTGTGACAACTAGTGTCACTATTGTCGCATAGAAAGGTATATATAAGTACTAAAACAAATCTCATAAGAAACATTTTTTGGCCGACATAGTGCTTACCAATGTCAAACACTGACGATCACTGCAACTAATGAGTGCAGCCGGTCTTCTTCTGCCTTAAGGGTTAACGTCTTTCTCCGTAATCCTGTATATTCTCGTGAGTAACGCAGCTGCACGAGAATCGGCAGCGGTTCGCACCGCACTGGTAACTTACGGGGTATGTGAGCCGGTCGCTCAGAAAGCAATGGCAAACTACTGAGAGTAATCTTGCCTAGTACATGAACAGCAGCTGACATATGCTGGTGTTGACTGCAACGTCCTGTAAGGGATATGCAACATAAAAAAAAAAAAAAAAGAGTGCAATCTCATAACAGAGACGAGATTCCTTACAAGAACTGCAGGAGTAACCGTGAGAGATAGAATGAGGAAACTAGAAGAAGACTAGGTCATAAATCAGTCATGCACTTCATTAAGAACAACATTTAAAACGGTTTGGCCACCTCACGATAATGCCCTGGTACCATCTGCCACACTGAAGAAATATAACGGATACAGAGCAAGGGGAAGACCACGTACAAAGTATGGAGTGATGGTATCAAGAGCCATCCATCCATCATGTGCCATGCCGATAAGTGTGGGCGGTCATGTTCTGCCATCTCACTCGATCACCAGAGACGTGGATCAGCTCTGTGTTCCTGTCTCGACCATGCCACGTGGCCAAGCCATCCAGGTATTTACTTCTCGGTCTTCCCCTTGGTCTCTTCCCTTCGATCTTGCCAGTCGTCACCAAGTCATTTCTTCTCATAACATGCTCACAATGTGGCAACTGACATGATCACAGGTGGGGACGACATTGTTGTCTGCATAATAAAGTAGTTAAGTTGTCCCCTCGCACTTTGAAGGTTGTGGGTTCATTTTTGGATTGCGTCAATCAATCAATCAATCAATCCATCCATCCATCTGTCTGTCTATCTATCTATCTCTTAACATGGTAATATGCATTGCTTATGTTCATAGCATTAATTTGACAATGTTTTATCAACGTGAATGTAATGCGCAATAGATAATTGATGTGCGAAATATGAGTGACTGGAAGGGTGGAATGTAAGACGAGCCTGCGTGCCCAATTTGTGACCCTTGGAAAATAAAGTTGGCTGGTTCGTTCTATCTATACAGGACACAATAGATTATGCAACCACATGTATACAAAAATTCAAGAATGGCGAATCAGCCATGTGCACATGAGGATTGGCACTGCAGAGAGCAGAGCACATACTCCAAGATTGCCCAAAAAACAACAGTGGAAGATAAAATCTATGGACCACTGAGTGAACTAAAAAAAGACATAACATAAATGCAAGAGACAACATTGGAGATATAGACACATTTCACGCGAACGAAAGAAGAAAAAGTAGAATTAATGTTAACTTCAATGGAAGTAAATCACAAAAGGCAAATTACCAATATTCCAAAATAAGCACAGACGATAACATTTTGACTGCAGACGGTCTTCTTCACAGACATAAAAACATCAATGAAAACTGAAACCATGTCCACAGGAGAAGGAACAAGTATAACAAATAAATAAACACACTTTTTCCCCTTTCATTCTTTCACTTTTCAAGCGTAGTTCACTCATGTGCTACTACTTCTTCGCACTGAACTGTATATTGCGTGTGGATTAGCTTTCCCTATTACCAGTGTCCCTCGCCATCAGGCAAATCACTTGGACTTTGGGGGTAGTTGTAATTTACTTCCCCAAGTCAAGGACGAGAAGTCAACATTTTATTCCAACTGACCGTGTAGGGGTCAAACCTATTACAGCGGCATCAGCACACCGGGTGTTTAAGAACGAGCGCTCTTATTCATTCAGCCATGCTGACCTCCACACAATAAAATAATATATGTGCATAATAAGTTAATGTTACTCCCCCGATGTGTCTCCACCTTGCCGTGGTGGGGGAGCTTGCGTGTCCCATCGACCCTATGTGCTTGCCGATGGGTGGAAAACTACATATCGGACAGCATATGGGATAGGGACCAGACTAAGAGAGACACAACCTGCTGCCCTGCAGGTGAGACTGAGGATAGCAGTCCAAAATTTAAATCAGGCGCACGAAGGCAGAAGTTCTTGGTCCGGACAAAACACTAAAGGCTCCCTGTCGAGGGCTGTGGCTGAACGCCTCTAAGCCACAAACCCTCGGACCTGAGAGCCGGGCCGATAGCCACCTCGAAAAATAAAGGCGTGATACTGAGCAAGCTACATGCTCAGGTCTGATAGAAGTTCGAAGGCTCTCAGCTGGGGGATATGAGAGATTCCCGGATGAGAGGCCAGGCCGTTCACCGCTGCACGAAGGTAAGGTGCTGATCCGGCAGCACAAGTAGCCTACCTCGTGAGCGAGTACAAAAAGTCAAAAAGTGCCCCAGTCGAAGAAAGTGGCTGCGAAAACTGTATCCAACTCATAGAGAGTGTAGACAAAAGTGGAAGAACGTCTCAATGCCGCAAAATGGAACGCACGGCGAGCGAACCTATTGTGTGGGTCCGAAGTCAAAAGCGTGGGTGTCGCTTGCAGTCTGACCGTCCCTGGTGTGTGCTTGAGCGATCAGTGGCAAACGAGTTGCCCAACACATGGAAGGGAGGAACTAAAGCAGCCATGAGCAGGACGTGGCAACTCCTCGGGTGAGCCCAGTCACAGAGCAATATGTGCCGGCTCTGCAATTATGGAAGCCTCCTTGGATAGCGAGGGAATGCTCATGGTCTGCCCCTGCCTTCCCTTGAGGGCCGACCACGATGTCGTTCGTCGTTCTATCTTGACCAGCTGAGATGTTAGCGACATCACAACAGTCCAACGTGCCTCGAAACCAGAGGATGGCTAACCTCATTAAAAAATGCCCGCTGGAAGTCGGAAGTGTCGTCCTACGGGTGGCAAACTAAAAATTGACACTACGCAATTACGTCCGAGTGAAATGTCTCGTCCGAATGTCTCTCGTGCTAGGAACAGCTCTGACTACCTAGTTTCCGAATGCCGCTCTTGTTCGGAACAGCTCTGACTGGGTAGTTTTCCGAATGTCTGTTGAGCCTGGAAAAGCTCTGATGGGCGCAACGACAAGCACATGTCCGAAAACTCGCTGAGTGGATGCCGTCTGCAAACCTGTCTGGTTTGTGCGGGAATGACCCGGGGAAACGAAATGACCAATATATTGAAGTGAGGATTTAAAGCAGCCATGAGCAGGACGTGACGATCTCCCTCGGTGAGCCCAGATCCAGGGCGTTATGTGTCGGCCCTGCAACTATGGAAGCAACCTTGGATGGCGGAAAATGCTATGGACTGTCCCTGCCTTCCTTTGAGGGATGACCGTTGTCTTCGACCGTTCCACCTTGGCCAGCATGGTTGCAGATGGCGCCACAAAAGTGAGAGTCTCCCAGGAATGCTACCTGGTCAAAAATGCACGCTAAAGTCGATGTGTTGGCCTACGGGTTTCGGCCCAAGGGCGCATAACAGACACACCGCAATCACATCTGAAAAAACACTCCGGATGAACGAAAAGAAGAAGAAGAAGAAGTTAATGTTAGTCCCACAGCAGATGGAGTACAGCACTGTTTCACCTGTGCTTAGATGCTGTGTGCATGTTCCGCTCCAACTTGTTTCATCTGGGTGTGAAGTGTTAGTTCTTCACATATTCCAGGCCACATGAGGTAGAGTGACCAGTTCCCTTCCCTCCTCGACAATTCCTCAAAGTGTCTGAAATGTGTGTGGCACCCATTTGTATGAGGCGGGATCAACTAAAGAGCTGCAGTTGGAAAAAAATAATCATGCTCCTGCTGGGGATTAAACCCGGACCAGGAGGTCAACATGGCAGAATGGATAAGAACACATGTTCTTAAACATCTGGTGTGCTGATGCCGAGGTAAGGGGTTCAACCCCTAGACCGAACAGTTGGACTAAAGTGTTGACTTCTTGTCCTTGACTTGGGGGACGTAAATTACAGGTATCCCTAAGTCGGAGTGGGTTCGTTTGATGGTGTGGGACACTGGTAATAGGGACAGCTAACCCACATGCAAAATTGAGTCCACTGCTACTAGAAGTAGTGCGTATGGACTATGCTTGAGTTCCTCTTCTTCTTCGTTCATCCGGAGTTTTTTTTTCCGGTTGTGATTGCATTGTGCCTGTTTACAGCAGAGCTGCGTTCTTGCGCCGTTAGGCCAACACATCCGACTTCTGTGGGCATTTGTTGACCGGGTTAACCTTCCCGGGGATGCTTGAGTTCAAAGTGAGTGAGTGCAAAAAAAAACAACAACAACAAACAAACAATACCCAGACCACTGTCTCAACAGGCAAGTGTTCTAACCACTATGCCACCATGACTTCATTAAATAAATAATGAACAAGAATTGAACAATAATAATTCTGACTCAACTGATCACCATTACTCAATGTATATTGGAGTATAAATCGTCAATTGTAATACATATACATAACACATTTTGTATTTATCATGAAGCAATTGAAGAATCAGAATTTTCAGAACATTTTTTCCGCCTTGGGTTGAGTGGTATTTCTTTAGTTGGGTCAAAGGGAGTATTTTCTGGCAAAACAATGCTGTTCCTCATTCGAAGTTCTGCAGAGAGAAATTTGTACAAGTGAATATTATGTTTACTTATTTCTTTTTTCAATGAGCAATATGTTTACTTGTTTCTTTTTCCAATGAAAGATGCACATACAAAGAACAATGGATAAGAGGGCATCATAGTTTTCTTTCTTATTGTTCTAAATGTTGCTGTTATTTTTGTTAGAGCTCACTACATTCCACTTTAATATTGCTTCCTTTGCCTCTTTGGATAACATCAGGACCACTCCTTCCCTGTGGGGGGAGTTTTCATCTTTATGGCATGAGTACAGCACTGTTTCACCTGCGCTTTGATACTGTGTGCATGTTTCATTCCACCTTGCTTCACAAAATCCCAAAATGCTAATCATATCATATTTAATTTCTTCTATGACCTCTGTGTCTTTTTTAATTCATACATAGTTTTTACATTCCAGGCACCAATCCTGGAGATATTCCTAGGTGAATGAAATTTAATCAGCACCCTGGACAACTTGCAGATTTCTCCGCAATGTGTCATATCTCTTATAGAAGAACTCTTAGTTGGCTGAGTAATTACTTTATGTGACTTGTACATGGTTGGTTGAATTTTGTGGCTAAATTTGTCTACGTGATGGGGTAGCCTGCTTTGAGCAGAACCCTTCCTTAGACAGCTTTTATGACATGCCTGCTTCCCTTGCAGAACCCGATAACACATGGTCAGAATGCTTCTAAATTGCCTTTGATGGCATGCTTGGTATGCTGTAGTGTTAATACACTTTGCTTCCCCCTAAGGCCCTGTTAACACACAGGCTTTCTCATACCGTATTTTACGGCGTACAAGACACACTTTTTTCTTCAAAAAATTGCCTCCAAAATTCAGGTGCGTCTTATACTCCAAATTAATTTAAAAAATGGTAAAATTTTTATTAAAAAAAAAAAATTGCTTAAAAATTAAGGGGCGTCTTATAGTCCGTAAAATATGGTAGTTGTATATAATGTTCTACTTTCATTATCACGTTAATATTCTTTGCTTTCCCCTAAGGTCCTGTTAACACACAGGATTTCTCATAGTTGTATATAATGTTCTTTTTTTGTTTGCTCGCTCGCTTTGAACTTGAGCGTTATAGAAGTGATGGACTGAATTTTGTGTGTGGATTAGCTTTCCTTTTTAAGTTTCCCTCACCATCAGGCGAGCCCACTCCGACTTCAGAGGTATTTGTAATTGAAGTCCCCAAGTCAAGGACACTAGGTCAACATTTTAGTCCAGCTGTCCAGTGTAGGGGTTGAACCGCTTACCTCGGCATCAGCACAACGGATGTTTAAGAAGTCTAAGATGTTTGTTTTTTTCTTACCCATTCGACCATGCTGTATATAATATTCTTTGCTTTCTCCTAAGGTCATGTTAACACACATACTTTTTCATCGTTGTATATAATGTTCTACTTTATGCCTTTTACAGGCAATTGCTGTTAGTTACTCTGGATGTCTGTAGCATTTGTATGGAGGAATGTCATCAACAGAACTAATCCAGAGCAGTAGGGGCTGAGATATTAAAACATAAAGAGATGAAAGAATAGACAGCTAAGAGATGAAAGAATAGACTGCTAAAAGATTAAAGAATATACTGCTAACATATGAACGAATATACCACCAACAGATAAAAGAACAGGCAAAGGAATAAACGGAAATAACAGACTAATAATTTTGAAATATAAAATAACAGGGTTTTAATGCAATAAATATCTGATACTTAAAACAATAAATATTAGACTGTTAAAACATAAAATAATACATTATTTAAAACATGAAATAATAGACTGTTAAGACTCAACAACAGATTGCTAAGAGAAAATAATACATAAAAAAATAAGGCTTTAAAACAATAAACTGGCTGTTGAAACACAGTTTTCATTTACCAAATGTGTCATCGTTTTTCTGTCTAAGCTGAACCACCGACGTCCTCAGTAGTTTCACAACATCTGAGCCCATTACCAGTGCCTGGAAGAAAGAAATCAACAAACACAAATCTGTTATTGTAAGACATGGCACTTCAGGTCCACCCACAAGTACTCAGTCTACTCCATGAAGATGTTAACAAGTGTGCATGCTGATTACTTCTGTAGGAGAGGTCAGTTTGGCTGAATGGATAAGAGCGTTCATTCTTAAACATCGGGTGTGCTGATGCTGAGGTTGGGGGGGGGGGGGGGGGGGGTTCAACCACTGCACCAGCCAGTTGGACTAAAATGCTGATTTGTTATCCTTGACTTGGGAACGCAAATTACAAGTACCTCTGAAGTCGGAATGGGTCCGCCTGATGGCAAGGGACACTGGTAATTTCATAATTCAGTCCAGTGCTACTAAAAGTAGTGCGTATGAACTACGCTCGAGTTTAAAGCGAGCGAGTGGGGACAAAAATACTTCTGTAGCACTGTAACTTATTCTGCACTGGATCCCCGATAGGTGCATACACCCTCACTCAACTCATCCCACCTTTTGTTATCTCAAGCTGCTCCGTCTATTGTTGTTCTGTTGCCCTCCATCCCCCATTGGAACATAGGCCATCAACCAACTGACACCGAGTCCCCACCCTTATTATTGGCTAACCCATGCAGCTACATCCATATCCTTGCCACGTTGTTAATTTCTATTGCTATTTCTCCACTACGGTTAGCGGGGTAGGGGTATCCCCCATCAAAGGAGAGGTAAGACGCCTCCTTTCCTCCGTTAGTCTTAGACACCCTTGGGCAAGGTGGAGTACCCGTTTAGCCCCCCGATCAGGGTTACGTGAAGCCATGGAAGCAGGTGGTGGATGGAGTGTGAGAGCAGCCGACAGATTGTTGTTGGTTATGGTCTTGCACTCTGCGGCGATAGGCAGATGATCTCATCAATAGAGACAATGGCTATGGCCACCGACTAGTACAGTCACTGCCCAGAAGGAAAGCAATGGCAAACTACCTTCTGCAAAACTTGCCAAGAAACCATAAAAACCATGAAAGAAAACATAATAAGAAAGAGATCTGGTGGCGAGACCCCCAGGCCAGGCAGATCAGATAACACTGGGGAAGAGTGTGACACAGGGACCAGTACTAGTAATCGTGATGACGGAGTTAATCCTGACTGTGTTACCAAGGAAATCCCCTGTGTCAGACTAAGAAACAGAGTGAGAATAGCAACGTGGAATGTGAGAAGTCTGTATGAGGGAAAGCTTAAAGTAGTGTGTGATGAGATTGAGAGGTTAAACATTCAAATTATAGGAATTAGTGAACATCGCTGGAGCGGCAAGGGACATTTTACAACTGAAAATGGAAGTATTTTCATTTATTCTGGTAGAGACGTCGGAGGCCAGAGTGGAGTGGCATTTTGTTTAGATAAGACAACTGCAAAATCTTTAATGGGATATAATCCAATTAGTGATAGAATCCTCACTATTAGACTTAAAGGCCGTCCAAAAAACACAACTCTCATACAGATATATGCACCTACTTCAACAGCAGAGGAGGACGAAATTGAAGATTTTTACAACACACTACAAGACACATTAAATAAGATTGGTCATAATGATATAGCAATAATAATGGGGGATTTTAATGCAAAAGTAGGTGCAGGAAGAGCTGAAAATGAGAGACACGTTTTAGGAAAAAATGGATTAGGAAATAGAAATGATGCAGGTGACAAATTAATCGAATTTTGCACAGAAAATGAGTTAACGATAGCCAACACGCTTTTTAAACAACATCCAAGAAGACTCTTCACATGGAAGTCTCCAGACAGTATTACCAAAAATCAGATAGATTATATTTTAAAATACAAAGAAGATGGAGATCAAGCATAACATCTGCAAAAACCCTACGTAGTGCAGACTGTGATACAGATCATCAGTTATTAGAAGCAGATCTGAAATTAAAACTCAAAAAGCTTACCCGAGGACAAAGGCCACTTCGTTTTGATCTCACAAAAATACCAGATGCATACAACGTAGAAGTTAGGAATCATTTTGGGGTCTTGATGTCTGTACAAGAGGAAATGACACCTGATGAACTGGCAGTACAAGCTAGAGATATATTGATAACTGCAGCCAAAGATTTAATTCCGACCAAGAAAAAGCAACTTAAGCCATGGATTACATCAGACACGTTAGAATTAATAAAACAACGAAGGGAACTGAAACAAAGGAGGTGAATCCGATAATACCAGGATGAAGTATAAATCTTTAACTCGAGAAATAAGAAAGAACACAAGAAAGGACAAAAATCAATACATACAAGATTGTTGTAACAGAATAGAGCAATATCAAGAGATTATGAAATGTTCAAAGAAATGAAGTTATTGACAAGAAATGTTCAACCTCAATTGAATGTTATCTGTGACAAGATGGGAAATACCTTAAAACAGAATCTAGACAAATTCTAGAAAGATGGCAGGAGTACTGCAGTGGAATGTATGATATGAGTGACAGTGAGGATATGAATGAGATACATGAGCCAACGACAGCAGAGACAGAACCTGAACCCTCATTAGATGAAATTGCTTGGGCTATAAAGCACCTGAAGAATGGTAAATCTCCTGGATGTGATGAGATACCAGCTGAACTAATTAAAGCGGGAGGAGAAGAAAGCATACACATATATCATGCATTATGTACAAAGATTTGGAAATATGGTATATGGCCAAAAGATTGGAAGAGAACTATCTTCATTCCAATACCAAAAAAGGGCAACCTGAAATTATGCACCAACTATAGAACTGTTGCCCTGATCAGTCATGCAAGTAAAATTCTACAAAAAGTCATAATGGCAAGACTTTGTAAGAAAATGGAAGAAGAGATTAACGTAGTTCAAGCTGGATTTAGACAAGGAAGAGGAACAAGAGATCACATATTCAACATGCGTTTAATAATAGAAAAGTGCAGAGAATTTAATGTAAACCTATACTCATGTTTTGTGGATTATTCAAAGGCATTTGACTGTGTACAGCATCAGAAACTATGGGAAATCATGAGGACTATGGGCTTTCCATCACATGTAGTACAACTCATAAAAATGCCCTATCTAGACCAACAAGCAGCAGTTAGAATAGATGGCGAGGCATCAGATTGGTTTGACATCAAGCAAGGAGTCCGTCAGGGCTGCGTGCTGTCACCCTATTTGGTTAACCTGTACGCCGAAAATATAATGAGAAATGTAAGAGATGATATAAACAGGGAGCTATATGATGCCCTAAATATCGGCGGTCATGACATACCGGAGATTCGATATGCTTATGATACAGTATTACTATGGAAAACCTAATAGCCTCAACCCAAATGAATAGTGAAAATCACAACTTATATCTTAACATAGCAAAAACAAAGATAATGCATACAGATAAAACTACCATGGAGAAAGAAATATACATTAATGGGGAAAAATTGGAGGTGGTGGAAAATTTTGAATATCTTGGGTCATTGATTACCAACAACGGGGACACAATGAAAGAAATTAAACGGCGACTATCAATTGCTCTTCAAAGACTAAAACAGCTGAATAAATTATGGAGTGGGACAGACAGAACTACAAAAATTAGATTTTTAAGAGCATGCATCTTTCCCATTGCAACATACGCCTGTGAGACATGGACACTTACTAAACAAGCTGAACAGCGCATAAACGCCTTTGAATATAAATGTTATAGACGAGTTCTAAAAATATCTTGGGTAAAGAAAAGAACAAATGCATCCATACTTCAAGAGTTGAATATTGAAGAAGGTTGGCTATTAAAGACGATAAAACAAAGAAAATTGAAATATTTTGGTCACTTGAAACGTCACGAAAGTTTGGAGAGAACAATAATGGAAGGGTATATGCCTGGGAAGAGAGAATGAGGAAGGCCAAAGAGAAGATGGGTGCAGGATGTGGCGGATGATCTCCAGATGGGTGTATCAGACGCGGGACATCTTGCTTATGATCGAGAGGTTTTCCGGAAGGTTGTTATGGGAGCGAGGTTCTGCAAAGGACATGCTACTGAATGAATGAATGAATTTCTCCACTCCATGAGTTGTTAAGTCTTCCTCTATCTCCTAGGTGAAAGGAAGACTCCTTGTGGCGTTCCCCTCAAGCCTGTTCTAGAAGAACGTCGTTTCCTCTTGGTTAGCTGAGTTATTTTTGTGTGTGTTGTTACTGAACTTGTTCACGATTGGCTAGATTTTGTGGCTAAGAATTTCTACAGGGTGAGGAATGTCCTATCCAGTGCCAGCATCTTTTCTTTACCTCTTGATTCACTGTCTAGTTCTCCTGTGGGGGATAGAGAACACAAGATGAAAGAAACAATAGTTCTATAATTCAAACAGTTCAAGTTATTTTTTTTTTCCTCTCTGGACTATTCAAAATTATACTAGGCAATGAATGAATACTGAAATAAGAGTTTATTAAGAAATGGATAACACTGTCTCATAACCAAGGAAACAGATAACACTATCTACTACCCAAGGAAACAGATAACACTATCTGCTACCCAAGGAAACAGATAACACTATCTCCTACCCAAGGAAACAGATAACACTATCTACTACCCAAGGAAACAGATAACACTATCTACTACCCAAGGAAACAGATAACACTATCTCCTACCCAAGGAAACAGATAACACTATCTACTACCCAAGGAAACATATAACACTATCTACTACCCAAGGAAACAGATAACACTATCTACTACCCAAGGAAACAGATAACACTATCTACTACCCAAGGAAACAGATAACACTATCTGCTACCCAAGGAAACAGATAACACTATCTGCTACCCAAGGAAACAGATAACACTATCTCCTACCCAAGGAAACAGATAACACTATCTACTACCCAAGGAAACATATAACACTATCTACTACCCAAGGAAACAGATAACACTATCTACTACCCAAGGAAACAGATAACACTATCTACTACCTAAGGAAACAGAAAACACCATCTCCTACCCAAGGAAATAGATTACACTTTCTACTACCCAAGGAAACAGATAACACTATCTCCTACCCAAGGAAACAGAAAACACCATCTCCTACCCAAGGAAACAGATTACACTTTCTATTACCCAAGGAAACAGATAACACTATCTACTACTCAAGGAAACAGATAACACTATCTACTACCCAAGGAAACAGATAACACTATCTACTACCCAAGGAAACAGATAACACCATCTCCTACCCAAGGAAACAGATAACACTATCTACTACCCAAGAAAACAGATAACACTATCTACTACTCAAGGAAACAGATAACACTATCTACTACCCAAGAAAACAGATAACACTATCTACTACCCAAGGAAACATATAACACTATCTACTACCCAAGGAAACAGATAACACTATCTACTACCCAAGGAAACAGATAACACTATCTCCTACCTCATCTACTTTGGCAGGATCTGTCTCTGAAGCATTTTTTCTGAACTCTTCTCGAATTCTCTGTGTTATAACTGAAATAAAGATATAAACGTTAATTATCAAACTTAATGGAGAGATTACATTAGGAGAATCAAACTACCTAGGCATGAATGAATAAATTAGTATTCCATGCACCAAAGGAAGTGGTTAACAATAGCCCCAGACTCCACTAAGATTGGCTTCTTATGTTTAAACATTTAAAGCCTGGATTATATAAAATATACCACTAGTATTTCATTATTGTATATTTACAAATCTCTTCTGGTAATCTGTGTGTTAATGTGTGGTGGAATTTTCAGTTTTTATGTCATTCTGATGCCATTAAGCTTCAAATGACTATGACCTGAGAGTGACTCCGAAAAATGAGCTTGTCTTATCTCATCTCATTCCTCTTGTACCTTACGGTGTCGAGGCAAAGTATAAACAGCAGGAGAGTGCCCGCTTATGTATTCATGTACAGGAAGACCCCGCCATACGTTGCTTCGGTTTACGTCATTTCGCTATAATGTCGTTGTCACAATGGGACATAACTTCACTTTACATCGCTACATTTCGCTATAACGTTCTCACCTGTGTTGCTATGCTGCGTTAACGTCGCCATTTTATATTTTGTGCAGTGCGTTTTTCTAGGATTTTATCATGTAATCACCCATAATTATGAGTTCAAAATGCACAGTAAGTGCTGATAGTGTGTCTGGTTGTAAGAGAACCAGGAAAAGTGTTACTCTTGAGGTGAAGCTAGACGTGTTAGGTTGTTTTGAGGCTGGCGATCGGGCTGTTGATATTGGTAAAGTCCACGGTTTACCTCCAACCATGTCAAGGACAATTCGTGCAGGTGCTGACAAAAATCAAAGAGGGTGTTAAAACACAACCCCTTTGAGTGCTTCCAAGATTACTCATACCAGAAGTACTCTTATGGAGAACATGGAAGCACTATTTGCCGTCTGAATTGAAGACCAGAACCAACGGAATATGTCTGTGAGCAAGATGGCTATCCAAGAGGAAGTAAAGTCTCTCTGTGAAGATCAAGCTAAGAAAGCAGATGAGAGCAGTACTAGTAGTGCTGATGCTAGTTTTGGAGCGAGACGTGGTTTTCTTCTTCTTCTTCTTCTTCGTTCATCCGGAGTTTTTTTTCGGATGTGATTGCGTTGTGCCTGTTTACAGCAGAGCTGCGTTCTTGTGCCGTTAGGCCGACACATCCGACTTCTGCTGGCATTTGTTGACCGGGTTAACCTTCCCGGGGGTTTCTTAGGACGTTTGACTCTCACTGTTGTGGTGTTATCTCCCATCCTAGCTGGCCCATATAGAACAGCCTAAGAGATCCTGGTCAGCCCTCAAGGGAAGGCAGGGGCAGACCATGGGCATTCCCCGCCATCCAAGGAGGCTTCCATACTTGCAGAGCCAACACACAGCGCTCTGGTACTGGGCTCACCCAAGGAATCGTCACGTCCTGCACATGGCTGCTTAGCCTCACTTCCGTATATTGGGCCTTCCGTTCACCATAGGCTGTTCTACCGGAAACCAGAAGAATGCAGTGTGCAGATGACATCCACACAGTGAGCTTTCGATTCGGACTTTCCGCACAATGGATTTGCTATCCGAGCAATATTCCATTTCGTGCCACTAGGACACTTTTCCACCTTTTTTGAAAGCCCACACAGTGAGCTTTTGATTCGGACTTTCCACATAATGGATTTGCTATCCAAGCAATATTCCATTTCGTGCCACTAGGACACTTTTTCCACCTTTTTTGAAAGCCCACACAGTGAGCTTTTGGTTCGGACTTTCCACGTAATGGATCTCCTATCCAGCAATATTCCATTTCATGCCTCTGGGAGGCTTTTGTAACCGACATACCTGTGGTATGAAGTGTGGCAGTCTGAATACTTCTTCATACACCTTTAAATGTCAACCTGTATGTAGTTAAAGTAAGCTACGGTCAACTTGAGCTTGTTGATATCTCCATAGAGCTTGTCCTCAAATGAAGCAGGTGTGGGCCAAAATATCTTTCTCTGTTCTGCATATATTGGGCAATCCTGAAGCAAATGTTTTGCTGTCATTTTTCCAGTTCGACAATTACATTCATCGGTATCTCCTATCTTTAGTTTATTGAACAAGTGGTATTTCAGCCTGTTATGTCCTGTACGGAGTCTGAAGATTGCTACTTGTTCTCTTCTGTCGAGTTTGTAATATGCATCATCCTTCTGGTGGCCTGGATGCTCTGATTCCCATTTGGTTCTATAGGTGCTTTTTATCAACCTCTTTGCCTCGTTATAGGTTATGTCTATGTCAGGCTGTGGTAGTCGTCCGCCCTCCTTTGCCAGTCTGTCAGCCTCTTCATTTCCAGGTATACTGCAATGTGATGGGATCCACTGTATTACAACTTTTTTGGATTTCTGGCATAGACCATGGAGTGCTGCTCTTAGGTCAGCTATTTCTGTGCTGTTATTGCTCTTCAGTATTGAGACAGCTGACTTTGCATCTGTGAAGATAGCTATTTGCTTCTCTTTATTTTCCTCCATCAAGAGCATTTCTGCTGCAGTTTTCAGAGCCTCTACCTCCGCTTTGAAGTTACTTGAAAACTTTCCAGTTGCCACTGAATGTGTTTTTTTCACTCCATTTTTTAAATTTAGGAGAATTCCTCCTCCTCCATTCTCTATTGAATTTTTGGCTGATCCATCTGTATATGCATGGGTCCAATTGCTGCTTGGGTAATGTTCTTTTATGTAGTTTAGGCTTATTTCTCTTCTTTCGGTTTCATGCTGAGTGTTCTTTTTCTCAATACCAGGAATGTTTTCTATCATCTCAGGCAGTTGCTGCTGTCTCCAAGCTGGGAACTTGTCTGCATTGTAAATAGGTTTGACTGTTGATATGTTAAGAATGGGATCTGCCCTAATTTTTCGTTTTGCAGTTTCTACAAAGTTGCTACGCTTCAGTCGTCCCTTTCCAAAACCACTAAACCTTTTATACATAGGGTGGTCTGTCAATCTTCTAAATTTTTCTGCTTGTTGCTGGGCTCTGCTATCTCTTCTATCCTGCATTGGTTGTAAACAAGTGATCTTTTCAAGTTCATTAATAGGCGTTGTCTTCAGGCTTCCAGTTATGATTCGCATTCCTTGATTTTGGACTCTACTTATTTTGTTAAAGTTTGACTTAGCTGCTGTTGCCCAAGCTGCAATGCCATATTCCAGTACTGGCCTCACCCGTCCAGTATATAACTTCTTGAGAACTTTCTCATCTGCTCCCCACGTTGTACCAGCAAGCTTTTTCATGATTGCCATTCTTTGCCTTGCTCTTGTTCGATTTTTCTCAACCTGTGTTTTCCATGTCAGGCGACGATCAAAGGTGACTCCGAGATAGTTTGGATTTTCTTCATGGCGCAATATTTTTCCATTCAATACCAGCTTAGGTTGTTGAGTTTTATTTGAGAGGGAGAACACTGTGCATGTTGTTTTCTCCTCACTTATCTTCACTAGCCATGATTTTGACCAGTCCTCTAGTGCTAATAAGGCTTGCTGTATTCTGCTGTTAGCTGTACTAATATATTCTTCAGATGTCCATATGGCTAGGTCATCTGCAAAGGATGATGTGTGTACTCTGGCTGGAAAATTTTCTGTGATGTCGTTTATATATGCTAGGAATAATGTTGGTGAAAGAACTCCTCCTTGAGGGACACCTTGCTCCAACAGCATCATTTTGCTGGTTTGTCCTTGTACTTTTGTCCTGGCAGTTCTGTTCTCAAGGTAGTGGCTGATCCATTTATACATTTTTCCACAAACATGCATGTTTTGCAGTTTTACTTTCAGTCCTTCCTTCCATACTTTATCAAATGCTTTTTCTAAATCTATCCAGACTGCTAGTGTGTGCTTTTTCTCTTGGAAGGCATCCTCTATTTCCTGAGCTATATAGGTTATTTGATCTTCAGTGGATCTGTACTTTCTGAATCCTGCTTGGTGTGGTGTTAAGAGTTTGTTTTCTTCCAGATGCCATGTTAGCCTGCCATTGATAATGCGTTCCATTAATTTTCCTACACAGCTAAGTAGACTGATAGGTCGATAGCCATTTGGTTCTTCCAGGTCTTTTCCTTTCTTTGGGATTGGTATTAGTATAGCTTCTTTCCATGCCTGTGGGACTATTCCCCTCTTCCAGCTGTAATTTAGGACTGCTAGTAGTTTCTTTTTTGCCTTAGTGCCTAGTCCTATTAGCATTTCATTTGTGATTCCATCCTTTCCTGGTGATTTCTTCTTTTTTAGGGTATTCATTGCCTGTTCCATTTCTTCCATTGTTAGATTTGCCATCATATATTCTGCTGCTGTCTCTGTATTTGTATGATGTATCTGTTTATCTTTGATTGCTTTCTTCTGTTCGGTTGTAATATCAATGTGGTTTGCATTTGCATAGTGTTCCATTAGTGCATTTGCAGCCTTTTTTCCTGTAAGCAAGGCATTTCCTTGTTTAATTGTTATTTGTTTGTTGTTAGGTCCTTCATTGTTCATGGCTTTCACTAGTTTCCATAGTTTGTTTCCATCCCTGTCAAAATTCAGGTTTTCTGTTTTTTCCCTCCAACAATCTCTTGTTGTTTGATTTACTGTTCTTTTATATTTTGCTGAGATGGCTTTGAGAGAGATGTTCGCTTCAATTGTTTGTTCTCTCTCTGCTGTCTTCCTGGCATCTTCAACTTTGTCCTCCAAACTTTGTAGTTCTTCAGTCCAGTATGGTTTGTAATTTTTCCTCGCTCCTCTTGGAATGGACTCCGTGGCTGCCTGTATTATCGCTCTGTTTAGACTTTCCACCATTTGCTTTATGTTGCCATATCGTGTATTTATGTTTTCACAATATTTGTCTGTTAATATGGCAAATCTGTCCCAATCTGCTCGTTTGTAATTCCAGCGGGGCAAGGGCTTTTGCTCCTGTGGAACATACTCCATATTCATTACAAGCTTGATTGGTCTGTGGTCACTACCTGCTAATTGGTCCAGCACAAGGCGATCAATTTTGTGGAGGATGTCTCCTGTGCAGAAAGCTAAGTCTGGAGTAGAAGTGGTAAGCCATCTTCTGGAGTAGAAGCTCGGTGTGTCATCCGCTTTGTTGAGTAGATGGAGATTTGAGTCTATTTCCCAGTCCTCCAATTCTTCTCCTCTTTTGTCAGTATCTGGGTATCCCCATCTTTCTGAACGGCTATTAAAGTCTCCGACAATAATGCAGTTTGTGTCAGTTATTTTCATGTTTGAGAGTGTAAGGTCCTTATCTGCTGGGCTATACAGATTGTAGATTCTTATTTTCACGTCCTTTATCATTATATCAACACCTATAATTTCCGTTTGGTTGTCAGAGATCACAGATACTTCGCTGCAAGGTATTGTATTTCGTGTAAGTATTAGAACTCCTCCTTTGTGTCCTTCACGGTCGAAACGTGTGGCCTGATATCCTCTGACTGAGAATTTGTGATTGGCGTTGAGGTGTATCTCTTGAATGCATGCCACATCTATTCTATCTTTATGAAGACGCTGTGTTAGGGAGTCTTTCTTCTTGTAAACTCCTTCGGCATTCCACTGTAGTATGTTGAGTGTCCGGGGTATTTGGTCAATAGCTCTTAACCTACTCCTCTGTGCCTTGACTCCACAGCACAGGGGAAGGTGACCACCAGTAGTCATGGGTGGACCCCCTCGAGGCAGGGGGCCCGGCACTATCGCCGCCTGATGGGACTTCACGGGATTAGCACCATAACGATTAATTTTGATTTGTGACATCATGAATTAAGTTACGTTGCACTGCTTTGTCAAGCCTGTGGCTCAGTACATCCGATTTCGACAAGCATTTATTCGGGATGCTTTCCCTAGCCTTTGACTGTCCCCAGTCTACCTACAAGGCAGCAGGTTTTACGTTGCACTGCTTTGTCAAGCCTGTGGCTCAGTACATCCGATTTCGACAAGCATTTATTCGGGATGCTTTCCCTAGCCTTTGACTGTCCCCAGTCTACCTACAAGGCAGCAGGTTTTACGTTGCACTGCTTTGTCAAGCCTGTGGCTCAGTACATCCGATTTCGACAAGCATTTATTCGGGATGCTTTCCCTAGCCTTTGACTGTCCCCAGTCTACCTACAAGGCAGCAGGTTTGTGTGTCTCTTCGTCTGGTCCCTCTCCCTTGACCTGTCCGACATGGGTGGCCCTACCAGTAGCTGTGCTACTGTCGGCATAGCTCTTGGGGTCATTGGGACGCACAAGCCCCTCTACCTCGTCACGGTGGACACACAGCAGAGGGGAGACGTGGTTTTAATGCCTCTACATCCCAATAATTCTACCACTCACCCTCCAACCCACCTCTATTTAGCCAATAAATATCAACCATCAAAATAAACATTACATAATACACTGTATTTAATTTAATTCTAGGGGAAATAGTGTTTCACTATACGTCATTTCACTTAAAGTCACGTTTTCCAAGAATGTAACCCCCGATGTTAACATGGGCCTTCCTGTATTCATGTATCGTTATTCCCATGGACTCTGCTATTCCCTCCGTCCATTGCTTACATGGTCGGCCTCTTCCTCTGCTTCCATCTGGTCTGTACATCATTGCTTCTTGTGGTATTCTGTTAGTTGGTAACCTAGTTGCATGGCCAAATAATTTGACTTGCTGCCTTCTAATAAAATCTAGCGCTGCTATAACTCCCACTTTAGTTCTGATTTCTTCATTTTTGATCTTCTCTATTCTTGATACACTGAGTATTCTTCTCAGGAATCTCATTTCTGTTGTGATTTTTCCTTTCTCTTTTCCTGTCATCGTCCAGGTTTGGCATTGGTAGCATAGAGTTGGTAGGAAGATTGTGTTGTAGAGTGCTTTCTTAGTAACTATTGATACATGTTTGTTTTTTAGTATTGGTGCCATTTGTCCAATGAGTTGGTTTACCTTATTGCATCTATTTCTGATCTCGTCTTCTGATGTGCCATTTGATATTATACTTCCCAGGTACTTGAAGCTCTTTACTTGTTTCAGGGGGTGTTCGTTTAGGCAAATCGTTGTTTTTTCTTCTTCTTTGGTTATAGTCATTACCTCTGTTTTACTTATGTTCCTTACACATTTCGTTTAGACTATTCATGTTGTCTTGTAATTCTGCCTCTGATTTTGCTATTAGTGCTTTCATCAGCAAAGGAGTTCTTTAATGTGTAATTTGCCAATGGTTCTTCTTCTGTGCTCTGTTCATCTTGCGGTGTTCTTGTGGTCTCTGTTTGGCTGTTTTTTTTTACATATGTTGTCTATATAGGTTATGAACAAGAGGGGACAGGATAAACCTTGTCGTACTCCGGATCTTATGGTGAGGGGTTCTGAGTGTCCTCCAGTTGTTCTCACCATGCAATCATTGTTGTTGTATAAGCTTCTAAATATGTTTCTAGATGTGTCTCACTTCATATCATTTAAGGATTTCCCACAGCTTGTTTTGTGTGGTCGACAAAGGCTAAGTAGAGTGCTTCATTAAATTCTATTGATTTGTCTATAAGTTGTCTAAGAGCAAAAATGGCATCTCTTTGTTTTTGTGTACTCTTTGTTTTTCCTAAATCCAAGTTGTGTTTTGCTTAGCTGGCATTCTATGGTAGTACGTAGTATTTTCTCAAGAATTTTGCAAAATATTTTCCCAGTATGACTCAAAAGGGAAATACATCTGTATTGTGTGCAGTCTCTTTTACTGCCTTTGTTTTTCCAAATTGGAATCATTATGGCATTTCCCCAATCTCATGGTGTCTGTTGTTCTACCCAAACATGACTGAATAGTTTATATAGCCATGCTGTTCCTACTTCTCTTGCTGCTTTAATTAGTTCATTTGGTGTTTCGTCTTGTCCCAGTGATTTGTTCAATGGGGATAATCTGATGGCTTCTCCAATTTCTTCTTTCAGTATGTCTGGTTGTAGTTCTTCAATGGCATCTGTGTCAGTTTCTTAGTCACTGTGGCATCTGATGAAATGTTGAGAAGTTGTTTGAAGTGCTGCTTCCATCTTATTAGGACTTGGTTTTCTTCATTTATTGGTTCTCCTTTTTCGCTGTTAATTATTTCTGTTGGGTCAAAGGGTTCTTCCCTGATTCTAATTGCACTGATCTTTGTGTAGAAGTTTCTAGTTCTCTCCTTGTAGTTTTTATTTAGGGTTTCTCCATATTCCTCCCAGTCTTTTTGTTTTTCTCTCTCTACTACTCTATTCAGATTTCTTGCTATTCTATATTCTATGTAATCATGGTCCTGTTTGCTCTTCACCCACTTTTTATATTTTTCCTTTTTGTCTTTTACAGCTTTCTTTACCTCTGCATTTAACCTATTTGTTATTTTCTTTATCCGTGTTTTGCATTGTTTCGTGGTTTTACATGTTATTTTTGCAGTATTTAAAAGGCTTCAAATGGGAATCAGAGCATCCAGGCCATCAGAAGGATGATGCATATTACAAACTCGACCAAAGAGAACAAGTAGCAATCTTCAGACTCCGCACAGGACATAACAGGCTGAAATACCACTTGTTCAATAAACTAAGGATAGGAGATACCGATGAATGTAATTGTAGAACTGGAAAAATGACAGCAAAACATTTGCTGCAGGATTGCCCAACGTATGCAGAACAGAGAAATATATTTTGGCCCACACCTGCTTCATTTGAGGACAAGCTCTATGGAGATATCAACAAGCTCAAGTTGACCGCATCTTACTTTAACTACATACAGGTTGACGTTTAAAGGTGCATGAAAACCCAGAGGCATGAAATGGAATATTGCTTGGATAGCAAATCCATTATGTGGAAAGTCCAAATCGAAAGCTCGCTGTGTGGGCTTCATAAAAGGTGGAAAAGTGTCCTAATGGCACGAAATGGAATATTGCTTGGATAGCAAATCCATTACGTGGAAAGTCCGAATCAAAAGCCCATTGTGTGGGCTTCATAAAAGGTGGAAAAGTGTCCTAGTGGCATGAAATGGAATATTGCTTGGATAGCAAATCCATTACGTGGAAAGTCTGAATCAAAAGCCCACTGCGTGGACTTCATAAAAGGTGGAAAAGTGTCCTAGTGGCACGAAATGGAATATTGCTTGGATAGCAAATCCATTACACGGAAAGTCCGAATCGAAAGCTCACTGTGTGGATGTCATCTGCAGACTGCATACTTCTGGTTTCCGGAAGAACAGCCTATGGTGAACGGAAGGCCCAATATACGGAAGTGAGGCTAAGCAGCCATGTGCAGGACGTGACGATTCCTTGGATGAGCCCAGTACCAGAGCGCTATGTATCGGCTCTGCAAGTATGGAAGCCTCCTTGGATGGCGGGGAATGCCCATGGTCTGCCCCTGCCTTCCCTTGAGGGCTGACCAGGATCTTTGGCTGTTCTATATGGGTCAGCTGGGATGGGGGATAACACCACAACAGTGAGAGTCAAACGTCCTAAGAAACCCCTGGGAAGGTTAACCCGGTCAACAAATGCCCGCAGAAGTCGGATGTGTCGGCCTAACGGCGCAAGAACGCAGCTCTGCTGTAAACAGGCACAAATCAATCACATCCGGAAAAAAACTCCGGATGATCGCAGAAGAAGAAGAAAAGGCTTGATTTGAACATCTCCCATTCTTCTTCCACTATTATTCTCTTTATAGGTAATTTTACAAAGATTTCAGTTAGTTCTTTCTCATAATTTTTCCTCACTGCCTCGTCTTTGAGGTTTTTTAAGTTTATTGATTTGCATGGCATGTATTTTCCTGGTCTTTGTTTTCTTCTTCTGTTGGTTCTTATTGTGGCAACAACTGCTTTGTGGTCTGTGTTTATACTTGCATCTAATATATTTCTCTTTGTGTTATTTCTTGTTAATATAAAATCAATTTGGCTTTTGCATCTAGATCATTCCATTTACACCAGGTGTATATTTGTGAGTCTTTGTGTTTATAAAATGTGTTTGTTTTGTGTTGACTCCACAGCTCTATCAGTCTACTTCCATTATTATTTCTTTCATTATGTTGGTCTCCATATGCTCCAAGATGTTTTTCTATGCCCGCTCTGTTATGTCCTAGTCTTGCGTTGAAGTCTCCCTTAACTATGATGTTGTCCTGCTTCTCTATTTTATTTAGCCTGAAAATGAGCTTGTAAAAAAATAAAGGTGGTTTTTGAGCAAGTACAATATGAATTAATACACTGATGTTAATATTTATGAGATATGGATGAGAAGGGGGCAGGGGTAGAGTCGATCAAAGGTTATGGCGTCAACGGCTGGTGCAAGCAGACCAGATTTGTCTAATGGTGTTGACTCTTTGGATTTTTACACAATAAGAAACAGGATGGTAAACTTAACCCGATCTTAGGGTAGTAGATTAGACATATAGACTTGGCAGCTGCTGGGACATTTTCCACTTGCATGCCTGTATTTTCTGGGGCTGCGGTGTTGCACATTGGGGTTTGTGTCCAGAATCTGGAACTCTTCTTATTGACTTCAGCACTGGATTTCATGAAGAGTATAGTTCCTAGCAGTACACCAACTCTGATTGGGAAACAGAATAGAATACTGCTACGGCCGAGGACTAAATATGAACGGTTCGTTGTTAAGGATTGAACATGGACCATATCTGGGGATGGAAAGTGTCGTAACCACTGTGGCTCCTAAGAGAAAGATAGGGAGCACACCTGCTCCCCACACAAAAACAAAAATACCAAAAACAAACAACAACAAAAAACCAGAAGAGACTGGCGACGGAGGTGATTAATATAGGAAAGAGTGGAAGAAATAACAAGAGATATAATACATGATAGCTGAACTTGGCAGTGTATGGCTAATAGCTTACACTCCAATGGCAATAAGAAACACATAATGAAGTTCTAAACAAATGTAACTGCTTCAGTACCTTTTAGTGCATGGTCGTCTCCTTCAAACACTTCTCTCTTCACCCTGTGGAGTTGCCTCAGAACGGCCTGTACCTGGAAACACGATAACCCACTGGTTTAGTTTGTTTTGTGAAAGATCACTTTCACTGCCCACAGATAGCTTCATTAGTGTCTCAGTCTCCTGTCATATAATCTAAGCACAGTGCTTGAGCTCTGTAGTGCCAACAAGGATTCTTATTTGTTTATACCAGAATCACACATGCTATACATTTTTTGTGGGTAGCTTTTTTTAATTGGAAAGTTCTGCCTGGGCAGTGGTTTATTCTGTGCAATTTCCAACTGCTGCAGGATTTTTAATGTGAGCAATGTGCACACACAATGTGCTCAAGTTTTTTTGCCCTTATTTGAGAAGGCTAGATGTCCAGTCAGCTTCCCTAAGTTAAGAAATATATCTTCTTTTCACATGGGTTACAAATGCAATTTGCAATCTCACAATCGAAAGATACTGTGGGCGATTTGGAAGCAGAACGCCTTGTGCTGCATTTCATACAATGGTATGATTGCTGGTCGTTCAAAAAGCAATGGCAAACTATTGAAGGGAAACTTGCCAATAAATCAGAAACAGCTAAAAATGCTGGGGTTGACTATGATGTCCTGTAAAGGATATGCAACTTTTTTTCCCCTTTTACACATACAAATAACCTATCATCATCATCATCATCATCAAGTGGAGGTCAGCATGGTCAAATGGATAAAAAGAGCTCACTCCTAAACATCCCGTGTGCTGATGCCGAATTAGTGGGTTCAACCCGTTCATCAGTCAGTTGGACTAAAATGTTGACTTCTCGTCCCTGACTTGGGGACCTAAATTACAAGTACCTATGAAGTCAGAGTGGGTTCGCCTAAAGCTAACCCACAAAAAAAAAATCAGTCCAGTGCACTAGAAGCAGTAGCATGTGATAGTCTATGCTTGAGTTTAAAGTGAGCAATCACAAAAACTACAATCCAAATCAAGTATCCCAACCACTTGAGCTGGGTATTAAACTTTCTGATCAATCCACTCCATCACTGCCAGTCTTGTGCCACTCTCTTTACTTCCCTGTACGACTCCATTGATAGATCTGTGTAGGTCTGCGTGATAAATGATCAATGTTCTTGGTTTACCCCTTCTTGCCAGCTCCGTGGCGAAGGTGTTATGGGTGCAGTTCGTAATCCCACACACCGCGTTCAACAGACAGCTGCGGGCGATTTGGCAGCAGACTGCCTTGCGTTGGGTTTTTAATAAAATGGTATGTGTTCAGAAAGCAATGGCAAAGTACTGAACGTAAACTTGCCAAGAGATCACAAACAGTAAAAAAATGCTGGGTTTGACTGCAATGTCCTGTAAAGGATATGCAACTAACTATTTAACTAATTACCCCTTCTTACTTTTCTGATTATTAAAGGATGTAAAGGTGAGAGGTTGACTTCAATGTACCGGGTGTCATCCCGTATGGTTCTATCTCTTTCCGCAGAGTGACCTACTGAAAGTGTAGCACAAAGCACAAACTCTGTAGCTCCAGCGATGATCCCAGGGGTCTCAAAGACGATTGCACTTGTGAACTTAATGACAGAGTCAGGAATTAAACCAACACCCTCTGGAGCGTTAGGCAGGTGGCTTAAACACTTCACCATGGAGAACCCCATTGTCTGAGAATGTTGCCCTCTTGTACTCAGTTTAGTGAGCCGGCTCCGTGGTGAAGGGGTTACAGATGCAGTTTGTAATCACACACAGCTGCAGACGGTTTAGTAGCAGACTGCCTTGCGCTGTTTTTTATGAAAATGGTACGAGTGCTGGTCGTTCAGAAAGCAATAGCAAACTACTGAATGTAAACTTGCTAAGAGATCACAAATAGCAACAACAAAAAAATGCTGGAGTTGACTGCTACATCCTGTAAAGGATATGTAACTAACTAACTCACTCATTAGGAGCCGCAGTATTTCAGCAGCTAGTAGACTTGGTAGTCATGTGTTTGAATCCCATCAATGAGGCAAGCAAAGGCTACCTTTCACAGTGATAGAGATTTAAAGCAGAATAGGCCAAACAAAGACTGATTTTCAGAACATGAAAAGTATCTTATGGAACAAGTCACTATCACTGAATGTCAGAAAGAGAGTAGTTCTTTTTCTTCTTCTGCTATCAACGTTTGCTATGCGTAGTGTATAGCATCCATTGTAGTGAGTAGATGCTCGCTTTCAAGTCCCATGACAATTGGGCCAACATGAAAGAGAGTGGAGCTCAGGAGTTTGTGCTTTGTGCGATGCTTTCCACGCTGCGGAAAGAGACTGAGCCATATGGGATAAAAACTAGGTGCAATGAAGTCGACAAGGTCCACTTTTAAGCGACTTTTTAAGGAAAGAGAGTACTGAAATGCTATATAAAACATGCTTTGCTATATCATATATGGCTGTGAATCATGAAACTAGACTGAACAAAATCAGGAAGAGTCTGGGGGAAAACAGAGATGTGATTTCTGAGATATATGATGTAAATACCTTAAGCAGTCAGAATAACTAAGGAGTGTCTGGAAGAGGCTAAAGAAAGTAGAACATAATATATAAATATATAATTGACTATAATGAGGCAAACAGTCTTCTGTGGTCATTATAATGAATACAATTTGTTTTGGGTGTTCGCTCGCTTTGAACTCAAGCACCGCAGAAGTCGGATGTGTCGGCCTGACGGCGCAAGAACGCAGCTCTGCTGTAAACAGGCACAACGCAGTCACATCCGAAAAAATAATCCGGATGAACGCAGCAGAAGAAGAAGAACTCAAGCATAGTCCATACATACTACTTCCAGTTGTGCTGGACTGAATGTTGCATGTGGATTAGCTTTCCCTGTTACCAGTGTCCCTCACCATCAGGCGAACCCACTCAGAATTCAGAGATACTTGTAATTAACGTCCCCAAGTCAAGAACAATAGGTCAAATTTTAGTCCAGCTGTCCGGTGTAGGGGTTGAACCCCTTATCTCGGCATCAGCACACCGGATGTTTAAGAACACACATCCCCTCTGCTGTGTGTCCACCGTGACGAGGTAGAGGGGCTTGTGCGTCCCAATGACCCCAAGAGCTATGCCGACAGTAGCACAGCTACTGGTAGGGCCACCCATGTCGGACAGGTCAAGGGAGAGGGACCAGACGAAGAGACACACAAACCTGCTGCCTTGTAGGTAGACTGGGGACAGTCAAAGGCTAGGGAAAGCATCCCGAATAAATGCTTGTCGAAATCGGATGTACTGAGCCACAGGCTTGACAAAGCAGTGCAACGTAAAACCTGCTGCCTTGTAGGTAGACTGGGGACAGTCAAAGGCTAGGGAAAGCATCCCAAATAAATGCTTGTCGAAATCGGATGTACTGAGCCACAGGCTTGACAAAGCAGTGCAACGTAAAACCTGCTGCCTTGTAGGTAGACTGGGGACAGTCAAAGGCTAGGGAAAGCATCCCGAATAAATGCTTGTCGAAATCGGATGTACTGAGCCACAGGCTTGACAAAGCAGTGCAACGTAACTTAATTCATGATGTCACAAATCAAAATTAATCGTTATGGTGCTAATCCCGTGAAGTCCCATCAGGCGGCGATAGTGCCGGGCCCCCTGCCTCGAGGGGGTCCACCCATGACTACTGGTGGTCACCTTCCCCTGTGCTGTGGAGTCAAGGCACAGAGGAGTAGGTTAAGAGCTATTGACCAAATACCCCGGACACTCAACATACTACAGTGGAATGCCGAAGGAGTTTACAAGAAGAAAGACTCCCTAACACAGCGTCTTCATAAAGATAGAATAGATGTGGCATGCATTCAAGAGACACACCTCAACGCCAATCACAAATTCTCAGTCAGAGGATATCAGGCCACACGTTTCGACCGTGAAGGACACAAAGGAGGAGTTCTAATACTTACACGAAATACAATACCTTGCAGCGAAGTATCTGTGATCTCTGACAACCAAACGGAAATTATAGGTGTTGATATAATGATAAAGGACGTGAAAATAAGAATCTACAATCTGTATAGCCCAGCATATAAGGACCTTACACTCTCAAACATGAAAATAACTGACACAAACTGCATTATTGTCGGAGACTTTAATAGCCGTTCAGAAAGATGGGGATACCCAGATACTGACAAAAGAGGAGAAGAATTGGAGGACTGGGAAATAGACTCAAATCTCCATCTACTCAACAAAGCGGATGACACACCGAGCTTCTACTCCAGAAGATGGCTTACCACTTCTACTCCAGACTTAGCTTTCTGCACAGGAGACATCCTCCACAAAATTGATCGCCATGTGCTGGACCAATTAGCAGGTAGTGACCACAGACCAATCAAGCTTGTAATGAATATGGAGTATGTTCCACAGGAGCAAAAGCCCTTGCCCCGCTGGAATTACAAACGAGCAGATTGGGACAGATTTGCCATACTAACAGACAAATATTGTGAAAACATAAATACACGATATGGCAACATAAAGCAAATGGTGGAAAGTCTAAACAGAGCGATAATACAGGCAGCCACGGAGTCCATTCAAAGAGGAGCGAGGAAAAATTACAAACCATACTGGACTGAAGAACTACAAAGTTTGGAGGACAAAGTTGAAGATGCCAGGAAGACAGCAGAGAGAGAACAAACAATTGAAGCGAACATCTCTCTCAAAGCCATCTCAGCAAAATATAAAAGAACAGTAAATCAAACAACAAGAGATTGTTGGAGGGAAAAAACAGAAAACCTGAATTTTGACAGGGATGGAAACAAACTATGGAAACTAGTGAAAGCCATGAACAATGAAGGACCTAGCAACAAACAAATAACAATTAAACAAGGAAATGCCTTGCTTACAGGAAAAAAGGCTGCAAATGCACTAATGGAACACTATGCAAATGCAAACCACATTGATATTACAACCGAACAGAAGAAAGCAATCAAAGATAAACAGATACATCATACAAATACAGAGACAGCAGCAGAATATATGATGGCAAATCTAACAATGGAAGAAATGGAACAGGCAATGAATACCCTAAAAAAGAAGAAATCACCAGGAAAGGATGGAATCACAAATGAAATGCTAATAGGACTAGGCACTAAGGCAAAAAAGAAACTACTAGCAGTCCTAAATTACAGCTGGAAGAGGGGAATAGTCCCACAGGCATGGAAAGAAGCTATACTAATACCAATCCCAAAGAAAGGAAAAGACCTGGAAGAACCAAATGGCTATCGACCTATCAGTCTACTTAGCTGTGTAGGAAAATTAATGGAACGCATTATCAATGGCAGGCTAACATGGCATCTGGAAGAAAACAAACTCTTAACACCACACCAAGCAGGATTCAGAAAGTACAGATCCACTGAAGATCAAATAACCTATATAGCTCAGGAAATAGAGGATGCCTTCCAAGAGAAAAAGCACACACTAGCAGTCTGGATAGATTTAGAAAAAGCATTTGATAAAGTATGGAAGGAAGGACTGAAAGTAAAACTGCAAAACATGCATGTTTGTGGAAAAATGTATAAATGGATCAGCCACTACCTTGAGAACAGAACTGCCAGGACAAAAGTACAAGGACAAACCAGCAAAATGATGCTGTTGGAGCAAGGTGTCCCCCAAGGAGGAGTTCTTTCACCAACATTATTCCTAGCATATATAAACGACATCACAGAAAATTTTCCAGCCAGAGTACACACATCATCCTTTGCAGATGACCTAGCCATATGGACATCTGAAGAATATATTAGTACAGCTAACAGCAGAATACAGCAAGCCTTATTAGCACTAGAGGACTGGTCAAAATCATGGCTAGTGAAGATAAGTGAGGAGAAAACAACATGCACAGTGTTCTCCCTCTCAAATAAAACTCAACAACCTAAGCTGGTATTGAATGGAAAAATATTGCGCCATGAAGAAAATCCAAACTATCTCGGAGTCACCTTTGATCGTCGCCTGACATGGAAAACACAGGTTGAGAAAAATCGAACAAGAGCAAGGCAAAGAATGGCAATCATGAAAAAGCTTGCTGGTACAACGTGGGGAGCAGATGAGAAAGTTCTCAAGAAGTTATATACTGGACGGGTGAGGCCAGTACTGGAATATGGCATTGCAGCTTGGGCAACAGCAGCTAAGTCAAACTTTAACAAAATAAGTAGAGTCCAAAATCAAGGAATGCGAATCATAACTGGAAGCCTGAAGACAACGCCTATTAATGAACTTGAACAGATCACTTGTTTACAACCAATGCAGGATAGAAGAGATAGCAGAGCCCAGCAACAAGCAGAAAAATTTAGAAGATTGACAGACCACCCTATGTATAAAAGGTTTAGTGGTTTTGGAAAGGGACGACTGAAGCGTAGCAACTTTGTAGAAACTGCAAAACGAAAAATTAGGGCAGATCCCATACTTAACATATCAACAGTCAAACCTATTTACAATGCAGACAAGTTCCCAGCTTGGAGACAGCAGCAACTGCCTGAGATGATAGAAAACATTCCTGGTATTGAGAAAAAGAACACTCAGCATGAAACCGAAAGAAGAGAAATAACCCTAAACTACATAAAAGAACATTACCCAAGCAGCAATTGGACCCATGCATATACAGATGGATCAGCCAAAAATTCAATAGAGAATGGAGGAGGAGGAATTCTCCTAAATTTAAAAAAAGGAGTGAAAAAAACACATTCAGTGGCAACTGGAAAGTTTTCAAGTAACTTCAAAGCGGAGGTAGAGGCTCTGAAAACTGCAGCAGAAATGCTCTTGATGGAGGAAAATAAAGAGAAGCAAATAGCTATCTTCACAGATGCAAAGTCAGCTGTCTCAATACTGAAGAGCAAAAACAGCACAGAAATAGCTGACCTAAGAGCAGCACTCCATGGTCTATGCCAGAAATCCAAAAAAGTTGTAATACAGTGGATCCCATCACATTGCAGTATACCTGGAAATGAAGAGGCTGACAGACTGGCAAAAGAGGGCGGACGACTACCACAGCCTGACATAGACATAACCTATAACGAGGCAAAGAGGTTGATAAAAAGCACCTATAGAACCAAATGGGAATCAGAGCATCCAGGCCACCAGAAGGATGATGCATATTACAAACTCGACAGAAGAGAACAAGTAGCAATCTTCAGACTCCGCACAGGACATAACAGGCTGAAATACCACTTGTTCAATAAACTAAAGATAGGAGATACCGATGAATGTAATTGTCGAACTGGAAAAATGACAGCAAAACATTTGCTTCAGGATTGCCCAATATATGCAGAACAGAGAAAGATATTTTGGCCCACACCTGCTTCATTTGAGGACAAGCTCTATGGAGATATCAACAAGCTCAAGTTGACCGTAGCTTACTTTAACTACATACAGGTTGACATTTAAAGGTGTATGAAGAAGTATTCAGACTGCCACACTTCATACCACAGGTATGTCGGTTACAAAAGCCTCCCAGAGGCATGAAATGGAATATTGCTGGATAGGAGATCCATTACGTGGAAAGTCCGAACCAAAAGCTCACTGTGTGGGCTTTCAAAAAAGGTGGAAAAAGTGTCCTAGTGGCACGAAATGGAATATTGCTTGGATAGCAAATCCATTATGTGGAAAGTCCGAATCAAAAGCTCACTGTGTGGGCTTTCAAAAAAGGTGGAAAAGTGTCCTAGTGGCACGAAATGGAATATTGCTCGGATAGCAAATCCATTGTGCGGAAAGTCCAAATCGAAAGCTCACTGTGTGGATGTCATCTGCACACTGCATTCTTCTGGTTTCCGGTAGAACAGCCTATGGTGAACGGAAGGCCCAATATACGGAAGTGAGGCTAAGCAGCCATGTGCAGGACGTGACGATTCCTTGGGTGAGCCCAGTACCAGAGCGCTGTGTGTTGGCTCTGCAAGTATGGAAGCCTCCTTGGATGGCGGGGAATGCCCATGGTCTGCCCCTGCCTTCCCTTGAGGGTTGACCAGGATCTCTTAGGCTGTTCTATATGGGCCAGCTAGGATGGGAGATAACACCACAACAGTGAGAGTCAAACGTCCTAAGAAACCCCTGGGAAGGTTAACCCGGTCAACAAATGCCCGCAGAAGTCGGATGTGTCGGCCTAACGGCGCAAGAACGCAGCTCTGCTGTAAACAGGCACAACGCAATCACATCCGAAAATAAACTCCGGATGAACGAAAAAAAAAAAAAAAAAAAAGAACACACATTCTTATCCATTTGGCCATGCGGACCTATGAAAGTAGAACATATATTATATATATTATAATTGATTACAATGAGACAAACAGCCTTCTGTAGGCATATGATGAATAAATGAGAAGAGGGACACTGGAGAAAACATCAACAGGACTGGAAAGATCAACTACGGTAGAAAAGGCCGGGGCAGACCCAGAGAAATGACAAACGGACCTCGACAGTGCCATGAAGTAATATCATCAACATAATTGATCCACAACCTCAGGTACCGAGATCTGTGGAGAGACATGAACGTTGTCTGTTGAGTGGGCACATGATGATGATGAAAGTGTCAATGCGATATGATGGTTTCTATGTTGTAGGCTCACTTTGGTTGGATATGCTCATGCTGAGGTTTGAAGGTGTGCAAAGAAAAGGTGCAAGGTTTGAACAATGCTACTCAGGAAAGTTAGACAGTTAGACTATCTAGCAGTGAAGAGTTAATCGATTTACCCTTGACTTGTGAGCCATGGCCAGTCCTGGTTACATAAATGATAATTGTCCAAGTTTCCTTCAGTTCTGGTGGCTAGTGCAAGAGAGTCGCTTCCCTTGAATCAGTCTAAACCACTAAAAGTTTTAAAAGAATGTTCACTAAATGATCATCATCATCATCATCATCTTCCATCTTTGCCGTCAAGAGTCGTGAGAGGGGTATAGTTGACGTTCCAGCACCTGGTGGATGGCATTGGATAGTGTCATTCTACGTATTTGTACAATGTCTTTAATGCCGTAAATCCATTTACTTCTTGGGTACCCTCCTACTCTCGTATCAGATCTTCTTTGATGTAGCGCCAGTCAGTACTAGCAATTCATGGTGTTGCATTCAAACAATTTGTTCTTCTACCGTTCAATGTATGTGGCGCAAGGTGTTGATCCCACTGTCTGTCTGATAACATCATTTATTATATTCGGTCTCGATTAGTTAATATGGAAGCTCTTCTCAAGCATCTCATCTCGCAGGTGTTAATTTGGTGAAAGTTTGATTTGGATAATATTCAAGTTTGACACTCGTAATGTAGGATTGGCGTGAATATGCTATTTATTATCTGTCGTTTTACGGACATGCCTATTTTTGGGTGTTTCAGTATGAGTGATAGTTGATATATAAGCGCACTTGCTTTTTGAACACCCGATTTATAGTTCTCTGTCTAATCTGCCTTCTTCTGTGATCTTACTTCATAGATATTTACATTTTTAAAACTTATTTCAGTGGTGTATCAGTATATCTAATGGATCGGGAGATCTGCTAACCTGCATTACTTGAATTTTAGTTGTATTGATATATATATTGCAACTGCTGCATGCAAGGACGCACAGACCTCACCCCTCTGAGCTTGGTCTTGTAGTCACCACATGTTGGTGTCTTGCAAGCTTTTTCTGGTACATATATATTAACTTTCCGCCGGGCGCCTTGAAGACTTTTCAGAGGTTGGAATTTGTGCTGGAAGAGAGTTGAGTTGAGCTAAGAGTCGACATCACTACACTCAGGTAATTCCCATACGCGCTCCGTCCCCTCGTTCAACAGCCAGTGAAGAGTCATACTACTAATTGTCCCCACCGCTATCTGATTGAAAGTTCACCTAGTCTTCCCTCTCAGCTTTGAGATTCTTCCAGAACTCCTGCCGATCCCCCGCAATATCATTCGTTCCACATATGGGTTCTCAATCTGTTGCCCCGACTTCTCCACCTGGTCCCATGGATGTTTGACCACCTCTCCCTTGTCCATAGGTTGTAAGAGAGACGACATCTGAAAGTAAATCGCTGCACCATCCTGCTCGGTTTTATTCCCCCCCCCCCCAAAAAAAAAGCTAAGTGCCTTGAGCCAGCAATAAAAGAGAGTTACTCGTGCTTGTGGAGAATCTCTTAGTCTTTGCCACATAATGCAGTCAAAGAACGAATCCTTGATGTTCTTGTAATCTTCGTCAACGCTGTAGATTCACACTTATCACTTCAGTCATTTACCCGGTCTGCTTCGCTGATGGCATTTACTACATCTTCTTTATCTTCGTTCCTTTCTCGATAGCAGTGCGTCGCACCCAGTTACGCATCTCAAAGGACAGCATGTCCTACTTCGGCATGCATTTGTGTAAGTTTTGCATCCTCTAGACCAGTGGTTCTCAACCTTTTTTGGCCCACGCACCCTTTCACCATATGTCGGAATGTCATTCCCCCCTTTCCAGCGAACGAAAGAAGAAGTTGTCAGCCGCAAAAGGTGCATTTGTTATATTCACAATACTTTATTAACACACCTAATTTATCACATTACAATAAACAGTTAAAACGTCAAAGAATTGTCACTTAATAGGATATTATGCCTGAAACCATTTTGAGCCTGCCCATCTATGGTCGTAATTTCCTAAATTATCCCCCCCCCTTTCCAGGCTGGAAAGGGGAGGGGGATCCCCACAGGTTGAGAACCACTGCTCTAGACAGATTCCGTCGAAGGTAATGGCCCCTATCTACCCGTGAGTTTGTTGTCTTTCCTTACAATTTTGCCAGGGCTGTGAGCTAACGGCCCTCTCTTTGTCATTTCCAACTGTACTGTTGTGGCATTTTTAATTTGCACACAGTACCTTCTGTTTTTCGCCCCGTATCCGAGAATACTAGGTATCTCCCTACCTAGGGGATCAGAGGAATACGTGTGATATCATTACGCACCAAAGGTTCTTGAAAATGACTACATCACTTTTAGATATATGCAGAATTGTCAAATATCAAGGCAGACACATCTTTTATTTCTATAGTTGGACAAACCATATGTGAATCAAGATAAAGTGCGTCCGTAACAACAAAATGGCTGCCTGTAAATCCTCCAGTAACAGAACCACTTAATAACAAAACATGTTATTTGATGTAAATATATCGTTATCAGCGTCTATTTTATGCTCATAAAAAGTAATATTTAATCGCACAATATAGCTGTTGATAAGTTAATATTATTGTTGTATTTGCAGATTTATAATAATTTATTTAATTTAAAATTAGATTTTATTTTTGTTTCTTTTTAGATTTTAGTTATTATATAAATAATATGCAACTAGGCTCCTTTGGTCATTCTTACCAGCCAGCCTGGCTGCATGGCTAACTACCTAAATATGTACCTGCCTACCTACCTACCTACCTGCCTACCTATCCACCTACCTACCTACCTTCCTGTCTGCCTACCTGCCTACTTGCCTGCCTGCCTACTTGCCTGTCTGTCTGTCTGCCTACCTACTTGTCTGTCTGTCTGTCTCTCTGCCTGCCTACTTGTCTGTCTGTCTGCCTGCCTACTTGCCTGCCTGCCTGCCTGTTTACTATAATCATTATAATGAATGTCTCTGTTACACTTAAATTTCACTTTGAATGTCTGCTATTTCCAGAATCATGCCCATCACCAAAGTTCCCGTTGTGCATAAATTTGGAATAATTTCCAGCAGTCAGAGACATGAGCTACAAGAAAGATTGCACAGAAAAGCGTTATTTGCCAGCAACACACGAAAGAAACCATCCGTATTTCACAGGTATGAATAATATTATTCATTTTTTTCATTGTTCTTATTGTTTTCAATTTTCAGTTCTGCTCTTTTGGTTATTATGTCTCAATATAGTAACCATAAATAACTTACGTTATGCTGACGACACTGTCTTAATAGCAACAAGCCAGAATGATCTACAGGAAATGATAGATACAGTGGTTGGGGAGAGTGAAAGAATGGGCCTTAGTTTGAATAATAGAAAGACAGAAGTCATGGTGATATCCAAGAAACAGATTGTGCCTAAATGTGCAATTAAAGTACAGGACATTATTTTGGGGCAAGTGCAGAAATTCAGATATCTAGGCACATGGATAACATCAGATGGAAGATACATCTCTGAGATAAAGAGCAGAATAGGACAAGCAAAAACTGCATTTTATCAAATGAAGAATTTTTTGTGCAATAAGTCACTGTCCTTGAAAGTCAGAAAAAGAGTTCTTGCATGTTACTAAGAAACAGTTTTAACATACGGCTGCGAGTCCTGGACAATTAGTAAACATGTGAAAAAATCTCTGGAAGCCTTGGAGATGTGGTTTTATAGGAGAATGCTGAAAATTAATTGGACAGCCAAAAAGAGTAATCAGGGTGTTTTAAGGGGAGCTGAGTCACAAAGACAACTTATCACAAACATCAGAAAGAGGCAGTCATCATATTTTGGCCATGTTATGAGAAGGCAAAAACTGGAACATGTTGTGACAACCTGAAAGATTTTTAGAGAGAGAGATAGAGGAAGACAGCGTGAGAAGATTATTGACAGTCTTGTGTCACGGCACAGAAGGGAGTCAACACACGAATTGATCCATGCCGTCGGAGACCATAATTTATGGAGAAGCATGATCGCCCGCGCCAGCCAGTAAGGCACTGGATGATGATAGTCACCGTAGTGTCTTCCCCATGTTTATATGTTGTGTTTTGAGTATTTATTTGCTGATGAAGGCTACTCGCTGCAACGTCCTTTCTTTTCTGTAATTGTGTGAAAACCCGTGTCCTTTCTTTTCCTTTTCTGTAATTGTGTTCTCTAAAGCTGCATTACTTTATGTTATTTTATATTATTTTTATTTCACAGGTAGTTTTATGAGATGAATAACTGCTTTTATCCTTTGGGAGCCATGATAGCATAGTGATTAGCTTGCTTGCTAGCCTACTGGTCATTGGTTTGAACCACATCAGGGTGGATACTTAAGAAGAAGTGTTAGAAGAAGAAAAAGAGGAATAAGAAGAAGAGGAATAAAAAATAGATACACAGGCTTATAGGCAGGCAGACAAACAGACAGATAAGGATAAGTGGGTGGGTGAATGGATAAATAGTTAAATGGATAAATGGAGGCACAAAAAGAAAAATGATGAACAAAATGTAATTAATGTTGACATTAATTCATGAGGACTGCCAGACTAAATGGCCAGAAAGCTGGGCTCCCATTCCATGGACCCGGGGCTCAAATCCTAGGTAAGGTGACTGAATTCAATTCATTTATAGACATTCACCTCTTACAATTATGTTAGGTTGTGCTCTGATTGTTTTTTGGCGCTCGCTCGCTTTGAACTCAAGCGTAGTCCATACACACTACTTCAAGTAGCACTGGACTGAATTTTGTGTGTGGATTACTTTACCTATTAGCAGTGTCCCTCGTCATCAGGCGAACCCACTTTGACTTCCGAGGTACTTCTAATTTACGTCTCCAAGTCAAGGATGAGAGGTAAACATTTTAGTCCAACTGTTCGGTGTAGGGGCTGAACCCCTTACCTCGGCATCAGCACACCGGACGTTTAAAAACACACGTTCTTATCCATTCGGCCATGCTGACCTACCTGCTCTGATTTTAAATCGTCAAGAAAAAAAATTCTATTTATTCCAGGCAACCACTAGACGTGACAGATGAGTTTGTTCAACTTTTCAACACTGCAGAAAATTTTCGGGAGAAAGAACAATATGAAGGAAAAGCAAAGAAGTTATTAGAAAGAGCCAAGGTACTGGAATATACCACTGAAATAAACATTATTATTGTTATATTTCCAGTTCAACAAATGCTGTGAATGAAAAGATAGACTCCATAAACAATATATTGCACAATTTCTTACTAGGCTTGTACCAATGTGGGTGTAAAAGAGAGTTTATCAATCTTCAGGAATCCCTGTGCAGTCGACAGGTCATAAAATTTCAAAGTCGGCCATCACGAAACATTTGCTTATTAGCAATCATAGAGTTAATAAATAAAGTGCATTTTGTATATACTGTATTCAATGAACAGTTATAATTGATTGCTCAGTTTAGTTTAGTTTAGTTTAGATTAGTTTAGTTTAGTTTAGTTTAGTTTAGTTTAGTCGACGAATCAACATCACGGCACACTGGTGTAACCCATAAGTGCTACGTTCTACTCCTAACTCAAGCCTGAGTCCGGAGAATCTCAGCTCAGTGTTCAAACTCCTTAATACCGGCGAGGATCCTGAAATACTTTGGGTAGATTTTTAACTCAAAATTTTGCCAACGCAGTGCTGTTAGGCTACTCTTTTTCGGTATCCAACTGCCAAGGGAATTTTTATGTGTGCAACAATACATACGAGCGTCCGATCTCACTACCCAGAGACTAGGGGAAATTTTGTTACTAGAAGTCCACGTGAAAAAATCCTGGCGCTCACCTGGGCTTGAACCCAAGACCTCCAGCACTCAAGGCAGACACCATACCTCGAGACCACTCAGCCCCCCGATTGATTGCTCAAATATATCAAAGCATCATCTGTTAGGAAATTCCAGCCATTGCTATGCAAACAGAGGACTTCCTGTTAAATCTTAGACTACCTTGGGGATAACATACTCCACATTTGAACAATATCAGCGACTATGTATTTAGTATTTCAGCCAGGTTATTATTTGTTTATTAATTTCATACGAGTTATAATCACATTGAGCCGGGAGTGCAGTGAGTGGCCAGCAGGTGCCACGGAAGTGGAAATCCAGCAACTAATTCAGGATTAATGCTCGCCCGGGTGATGTGATTATGTACACAGATGGTTCGGTGTTGAGAGGCAGGAGAAGTGCCTGGGGGTTCTTAGCAAAAGCTAATGGTCACCGTTTGGTGCAGGAGAGCCTGGCAAATGATACCACAACATCTAGCTTAAGAATGGAGGTGGAGGCGGTCAGTGCAGCTTTCCGCTGGATGGAGAATACAATACACACGCACACATCGTGATTGTAACTGACTCAGAAAGCATGCTGAGTAGGGTGAGGACAGGCAAACTTCGTGCAGAGTGGCTTGCTTCGCTTTCGGAAGTCACGGGTGACAAGCATCTTCTGGATTTTTTCTCCAGGGCATGCTGGTGTGCTGGGGAATGAACAGGCGGACAGATTGGCTGACTCTGCAAAACTTGGTGGAGTATTGATGCATGATAAGGCAGACGTGGTTGAGGCCTTGTGAGAGCATATGGATCACCATGGTCTAGCAAGAATGCGACAGCGAGGGGTGAGGGGATCTGGCCGGCAATCGACGCTCATAGGAAAGGCGAGACGGACATATAATCAGATTGCAACTGGTACTATTAGTGTTGGAACTCTTCGCTGGCTGCTGAGGATGGGGACGGAGCACTTATGGGAATGTCCCAAATGCTGTGATGTCGATTCCTAAATCAATCAATCAATTTCATATGATGTAAAACTCTGCAGTATGCACCTGACGAGATGCAACAAAATATGTCAGGCAAGAAATCGTGCAATATATTATTTATGGGATCTATGTTTAAATGCTACGAAGGTTTTGCATGTCTATAAAAAAATAAACATGCAGCTTAAAAAAAAAAAGTCGCTTAAAAGTCGACAGGGTCGACTTCATTGCACAGGGTTTTATCCCATATGGCTCGGTCTCTTTCCGCAGCACGGAAAGCGTCACACAAAGCACGAACACCGTGGCTTTTAGCGACGACCCACAGGAGTCTCCGAAACATTTAACTCGTAAACTGAAGGGAGCGGCCCGGATTCGAACCCACAACCTTCAGAGCACGAGTCAAACGGCTTGACCATGCAGCAAAATATGCCAAGTCATAAATCATGCAGTCTATTGTTTGTGTCTTCATTATTCAAATTCACTATGGGAAAACATTGATTTGAAAAAAAAAAATAAACTCCAAAGGACTGTATTTTTACTTCCCTTGAGATGTATTGGGCATATGGCGCTAGCTTAATATTTTTATAGACCAATCAGCACTCGAGGCGGGTCATGTGATCAGTGTTATGCTAGCCACTTTTACTTCCCAAGACATATCCTGGTAGCCATTTTAGACTGGGTCGAACTGGGAGCCCCGGTTAATTTTAACATTTGCTTTGATGCAAATGTGAATCCATAACCACTGGGCTGGCAGGCAAGCATGCTAGTTACTTCGCTACGATGACTCCCTTTTTCAACGTATCATTCATTCATTCACTTATTGGTCATGAGCAAGATGTCCTGCATCTGATACACTCACCTGGAGATCATCTGCTACATCCTGCACCCATCTTCTCTTTGGCCTACTTCTTTCTTTCTTCCCGGGCATATACCCCTTCATGATCGTTCTCTCCAAACTTTTATAACGTTTCAAGTGACCAAAATATTTAAATTTTCTTTGTTTTATCGCCTTTTGTAGCCAACCTTCTTTAGTATTCAGATCTTATCATATGGATGCATTTGTTTTTTTCTATACCCAAGATATTCTTAGAACCATTCTATAACATTTATATTCAAAGGCATTTATGCGCTGTTCATCTTGTTTAGTAAGTGTCCAGGTCTATGGGAAAGATCCATGCTCTTAAAAATCTAATTTTTGTAGTTCTATCTGACCCACGCCACAATTTATTCAGTTGGTTTAGTTTTTGAAGATCAATAGACATTCGTCTTGTAATTTTTTTCATTGTGTTACCATTGGTAGTAATTAATGACCCAAGATATTCACAATTTTCCACCACTTCAAGTTTTTCCTCATTAACATATATTTCTTTCTCCGTATCACTGCACCATAAATCTAGCTGTGTGACTGCTCATAAATCTAGCTTTGTGACTGCCCATAAATCTAGCTTTGTGACTGCCCATAAATCTAGCTTTGTGACTGCCCATAAATCTAGCTTTGTGACTGCCCATACATTAATGGGCACAGTGGCAAAGGTAAGCAGCAGCAGCAGCACTTCCCTCAAAAAATAAGAAGAAGAAGAATTAGTAACAAAAGAAAAAGAAGAAGAATAAGAAGAAGTAGAAGAAAAAGAAGCTACAGCAGCATAAGAAGATAAAGGGGAAGAATAAGAACAACAACAAGATGAACAAGAAGAAGAAGTAGTAGCAGCAAAGAACAGAAAATACACAGAAAATATTTTTAGGCGGCCTTGTGTGCCTTGCCAGATCGAGAAGACCTGATCATTTGGGGCTACATCAAATTGATGGATGTCAGTCTTGACGATCAGGCACATTTTGAGCTATAGCCTACCATGGGTGATGTTATGATATTCTAGTGTGATAGTTTGGTCACGTCTAGTGTAAGCCATGTGGTCTAGTGGTTACAAACCCGCCTAACATGCCAGTGATCCGAGGTTCCATCCTGGGTCCAGTCAAGGATATGCACTACTGACGAGCTCAAATGGGAGCAAAACTTGAGTCTAGTGCTTCCAATCTGACGTGGACAAGCACGTAGGTTCGTACCGGAATATGATCAGTGTTGCCTGTAGTGGGCTGTGCTCAATATTTACACCTCAAATCCCGAAACAGCCAAATAAATCAATTTTTTATAGAATTAACGCTGTCCTAATTGCTTTCTTCATAATCATTATCGTCCCTTTTAAGATTATCCCAACCTTAAACTTTAACATCATTGCTGACTTTCTCATCAGTGTTATCAATGTCATCCTACTCCTGCTCCTCATCCTCAACATCATCATCATCATAAACATCATTATCGTTATTAGCATCACCCTCATTGGCTGGAAACCTGACCCTATTATTCTCTGCAGAGAAGGTCAGGGGTCAAGAACTGTGGCCATGGTGACTATGTTAACCTTCCTTTGGCATGGACAGAGATGGCCCAACTCGCACAGTGCAAAGGAAGTGTACAGGGAGGTTGGTCATTCTTAACCTAATTTATCATTAATTGGGTTCTAAATTTATTTTGATATACCTGTTGCTTGATGCAGCTGCTAACACAGGCACTTCATTTCATCTCCCTTTGCATGTAATAAGGTCCTGCATTTGACTGCAAAATGGCAGATCTTTGTGTCTCTCTAAGTCTGTCTAATATAGAAGCCTTGTCTCCCAGGAATGCTAACCTGGTTAAAAAATGCATGCAAAAGTTGGATATGTTGACCTAAGGGTTTTGGCCAAAGGGTGCATAATGGACACACCACAATTACGTCTGACAAAACACTCCGGATGAACACAGAAGAAGAAGAAGAAGAAGAAGAAGAAGAAGAGGAAGCCTTGTCTTGTTGTCTAACATAGAAGTCTTGACTCTTAGTCTGTCTAATATGGAAGCCTTGCCTCTTAGTATGTCTAATATGAAAGTCTTGTCTCTAAGTCTGTCTAATATAGAAGCTTTGTCTCATAGTCTGTCTAATATGGAAGCCTTCTCTCTTAGTCTGTCTAATATGGATGCTTTTGTCTCTTAGTCTATCTAATATAGAAGTCTTATCTCTTAGTATGTCTAATATAAAAGCCTTGTCTCTTAGTCTGTCTAATATAGAAGTCTTATCTCTAAGTCTGTCTAATATGAAAGCCTTGTCTCTTAGTCTGTCTAATATAGAAGTCTTATCTCTTAGTCTGTCTAATATGGAAGCCTTCTCTCTTAGTATATCTAATATGGAAGCCTTCTCTCTCAGTATATCTAATATGGATGCCTTGTCTCTTAGTCTGTCTAATATAGAAGTCTTATCTCTTAGTCTGTCTAATATAGAAGCCTTGTCTCTAGGTCTGTCTAATATTGCTTGCTTGCTTGTGTTCGTTGGCTTGAGCTCCAACGCAAAGTCCTGTATGTCGGATGAAGGCATCCTGTTGTCCAACATCAGTGTGATGTCATACAGGACCTGAGTCCCTTGTCTCTTAGTTGTCTAATATAGAAGCCTTGTCTCTAGGTCTGTCTAATTTGGAAGCCTTGTCTCTTAGTCTGTCTAATATAGAAGCTTTGTCTCATAGTCTGTCTAATATGGAAGCCTTCTCTCTTAGTCTGTCTAATATGGATGCTATTGTCTCTTAGTCTGTCTAATATAGAAGTCTTATCTCTTAGTATGTCTAATATAAAAGCCCTGTCTCTTAGTCTGTCTAATATAGAAGTCTTATCTCTAAGTCTGTCTAGTATGAAAGCCTTGTCTCTTAGTCTGTCTAATATAGAAGTCTTATCTCTTAGTCTGTCTAATATAGAAGCCTTGTCTCTAGGTCTGTCTAATATTGAAGCCTTGTCTCTTAGTTGTCTAATATAGAAGCCTTGTCTCTAGGTCTGTTTAATTTGGAAGCCTTGTCTCTTAGTCTGTCTAATATAGAAGCCTTGTCTCTAGGTCTGTCTAATATGGAAGCCTTGTCTCTTAGTCTGTCTAATATAGAAGCCTTGTCTCTAGGTCTGTCTAATTTGGAAGCCTTGTCTCTTAGTCTGTCTAATATAGAAGCCTTGTCTCTAGGTCTGTCTAATATAGAAGCCTTGTCTCTTAGTCTGTCTAATATGTATGCCTTGTCCCCTAGTCTGTTTAATATGAAAGCCTTGCCAGAAGTTACGCTACTGTCTTCATAGTTCTTGAGGTAATGGAGACACACGAAGCTCTACCACAACAAGATGAGGACACAGGAACACACGTTCTTGATGCTTTACAAGACTGAGAAACAAGAACTTGTTCTTGCTTCTTTAAAATGCTACTTTACAAGATGGAGACACAGGAACACACATGTTCTTGCTTTACAATGCTACTTTACAAGATGGAGACGCAGGAACACACATGTTCTTGCTTTACAATGCTACTTTACAAGATGGAGACACAGGAACACACATGTTCTTGCTTTACAATGCTACTTTACAAGATGGAGACACAGGAACACACATTTTCTTGTTCCTTTACACACTGGACACATAGTGAGACATATGTTCTTGCACAAGAAGACAAGAACAAGGGGGGACAAGAAGAAGAAGAAGAGGAAGAAGTAGAAGAAGAAGAAGAAGAAGAAGAAGAAGAAGAAGAAGAAGAAGAAGAATAGACGATAAGAAACTGAAAAGGTAGAAGTGGACAGACTGGAGAAAAAGGAATAGTTAGATAATTAGGAAGAGAAAGGGTAGAGAGAAAGAAAAGAAGAAGTATACCCATCTGAAAGATACCTTATTCTAAGAGGTCATGTTTATTACTCCAAGAATAAAACATCTTTGTTTAAATTTTCATACTGGGAAGATCAGCCCGGACAACAAACACCCATAGAAGTCGGATATGTCAACCGAAAGGTGCAAATATCACAGCTCTGCTGTAAACTAACACAATGCAATTACGTTCAAAACCCCAAAAAATATGTGATGAACGATGAAAAGAAATAAGAAAAATTCTCATGAGAAAGACAACCAATTTCAGACTTGTTCTCTCCCCAGAGTGTTTAGACTTGCTAGTGACATCCTTGGATGTGTCTCCATTGGAAAGGTACCAAATCCCAGCCCTCTTCTACCTAGCTGAAACCATGTTGTACTGTCTGAGAATGGAAGAGCTGCATTGTCCATTCCTTAGGACCACGGAAATCAAACTTCTGAAGGTAGTGTCATGATATTAGTTGATCTCAAGATAAGTGTCGTTGCACACCTAGCAGATTATTGATTATTATGAGGGATCTTCAAATGAAAACCTGAGATGTTTTATTTTTTTGGGTAAATATATTCTGAACATAGAGTAAAGAACAAATGAATAATTTTTCAATGTAGTCACCTTGAGATGGGGGGGGGGGGGGGGGGGAACGACAATGTTCAATGCAAGTCCCCCAGTGCCAATAAAGTGCTTGTACTCCTGTAAAATTTAATTCTCCAGGGTAACTACACTGTGTGCCTGACCTGGTCATGCACAGTCTGTCACAGAAGTTAGACCGTTTTGAAACTTCCTACTCCACTCATACACTAGCTGGTCCGACAGACATGCACCACTATACTGGACTTTCATTCGCCGATGAATTTCTATAGGTTTCACCCCTTTACTGATAAAAAAAACAACAACTGATAACAGATGGCTGCTCATCTTTGGTGGATGTCAAAAGTGGGGCGGTCATCTTTAAACTGTCCTTATGATGTCACCATGTTCGCCTGCACTGTGATGTCATGTGCTTAAAACTCTTGACATCCTTAACAACAATATTGACAGGTTACAAGACAACAGCATTTCTATCATTCCTTCATTCATTCAGTAGCATGTCCTTTGCAGAACCTCACTCCCATAACAACCTTCCGGAAAACTTCTCGATCACAAGCAAGATGTCCCGCGTCTGATACACTCATCTGGAGATCATCCGCCACATCCTGCACCCATCTTCTCTTTGGCCTTCCTCTTCCTCTCTTCCCAGGCATATACCCTTCCATTATTGTTCTCTCCAAACTTTCGTGACGTTTCAAGTGACCAAAATACTTCAATTTTCTTTGTTTTATCGTCTTTAATAGCCAACCCTCCTCATTATTCAACTCTTGAAGTATGGATGCATTTGTTCTTTTCTTTACCCAAGATATTCTTAGAACTCGTCTATAACATTTATTTTCAAAGGCGTTTATGCGCTGTTCAGCTTGTTTAGTAAGTGTCCATGTCTCACAGGCATATTTTGCAATGGGAAAGATGCATGCTCTTAAAAATCTAATTTTTGTAGTTCTGTCTGTCCCACTCCATAATTTATTCATCTGTTTTAGTCTTTGAAGAGCAATGGATAGTCGCTGTTTAATTTCTTTCATTGTGTCACCGTTATTGGTAATCAATGACCCAAGATATTCAAAATTTTCCACCACCTCCAATTTTCCCCCATTAATGTATATTTCTTTCTCCATAGTAGTTTTATCACTTATCACACTTGTAAAATTTTCATTTGAAGCTTCCTCATATTATTATTTTCGTTGGTTCGCTTTAAACTCGAGCATAATCCACACTGAACTGATTTTAATGTGTGGGATAGCTTTCGCTAATACTAGTGCCCCTTGTCATCATCATCATTATCGTCACCACCATCATCATTATCTTCTTCATCATCATCATCATCATCATCATCAACATGATCACCATCATCATCAGTCGGCTCCATGGCAAAGGGGTTACGGCTGCACCACCAGCGTTTGAAACACAGCAGTGTTGGTTTTTTTATGAAGTGGTGGCAATGGATCCTTTATCTTTTCAATTTTTCAAGTGGCTTCCAGTTTGGTTAGTTTCAGAAAGAGCCATTTGAAGTGGTTTGTGGTGTCATCTTCAACAATATCTTTATCATCATTATCTGTGCTTGTCCTCTTCTTCTTCTTCCTCCTCCTCCTCTTCCTCCTCCTTCTCCTCCACCTTCTTTCTCATCCTTCATCATCACCACCACCATTATTATTATTATCGTCATCATAATCACAACCACTAACATTATTATCATCATCGTCATCATTATCATCGCCACCATGACTACAATCACCATCATCATCATCAACACCATCATCATAACCACTACAACCACCACCACCATCATCATCATAATCATCGCCATCACCATCACCATCATCATCACCATTACAACCACAACCACCATAATCATCATCATCATCCACGCCACTACCACCACCCCTATCATCATCATCATCATCATCATCACCAGCACCACCACCACCCCCATCGTCATCATCATCACCACCATCATCACCATCACCACCATCATCACCATCACAACCTCAACCACCACCATCATCACCATCACCACCACCACCATCATCATCCCCATCACAACCAAAAGCACCACCATCATCTTCCACGCCACCACCACCACCCCCATCATCATCACCATCACCACCACCACCACCTCATTCATCACTACCACCATCAACACCACCACCACAACCATCACCACCACCACCACCATCATCACTACCACCATCATCACCACCACCACCACCCCCCACCACCACCACCACCATCATCATCACCATCATCATCACCATCACCACTACCACCATCATCACCATCACCACTACCACCATCATCACCATCACCACTACCACCATCACCACTACCACCATCATCACTACCACCATCATCACCATCACCGCTACCACCATCACCACTACCACCATCACCACTACCATCATCACCACTACCACAATCATCACTACCACCATCACCACTACCACCATCATCACTACCACCATCATCACCATCACCACTACCACCATCATCACTACCACCACCACCACTACCACCACCACCACCACCACCACCACCACTATCACCACCACCATCACCACCACCATCACCACTACCACCATCACCACCATCACCATCACCACCATCACCACTACCACCATCATCACCATCATCACCATCACCACCATCATCACCACCACCATCATCACCATCACCACCACCACCATCATCATCACCATCATAACCACAACCACCACCATCATCATCATCATCCACGCCACCACCACCCCCATCATCATCATCATCATCACCACCATTATCATCACCATCATAAAAGAGTCGGTCTACAAGTTGTGGAATGCACCTGACCCTGCAGCCAGTAGGGTTAGGATTGGCTAGCCTCTCCCAGGAGGGGTGAACAGTGAAAATTAGTAGCCTGCCTGATGACCCTCAGACTACACAAGTCTACCTCACCTCCCCTTGGTGAAGACTGGGACACCATGACCACGAGGTCATGGGCCAATGGGGCTCTGGCTTGCGAGATTTTTTCTGTTCTAAACCTGTGACTGGCCAAGAAGCCAGCAGGGGTTTTTTCTGACTGCTAAAAAAAAAAAAAGCATAATCAGAATGACTCAAATGGAAAGGAATAACAGAGTCCATGGGAATCTCGATATATGAAGCCAATAAATGGACACTCCCTCAATTTTTATACTTCACCTCGACACCCCAAGGTACAAGATGAACAAGATGAGATAAGATAAACTGAGCCAAGAAAACTAACCCAGTCAACAAACACCCACAGAAGACGGATGTGTTGGCTGAAAGGTGCATAAAAAAGGTGCTCTGCTATAAATAAACATAACACAATTATGTCCAAAACAAAAAAATATCAGATGAACAAAGAAGAAGAAGAACTTAAATGTTACATAAAAATTCTGAGAAAATTGTGGACCAAGAAGATGAAAAATACTGACTTTCTACAAGATCTAAACGTTGAAGAAATCTGGCTCATAAGCAACATCATGTTTCAGAAAATGAAAAACTTTGACCATATTAAACATCACAGTGGCTGGGACGTAGAGGTGTTTCCAAGGCACCAGGGCTGGGTTCCATACTGGCCAAGACCTACTAACACGTCTGTAACGGAGTGTTTCGGGTTCACCTTGGGTAGTGAGAGTGAACCACACCCGAGGTGTCTCTAGCACTCCCGTGTATTCTAGCCCCAGGGGTTGGACGAGCAGATACACTTTTTTTTTTCTCTGTGGTTGATCTCAGGTTATTTAGTTACGTCTACACACCCCTCCAGATTCTAGACCCCCACTAACTACCTACACCTGTTGAACAATGAACACTTAGGCATCGTCCGAGACCACACTCAATCATTATACAAAGAGCAAGTCAACTTACATAAAGTTTATTCTACCCTTGAGAATATAGAACTGAAATGAACATCCTGATAGAAGAATCTATTTACACAAATAGAAGATAGAGTAGAGAAAGACTTAGAGATGTAGGTGTCTTCATCGAGTTGAGAAGTAGAGTGGATGCAGATGTCCCGTCCAGTCGGTCCGCCACTCACCCGGCTTCCTTCCAGTGAGATGACTAGAACCTTGGAGACCACTCCGTCTCCCGAACGTGGAACCACAACAATAGAGTCACTGCTGGACCACACTTCACTGGACCAACTGCATCTATAACACTCCCACGGAGTCACTGGTAATACAGTTCTCGAACACAACCGAGTTGGAGACAATCTTCCTGGACTTGGCTCCAAGTATTGGTTACTTCGATGAACTAAATAGTCACTGACCAACCGAATGGTCTGTCACTCATAGCACAATCCCACTGCAGAACCGATATGGCATTGACCAATTCAATGGTCTCTTACAGTCACACTTTGTAGGATCAGATATGGCTACTGAAAAGTTACTGAGTCCTTCTAGAACACAGTTGATAATCTGGATACGGAAACAGTACATGAATAGAATCAGACATCTATTTTACGGAAACAATTCAGGTTGGACTATAATCCCTAGTCCCTTCCACCGGGTTACACTTGACACACGTCCATACTGGTGTAGTTCTTCTCAAGACCTGCCACTCGAGCTGTCCAAAGAACCATTCAAGTGTCTGAAGATTAGTTACTTCTGCGTTTAGGCAGAACCCCCGTCAAACCAGACGGACCGGTGTTCCCTGTCGAGCATGATTACTCAACATGCTGAAATGTTCCTGGCAAAAACAGAGTATCTTCTATTTTAAACGATCACAAACCATCACTTCCCACACGTGCACCTTCAGGGCAGTTGTATGTCTTGAAGCAACCTTCACGCATGGTGAATCACATTGGGTACCTGGTGTGATGGAGTCTGGCGTGATAAGTAAAGAACTGAACCCTTCGCTCTGTCACACGAAGTGGTTTTCTGCCAACAACAATTATAGTTGACTGGTTCCTCAACAGGCAAACTCCTGAAAAGGAAGAGCGACCGGTGAGAGTATACTGGCCCAAACATTAGTCCACATGCATCCTACCAATAACTACTCAACCCTCAGTCATGCTAGTTATTCATATAACCAAAGCATTATCTCTATATGGAGAGTAGTAAAGCATGGGTTCACAAATGTCATCTGGCCTCACAGAACAGCCCGTCAAACAGAGCAAGAAATCAGCATGACGAGTCTGCTCCTAGGTCTCACCTATCCCTAATCATCTACCAGTCGTCGCTAACGTCAGTAGTGATACAAGGCTATTATGGTTCTAATTTAATCGAACTAAACCAATAGGCAAAGAGTCCCTAGACTCGTTCCTAACATCATCAATGTACATTAAGAAACATAATCTTGATCAATATACCATCCCTCGGGATATAGGAATAGTACATGATCACATCCAATATGTACACAAGCCTGTTTGCTGGTGGGACCACCTGCCCACGCCCCAGCAAACTCTTCTTATCAGACTCTACCTTAGAGTCAAGAAGCCTTCTTGAGAATACATGTTCCCCACATGTCCCAAGGGTACTGTTCCAGTTCTGTCCTCCCAAGTGGTTTAGCCTTGGCCTGGACTGAACTTCATCGTTGGTTTGGTCTACCAACACATACTTTCATAACTTGCTTTCACATCCCCATATTCTATATTTCCCCAGTCTCATACAGCCTCCTGCATCCTTCCATACTTCCAGCACCTTAGCATTCACTCGCACTAGCGCCAGTATGAAAGAAACAGGATAGCTTAGACAAGATTTCAGAACGCATATTTACATCGCGACGGCACGCAGTGTTATCACGCGTCCAGCTATTCGGTGTTCGGAATTACCCCAGGAAGTATCACATGCTATGACCTAATATATATACACAATGTCACATCATATATATATAGATATAGCACCAAAGCCACTTACCTTTCCACAGAAATCCGCTGGTCCACACAATGAATTCACTATTAAGTTATTACACAATAGTGACATCATTCCTGGTGGCACAGAACTAAGTTCTTCCTTTACTTAGTAACTAAGCACAATTTTGTCTGAATCTCCACCTACCAACTTACCTGGTTTTCTAACCGTTCTTCTGGCTTCAGCAACTGACTGACATAATCTAAGTTTCCATCCGGCACAAGTAACTAGGTTTTATTCTAACACAGCAACCTAATAGATGCAACGATTGGCAATATATGGTACATATATTTGGAACCCAAATCGCCCACATCACATTACGGCGTTCCTAACAGCTGATTCGCGAGCACACGGTAAACAAACCCACGATTAATTGTCACCTGCGTTATCGATCGGTTTGCTAATTAGTATGCAAGGACATCCGCATAGGTAATGAGGTTAGAACAATGGCGTGTGGAACACACGTACAAAGTTAAATGATTTAACCAAATATCTACCTGGATGGTGAAACCAGCTCTCCAGTCAGCTTCCGAACTGTTCAAGGGCTTCTCAGCTTCCTTTTCATAACAGTCAGCCGAATCATGGTTGAGGTGAGACGCAACACAAAAATGGCTCACATTCAGGCCAGCGTCTGTTCTCTTCGAACAAAAGTAAGTGAATGGCTGGTTTAGCCAATTTCCCGCTTCGTGCCAACTCGATGCGCACAAGAAGCGAGTGCTTCTTGAGAAAAGATACTTTCTCGGGAAAACGTCATTCCCCGCCTAGAGTTTCTAGATCTCTCTGCACGGGAATTTAGAGCGATACCCAACATCACGGGTTACTCGAATTCCAGTGTTTCGAGACGATTCTAGATAATAAGTCCTCCATCGGCTTCCCTCAGTCTATTTTTAGCTGGGAAAGTCCCCGATGACGCGCCAAAATAGTGCGGGAACTTGACGACCCAAGACAGATAAACGCGTTTCGTCACAACGTCCTTGCCGTGCGTCCTGGGCCACAGGTCCCTTCGGGGTCCTGGCTAACGTAGTAGGATTGCTGATTCTTCCGAAGTCGGAGAGTATCTGCCTGCACGGCGAGGAACCACCAGTCTGCACACCAATAAGCCAGACATGGGACAACAGATACTCACGCAAACCTCAGTCCGATATGACACCACACTGATGTTGGACAACAGGATGTCACCATCCAACATACAGGACTTAACGATGGAGTTCACAGCCAGCGAACACAAGCAAGCAAGCATTACGGTGGCTTAGAGAGTACGGTGATGGGAGGCGTTCCTGGGAGAAGAGGCAGGGGTTGACCAGCACGAAGATGGCAACGGGACATTTCTTCATCTTGTCTTATACTATACTATACTATACTATACTATATTATACTGTACTGTACTGTACTGTACTGTACTGTACTGTACTGTACTGTACTGTACTGTACTGTACTGTCTTCATGCATTGACCTCAGGGGAGATGTACAGATCTTCTATTTGCTCTTTCTAATGCCCTTTGTGATAACATCTGATGGGAGATGCCTTGAAGAGATTAGAACAAGAATTGCCATGGCGAAAGTAGCCTTTTGCAAGATGAAAAACATACTGACCAATAAAAAGATGACATTTGCTATGAGAAAAGTGTGTTGAAGTGCTATGTAGAACTGGTACTTTTGTATGGACGTGAAGCGTGGACAATGAGCAGCCAAGCTGAAAAACATCTGATGGCTGTGGAAATGTGGTTTCTGAGGAGAATGCAAAGAATACCATGGACAGACAGAAAATCCAATGACCAAGTCTTACAAGAAAGAAATGAAAATTGTAAACTGATTAGAGAAATTAGACGTAGACAGTCAACATTTTTGGGCATGTTATGAGAAGAAATAAATTGGAGAACTTGGTAACAACTGGCAAGATCGAAGGGAAAATAACAAGGGGAAGACAGAAGTAAATACCTGGATGGCGTGCCAAGACAAGACCACTGAGCTGATCCATGACTCTGGTCATCGAATTAAATGGCGAATCATGACTGCCCATGCTTATTGGCATGGCACATGATGGATGGAATGCCCTTTGTAGGTTGATATTCATTTCTCTAATGTTGTTCTTGATACTATCTTTTACATGGTCTTCCCCTTGCTCTGTATCCATTATATTTTTTCAGTGTGCTTCTTTGTGGCAGATGGTACCAGGATATTTTTGTGAGGTGGCCAAACCATTTAATATATTGTTTTCTTTAATGAAAATGACGCTCGACGCTCAGAGGAAAGGCGAGACGGACATATAATCAGATTGCTACTGGAACTATTAGTGTTGGAACTCTTCGCTGGTTGCTGAGGATGGGGACGGAGCGCTTATGGGAATGTCCCGAATGCTGTGATGTCGGTTCCTAGATCAATCAATCAATCAATCAATCATAATGAAGTGCATGACTGGTTTCAGACCTTGTCATCTTCTAATTTCCTCATGACTAATTCTACTATCTCACAGTTATTGCCACAGCTCTTCTAAGGCATCTCATCTCATCTTGAAGACACCCTGTATAAGGCAGGGGAACCAGCAAAGGATTGAGAAACTTTTTGGTAGTTTGTGCTGAGAGCGGTATTCTGCAAAGGACCTAACCCATGATGATATTGAAATACAAAGTGGCAATGTCCACTGAGGATGTCACATTTTTTTAGTTTGCTCTGACCAAATGTAAAAAGTAAGTAAACACATTACATGGTGGTTGGGGTTTGAATGAACAAACTTTATTTTCAAAGGGTCACAAATTGGGCACACAGGTCCGTCTTACATTCAGCCCTTCCAATTACTCATCTTTCGTACATCAATTATCAATTGTGCATGTTACATTAACGTAGGAAAAACATAAGTAAATAGCCAATAACACATCATTTAATCTCCCCCGATGTGTCTCCACCTTGCCGTGGTGGGGGAGCTTGCGTGTCCCATCGACCCCATGTGCTTGCCGATGGGTGAAAAACTACATATCGGACAGCATATGGGATAGGGACCAGACTAAGAGAGACACAACCTGCTGCTCTGCAGGTGAGACTGAGGATAGCAGTCCAAAATTTAAATCAGGCGCACGAAGGCAGAAGTTCTTGGTCCGGACAAAACACTAAAGGCTCCCTGTCGAGGGCTGTGGCTGAACGCCTCTAAGCCACAAACCCTCGGACCTGAGAGCCGGGCTGATAGCCACCTCTCGAAAAATAAAGGAGGGATACTGAGCAAGCTACATGCTCAGGTCTGATAGAAGTTCGAAGGCTCTCAGCTGGGGGATATGAGAGATTCCCGGATGAGAGGCCAGGCCGTTTCTCGTTCACCGCTGCACGAAGGTAAGGTGCTGATCCGGCAGCACAAGTAGCCTACCTCGTGAGCGAGTACAAAAAGTCAAAAGTGCCCCAGTCGAAGAAAGTGGCTGCGAAAACTGTATCTAACTCATAGAGAGTGTAGACAAAAGTGGAAGAACGTCTCAATGCCGCAAAATGGAACGCACGGCGAGCGAACCTATTGCGTGGTCCGAAGTCAAAAGCGTGGGTGTCGCTTGCAGTCTGACCGTCCCTGGTGTGTGCTTGAGCGATCAGTGGCAAACGAGTTGCCCAACACATGGAAGTGAGGAACTAAAGCAGCCATGAGCAGGACGTGGCAACTCCTAGGGTGAGCCCAGTCACAGAGCAATATGTGCCGGCTCTGCAATTATGGAAGCCTCCTTGGATAGCGAGGGAATGCTCATGGTCTGCCCCTGCCTTCCCTTGAGGGCCGACCACGATGTCGTTCGTCGTTCTATCTTGACCAGCTGAGATGTTAGCGACATCACAAAAGTCCAACGTGCCTCGAAACCAGAGGATGGCTAACCTCATTAAAAAATGCCCGCTGGAAGTCGGAAGTGTCGTCCTACGGGTGGCAAACTAAAAATTGACACTACGCAATTACGTCCGAGTGAAATGTCTCGTCCGAATGTCCCTCGTGCTAGGAACAGCTCTGACTACCTAGTTGCCGCTCTTGTTCGGAACAGCTCTGACTGGGTAGTTTTCCGAATGTCTGTTGAGCCTGGAAAAGCTCTGATGGGCGCAACGACAAGCACATGTTCGAAAACTCGCTGAGTGGATGCCGTCTGCAAACCTGTCTGGTTTGTGCGGGAATGACCCGGGGAAACGAAATGACCAATATATTGAAGTGAGGATTTAAAGCAGCCATGAGCAGGACGTGATGATCTCCCTCGGTGAGCCCAGATCCAGGGCATTATGTGTCGGCCCTGCAACTATGGAAGCAACCTTGGATGGCGGAAAATGCTATGGACTGTCCCTGCCTTCCTTTGAGGGATGACCGTTGTCTTCGACCGTTCCACCTTGGCCAGCATGGTTGCAGATGGCGCCACAAAAGTGAGAGTCTCCCAGGAATGCTACCTGGTCAAAAATGCACGCTAAAGTCGATGTGTTGGCCTACGGGTTTCGGCCCAAGGGCGCATAACAGACACACCGCAATCACATCTGAAAAAACACTCCGGATGAACGAAAAGAAGAAGAAGACATCATTTAATGTTTGGGACTTACACAGTTACTGTTGGTTTCATTGTTGTTTCCATTGTAGGTGGGCCAGCTTGTGTTTGAGAGACTGTTTTATCATCACATGATAGGACAGCTGCAAGGATATGGAGAATCCAAGAAGAGGCTGTGTACATACATGGATGGTAAGTTCCCGGTTGCACAGGGCTAAAATATTATGCCTGCACTTGGCTTAGAGCATGAAAGAGGCGGTAGCAAATTAGATGAAAGATTGTATAATTCAAGATGACTTACCATGAGCAGTCATTCTGAGACTGGGTCACATTGTGTCCATGGATCTTGGCTTTGTCTGGGCTGAATGTAGAATGGAGTGTCTGTCATGGCTATGTGGATAGGGTGTATGTTATCGTTGTGTGGAGACAATGAATGATAGAGCATGTGTGAGGTAGTAGTTTGTGTACAAGAGTCCATATTAGTAGTAGTAGCAGACCTCTTTCAGTCCTGAAGGACTATAGAGTTGTGCCGCTTGGGAGGTGCCTGGCAGCACCGCTGGTGACTGTATAGTCCAATTCGAGAATGACAATCTCTGTCACAGTTTCCGCATCTGTGAGACGAGGCAAGTCCCGCAGTAAGTGACTGCATTTTATGCCTGTGCCACCTATCCTCAGTTTGCTGGATCAGATTGCGCTCAAAGAACACCAGTCCGTTTCGTACATCTCTTCTCCAGGAACATCTGTCTGTTGCAACTCTTTCCCACATGTCTGGATCTATGCCAAGGGTTTTCATATCTTGTTTACACACATCCCTATATCGCATTTGGGGTCTTCTGGTTGGCCTCTTCCCTGTGGCTAGTTCTCCATATCGGAGATCTTTCGGAATACGTTCATCCTCCATTCGAGATACATGGCCCAGCCACCCGGAGGCGTCTCTGCTTGAGGAGGGAGTGCACTGTAGTAATATCCGCTCTTTCAAGCTCATGTTTGTTTGTTATGTGGTCTTTCCATGAAATTCCCAGGATTCGTCTCAGACATCTCATATGGAAGGAATTCAACTTTCATTCCTGTTGTGAGGTCTAAGATTAAGACCCATAGAGTAGTATGCTAACAACACAAGCTTTATATACTTTAACTTTTGTATTCTCTGTTAGTCTATTATTCTCTCAAACTCTTTTAGTTAGCCTGGAAAGTGTTTTGGCTGCCTTTCCAATGCGTCTGTCGAATTCTGTCTCTAATGAAAGATTATCTGATATTGTCAACCCCAAATATGCAAACTCATGGACAACCTTCAATTCGTAATTAGAAATTTTGATTGATGGAGATGCACTAGCATCTTGTTCCATCACCTATGTTTTATTTAGGCTGATGGTGAGCCCAAAGTATTTGCTGGCGGCTGCAAAACGATCTATGAGCTGTTGGAGATCTTCTGCTGCATGAGTAGTCAGTGCTGCATCGTCTGCAAAAAGTAGTTAGTTAGTTAGTCGCGGTTCCAACTTCACGTCAATGGGTCGTCCCCATTATGCTCCGTTACTGTGCCAGTGAATATCACACAAAATGCTCCTCACTGCCCTATGTGAACAATGGAATAGACAGGAGTATCGGCAAGCCAACAGCCCGCACAGGTACACTGTGCATAATGCCACCACCAGAATGCCAACACAAAAGTCCTCCACGAAAAATACAGTTCATCATCGATGGAATCGGTAGTCACCAGAAAGACTTCATTGACCCGGGTTTTATCCCATATGGCTTGGTCTCTTTCCGCAGGGTGACCCGCCAAAAGCGCCACACAAAGCACAAACTCCGTAGCTCCAGCGACGACTCCAAGAGCCTCCTGAAAATGCACTTGTGAACCGAAAAGGCAAACCAGTCAATCCAGCAACAGCCGGCCGCCATCATTCCGAACATGCAGTTCACGCTACAAACAACCGTGGACAGATGTAAAAGCATTCCACGCAAAATTCACAGCTCACAGTTTCGCGCCACGCACTCACACAGTAGCAGGTCGACGGAACCATGCACTACCAGTCCAACATGAGGAAAATGTGAATGCAAACCATAGCCACAAGCATAAACACTCCAGAGGCCTTAACGGTTTAAATGCCTATCCACCATGTTGGGGACCGGAAGTCCCAATAGACTGTAGACTAAGTCTCAGCCCAAAGCTTCCTTAGTCGCCTCTTACGACATGCATGAAAGGCAATAGTGTTACTATTCTTCACCCACACTTGTCAGCATGGCACATGATGATGATGACAATTAATGAAAACTTTGGTATACAAAGCCCACACTAGAGCTCTGTTCAGATAGATCTTTCTAAATGTATTCTGAAAGGCATCATAGAAAAAGCAAAAAAAGAAGAAGAGAATGAAGAAGAAGCTTGAAATCTCACAAAATCTTGGTGGCCTAATGTTATTCTTATGAAGAATCTGTTGTTTTGTATCTGGCACATAAGTCATAAGAGTAAGGTGGTATTATTTATGGGGAGTAATTTAGGTTTCCCCTGGCATTCAGTGAGAAATTATTTGCTTGTTTCTAAGGATGATGGCAATGTTTGCGAAGAAACAGTGAAATTAGTTCAAGTAGACAATGTCACATGCCAGATTTCTAGACATCACATGTTTTTGTTGTTAATAACCAGTCACAAAGTAATGTCTGTTGGCATCTGTGGCTTAGTGGTAGTGAACATAGTTTCAAATTTCTGACATACCAGAATCAAAGTCAGGTAATATGGGAGAGGATTGCTTTGTATTGATTTTCACAATGGTACGTGAGCTTCGGCTGCCCAGAAAGCAAGGCACGCTATGGAATAAATTTGCCTAGAAAATCGCAAACAGTCAAATAAATGGGTTCCAAATTTTGCTGTTTTGTAGCCGGGGGTGGGGTTGGGGTGAGCGCCCAACCTTGCATAAATACCCCAATGGCTCGTGTACACATCACTACTCCAGCAAAAGTCCAACTTCTGGCCTTCTCGTGGCGGACTTGTTTTAACTAACAGGAGAAGGGGCAGCGGCGAGTCACTGGCGCCGAGAAATAATCAGAACGCTCTAGATGTGTATGCATGTGCAGACACGTGTGTTCATGCCTACACACCTAAATTCGAGTAAGACTACAGTCTGCTCTAGCAAAGGATAGGTGCTGAAGATGGAGGCAACCAGCCAGGAGGCAACCAGCCAGGAGGCGCACCACAGAAATAAGGATACCACGCAATCACGCCATAAAATATGTTGACTACTGCTAAATGTTATGGTGCTCGCCCTGCTTTGGACCCATAGGCAGGTGCAGTGCTGGGCCCTATGTCTCGAAAGGGTCCAACCACAACTACTGGAGGTCCTTCTCAAATGTCCTGTGAGAATAGAGCCATCTGGCCATACCAAACAAAGACTAACAATAATGCACTGGAATGTGGAGGGAGTCAGCAACAAAAAATTAGAACTAGAAAACACCTTGGACCAAGAAAAAGTAAGTGTAAGTTGCTTGCAAAAAACTCACCTTAACAAAAATATAGCCTTCAAAATCAGAGGCTACCAATGTTACCGATCTGACCGAAAGGAAAGGTGAAAGGGTGGGATACTGACCCTTGTAAAAAATATCACTGCTTCCCAAATTGAAGTTTACATGGAAGGGGCTGAGTTTCAGACACTTAAACTTAAGACAGGCAATACAGACCTTCATCTGATCAATTACTACTGTCCACGTGACCGCCCACAGGCACTGGACACACTACCATTAAAAGAAAAAATGATTGTGTGTAGTGACTTCAACAGCCACTCGCAGAGCTGGGGCTAATATCACATGGACCAGAGAGGAGAGAGACTGGAAGACTGGCAGGATGAGAATAGATTCATCTTGATTAACAAGCTGTCCTACCCACATACTTTCTACTCGAGATCATGGCACACTACAACTACACCTGACCTAGCTTTTCATTCACCAGACCTGGAGTGGAACATTACATGAATTGTTGGGAAACAACTTGGTGGCAGTGACCACCGGCCAGTCTTTCTAACTGTAGAAAATGAGCTTGTAAGTGAAAGCAGCACCCTCTCAAGGTGGAACTACAAGAAAGTAGACTGGGCAATGCTAGGCAGTGTTACTCTACGAAGATCAGACAACCTACCTCTCTCAAGAAATTGAGGATGCATTCTAAAAGAAGAAGCTAGTGCTTGCTGCATGGATAGATCTGAAGAAAGCCTTTGACAAAGTCTGGAAAGAAGGTCTGACAAAGAATCTGAGAAACTGTAAAGTCAATGGAAGAATGTGTAAATGGGTGAAAGCATACTAGCACAACAGAAGAGCCCGAGTACAGATAGATGGACTCAAGAGCAAGAAAGTACTACTGCGCCACGGTGTTCTCCAGGGCGGAGTCTTGTCCCCCACACTTTTTCTAATCTTCATCAATGATCTTGTTGCTAATCTACCGCATGGAATTAAAGCGGCAGTGTACGCTGATGACCTGGTTCTATGGAGCACAAATGAACATGCATTAGTGGCCACCAGATCGCTACAAAGAGCTGTAGATACATTTGTTGCATGGGCAGATAGATGGTGTGTCAGCATAAACACTGACAAGTGCAGCACCACTCTATTTACCCTTTCTCCAAAACAAAAGGCAGGGATCATCCAGATAAATGGAATATCCCTTGGAGCAACATTTAATGGCAGGCTGACATGGAGAAAGCACATCAAAAAAGCAGTAGCAAAAGCCAGAAGAAAAATAGCCATCCTGAGAAAGCTAAGTGGAACCACATGGGGAGCCAGTGGGAAAATACTTGGCAATGTTTATCAACAGAGCATGCGACCACACCTGGAATACGAGTCAACTGCGTGGTGTTCAGCATCAAAAACCAAACTACAAGAGCTGGACAAGGTGCAAAATCAAGCACTTAGAGTCACTACAGGAGGGATGAGATCAACCCCTATAGTGGAGATGGAGAAGATGGGGAGGACACAAGCACTGAGAGAGTGCAGAGATACGAAAACGCTAATACAAGCAGAACAGTTTCTCAGCTTGCCAGGCCACCCTATGAAGAACAGATCTGAAAACTTAGCTATGGGGCAGTTGAAAATAAGCAGTTTTATCCACCTGGCCAAATGACTCTGCAGCAAAACCACCGATCTGCCTACAGTTGGTATCCTCCTGAAAACTATTCCATAGCAAACTCCATGGAAAGATGAACAAAGACTATCACTACAAATCCATCAGGTTCGCATGGCCGAATGGATAGGAACGTGTGTTCTTAAACATCCGTTGTGCTGATGCCTAGGTAAGCAGTTCAACCCCTACACCGTACAGCTGGACTAAAATGTTGACATGTCGTCCTTGACTTGGGGACGTAAATTACAAGTACTTCTGAAGTCGGAGTAGGTTCGCCTGAGGGCGAGGGACGCTGTTAATAGGGAGAGCTAAACCACATGCAAAATTCAGTCCATCACTACTATAAATAGTATTATGGACTATGCTTGAGTTCAAAGCGAGCGAGCGCAGAAAAAAAAAGCAAAAAAAAAAAATGTAAAAAAAACAAACAAAGAAAAAAAAAAAAAAACCTACAAATCCAGACAAAAGTGAGAGGAATATTTGACAAGGAAGAACAGAACAGTGTGTAGCGCAGAACAGCCACTCTCAGCTTCCTTGATGAAGAATACCCACAGGACCTCTGGATCCGAGTCTACACAGATGGGTCAGCACAAAATGCTGTTCGAAATGGAGGAGCGGGAGTGTACATAGAATACCCAAATAATACTAGGCACATGGCCAGAGTACCGACAGGAAAGTACTACCATAACTCTGATGCTGAAATTGAAGCAATCAAGGTAGCAACAGAGAAATTACTAAATACCATCCATGGTACACAACCTGTGGTGCTATTGACAGATGCAAAATCAGTACTCGAGGCGCTCCTGTCCGGGAAATTGCCAGTACTAAGGACCTACTTTTTGAACTTAGCAGTCAACATAAGGTCACCATACAGTGGATACCATCCCACTGTGGAATACCTGGAAATGACAGAGCTGATCAATTGGCTAAGGAAGGAGCAAAAGAAGAACAGCCTGATGTACCTGTTACACACCATCAAAAGAAAAGAATGATCAAATCAGTCAGAAAGCCACCAAAACCTGCTCAAGGTGACTACCACATTATGCACAGACCAGAACAAGTCATTATTCTGCGCCTCAGAACAGGACACAATAGATTACGCAACCACATGTATAAAAAATTCAAGATTGGTGAATCATCAGCCATGTGCACATGTGGATTGGCGTCACAGACAGCAGGGCACATACTCCAAGACTGCCCAAAATACAACTTATCTAGGCAAACCTTCTGGCCTAGAGAGACGACAGTGGAAGATAAACTCTATGGGCTGCAGAGTGAACTAAAAAGGACAGTTAAATTCATACAAGAGACAACATTGCAGTTATATACATATTTCAAGTGAACGAAAGAAGAAGAAAAAGTCAAATAAATTCTGGGGTTGATTGTGATGTCCTGTAAAAGAACTTACAACTAACTTTAAATAATTGTCTTATCTTGTCATTTGTTTTCCTCAGGACTTGAAGATTTACAGGATGTGTATGACCTTTACCCTAACGCTCTCTTGTATTTGAGGTTTGTTACTGAAGTTGGAAAGATTATTCTGACGGAAAGCCAAACAGAAAACGTGGATGCTAATATTGACAAGTTGCCAGGCGCTTCTGAACAAACCTCACAGGCATGTGTAGTGTGACTGTTAGATTTCGTGTTACTAGTTTCACACACGCTCGTGTGTTACCGGACCCAGCCTAAAGTACCCCACCTAAAGGACCCAGTCTAAAGGACCCAGCCTAAAATATGTACCAGGAAATGTTTGGGAAGTAAAGATGGCTGGCGCAATACTTGCCACATCACTCACCGACTGCCTAAAAATATATGGGTCTAGCACCATATGCCTGATGTTGCTTTAAGGCTTGCAAAAGGGTGCTTGTATGGAGGTGGCAATGGGTTCAATTTGACTTTTGCTTTTGTTTGAATATATTAAGGTCGATGTCTGAAGTGGTTATGGAAGCTGTTTGTGATCCCGCATACCCTCCTTCAAAACCCAGCTGTGTGCGATTTTACAGCAGACCGCGTTGCCTGTTTTTAAAAAAAATATTATGGGTGCCGGTCGTTCAGAAAGCAATGGCAAACTACTGAACGTAAACTTGCCAAGACATCAACAACAGCAAAAAAAATGCTTGTGCTGACTCCAAATGTCCTGTAAATGATATGCAACTAACTGACGAAGTGCAAAGAAGAAACAGATTTTGGAACAGTTGTGATGACAGTTTCGGCATGTAGCTAACTAGCTAGCAACTGAAACAACCAGCACCCACAGCCTTTGGTGTCTGCTAGGAGACATGAATAGTTTATGAGCCTGTCTGGTGCAGCCTTTGGTGTCTGCTAGGAGACATGAATAGTTTATCCCCTCTGCTGTGTGTCCACCGTGACGAGGTAGAGGGGCTTGTGCGTCCCAATGACCCCAAGAGCTATGCCGACGGTAGCACAGCTACTGGTAGGGCCACCCATGTCGGACAGGTCAAGGGAGAGGGACCAGACGAAGAGACACACAAACCTGCTGCCTTGTAGGTAGACTGGGGACAGTCAAAGGCTAGGGAAAGCACCCCAAATACATGCTTGTCGAAATCGGATGTACTGAGCCACAGGCTTGACAAAGCAGTGCAACGTAAAACCTGCTGCCTTGTAGGTAGACTGGGGACAGTCAAAGGCTAGGGAAAGCATCCCGAATAAATGCTTGTCGAAATCGGATGTACTGAGCCACAGGCTTGACAAAGCAGTGCAACGTAACTTAATTCATGATGTCACAAATCAAAATTAATCGATATGGTGCTAATCCTGTGAAGTCCCATCAGGCGGTGATAGTGCCGGGCCCCCTGCCTCGAGGGGGTCCACCCATGACTACTGGTGGTCACCTTCCCCTGTGCTGTGGAGTCAAGGCACAGAGGAGTAGGTTAAGAGCTATTGACCAAATACCCCGGACACTCAACATACTACAGTGGAATGCCGAAGGAGTTTACAAGAAGAAAGACTCCCTAACACAACGTCTTCATAAAGATAGAATAGATGTGGCATGCATTCAAGAGACACACCTCAACGCCAATCACAAATTCTCAGTCAGAGGATATCAGGCCACACGTTTCGACCGCGAAGGACACAAAGGAGGAGTTCTAATACTTACACGAAATACAATACCTTGCAGCGAAGTATCTGTGATCTCTGACAACCAAACGGAAATTATAGGTGTTGATATAATGATAAAGGACGTGAAAATAAGAATCTACAATCTGTATAGCCCAGCAGATAAGGACCTTACACTCTCAAACATGAAAATAACTGACACAAACTGCATTATTGTCGGAGACTTTAATAGCCGTTCAGAAAGATGGGGATACCCAGATACTGACAAAAGAGGAGATGAATTGGAGGACTGGGAAATAGACTCAAATCTCCATCTACTCAACAAAGCGGATGACACACCGAGCTTCTACTCCAGAAGATGGCTTACCACTTCTACTCCAGACTTAGCTTTCTGCACAGGAGACATCCTCCACAAAATCGATCGCCATGTGCTGGACCAATTAGCAGGTAGAGACCACAGACCAATCAAGCTTGAAATGAATATGGAGTATGTTCCACAGGAGCAAAAGCCCTTGCCCCGCTGGAATTACAAACGAGCAGATTGGGACAGATTTGCCATACTAACAGACAAATATTGTGAAAACATAAATACACGATATGGCAACATAAAGCAAATGGTGGAAAGTCTAAACAGAGCGATAATACAGGCAGCCACTGAGTCCATTCCAAGAGGTGCGAGGAAAAATTACAAACCATACTGGACTGAAGAACTACAAAGTTTGGAGGACAAAGTTGAAGATGCCAGGAAGACAGCAGAGAGAGAACAAACAATTGAAGCAAACATCTCTCTCAAAGCCATCTCAGCAAAATATAAAAGAACAGTAAATCAAACAACAAGAGATTGTTGGAGGGAAAAAACAGAAAACCTGAATTTTGACAGGGATGGAAACAAACTATGGAAACTAGTGAAAGCCATGAACAATGAAGGACCTAGAAACAAACAAATAACAATTAAACAAGGAAATGCCTTGCTTACAGGAAAAAAGGCTGCAAATGCACTAATGGAACACTATGCAAATGCAAACCACATTGATATTACAACCGAACAGAAGAAAGCAATCAAAGACAAACAGATACATCATAGAAATACAGAGACAGCAGCAGAATATATGATGGCAAATCTAACAATGGAAGAAATGGAACAGGCAATGAATACCCTAAAAAAGAAGAAATCACCAGGAAAGGATGGAATCACAAATGAAATGCTAATAGGACTAGGCACCAAGGCAAAGAAGAAACTACTAGCAGTCCTAAATAACAGCTGGAAGAGAGGAATAGTCCCACAGGCATGGAAGGAAGCTATACTAATACCAGTCCCAAAGAAAGGAAAAGACCTGGAAGAACCAAATGGCTATCGACCTATCAGTCTACTTAGCTGTGTAGGAAAATTAATGGAACGCATTATCAATGGCAGGCTAACATGGCATCTGGAAGAAAACAAACTCTTAACACCACACCAAGCAGGATTCAGAAAGTACAGATCCACTGAAGATCAAATAACCTATATAGCTCAGGAAATAGAGGATGCCTTCCAAGAGAAAAAGCACACACTAGCAGTCTGGATAGATTTAGAAAAAGCATTTGATAAAGTATGGAAGGAAGGACTGAAAGTAAAACTGCAAAACATGCATGTTTATGGAAAAATGTTTAAATGGATCAGCCACTACCTTGAGAACAGAACTGCCAGGACAAAAGTACAAGGACAAACAAGCAAAATGATGCTGTTGGAGCAAGGTGTCCCCCAAGGAGGAGTTCTTTCACCAACATTATTCCTAGCATATATAAATGACATCACAGAAAATTTTCCAGCCAGAGTACACACATCCTCTTTTGCAGATGACCTAGCCATATGGACATCTGAAGAATATATTAGTACAGCTAACAGCAGAATACAGCAAGCCTTATTATCGCTAGAGGACTGGTCAAAATCATGGCTAGTGAAGATAAGTGAGGAGAAAACAACATGCACAGTGTTCTCCCTCTCAAATAAAACTCAGCAACCTAAGCTGGTATTGAATGGAAAAATATTGCGCCATGAAGAAAATCCAAACTATCTAGGAGTCACCTTTGATCGTCGCCTGACATGGAAGACACAGGTTGAGAAAAATCGAACAAGAGCAAGGCAGAGAATGGCAATCATGAAAAAGCTTGCTGGTACAACGTGGGGAGCAGATGAGAAAGTTCTCAAGAAGTTATATACTGGACGGGTGAGGCCAGTACTGGAATATGGCATTGCAGCTTGGGCAACAGCAGCTAAGTCAAACTTTAACAAAATAAGTAGAGTCCAAAACCAAGGAATGCGAATCATAACTGGAAGCCTGAAGACAACGCCTATTAATGAACTAGAAAAGATCACTTGTTTACAACCAATGCAGGATAGAAGAGATAGCAGAGCCCAGCAACAAGCAGAAAAATTTAGAAGATTGACAGACCACCCTATGTACAACAGATTTAATGGTTTTGGAAAGGGAAGACTGAAGCGTAGCAACTTTGTAGAAACTGCAAAACGAAGGATTAGGGCAGATCCTATACTTAACATATCAACAGTCAAGCCCATACACAATGCACACAAGTTCCCAGCTTGGAGACAGCAGCAACTGCCTGAGATGATAGAAAACATTCCTGGTATTGAGAAAAAGAACACTCAGCATGAAACCGAAAGAAGAGAAATAACCCTAAACTACATAAAAGAACATTACCCAAGCAGGAATTGGACCCATGCATATACAGATGGATCAGCCAAAAATTCAATAGAGAATGGAGGAGGAGGAATTCTCCTAAATTTAAAAAATGGAGTGAAAAAAACACATTCAATGGCAACTGGAAAATTTTCAAGTAACTTCAAAGCGGAGGTAGAGGCTTTGAAAACTGCAGCAGAAATGCTCCTGATGGAGGAAAATAAAGAGAAGCAAATAGCTATCTTCACAGATGCAAAGTCAGCTGTCTCAATACTGAAGAGCAATAACAGCACAGAACTAACTGACCTAAGAGCAGCACTCCATGGTCTATGCCAGAAATCCAAAAAAGTTGTAATACAGTGGATCCCATCACATTGCAGTATACCTGGAAACGAAGAGGCTGACAGACTGGCAAAAGAGGGCGGACGACTACCACAGCCTGACATAGACATAACCTATAATGAGGCAAAGAGGTTGATAAAAAGCACTTATAGAACCAAATGGGAATCAGAGCATCCAGGCCATCAGAAGGATGATGCATATTACAAACTCGACCGAAGAGAACAAGTAACAATCTTCAGACTCCGCACAGGACATAACAGGCTGAAACACCACTTGTTCAATAAACTAAAGATAGGAGATACCGATGAATGTAATTGTAGAACTGGAAAAATGACAGCAAAACATTTGCTGCAGGATTGCCCAATGTATGCAGAACAGAGAAAGATATTTTGGCCCACACCTGCTTCATTTGAGGACAAGCTCTATGGAGATATCAACAAGCTCAAGTTGACCGCAGCTTACTTTAACTACATACAGGTTGACATTTAAAGGTGCATGAAGACCCAGTGGCATGAAATGGAATATTGCTTGGATAGCAAATCCATTATGTGGAAAGTCCAAATCAAAAGCTCGCTGTGTGGGCTTCATAAAAGGTGGAAAAGTGTCCTAGTGGCACGAAATGGAATATTGCTTGGATAGCAAATCCATTACGTGGAAAGTCCGAATCAAAAGCCCATTGTGTGGGCTTCATAAAAGGTGGAAAAGTGTCCTAGTGGCATGAAATGGAATATTGCTTGGATAGCAAATCCATTACGTGGAAAGTCCGAATCTAAAGCCCACTGTGTGGACTTCATAAAAGGTGGAAAAGTGTCCTAGTGGCACGAAATGGAATATTGCTTGGATAGCAAATCCATTACATGGAAAGTCCAAATCGAAAGCTCACTGTGTGGATGTCATCTGCAGACTGCATACTTCTGGTTTCTGGAAGAACAGCCTATGGTGAACGGAAGGCCCAATATACGGAAGTGAGGCTAAGCAGCCATGTGCAGGACGTGACGATTCCTTGGGTGAGCCCAGTACCAGAGTGCTATGTATCGGCTCTGCAAGTATGGAAGCCTCCTTGGATGGCGGGGAATGCCCATGGTCTGCCCCTGCCTTCCCTTGAGGGCTGACCAGGATCTTTGGCTGTTCTATATGGACCAGCTGGGATGGGGGATAACACCACAACAGTGAGAGTCAAACGTCCTAAGAAACCCCAGGGAAGGTTAACCCGGTCAACAAATGCCCGCAGAAGTCGGATGTGTCGGCCTAACGGCGCAAGAACGCAGCTCTGCTGTAAACAGGCACAACGCAATCACATCCGGAAAAAAAAAAAAAAAAAAACTCCGGATGAACGAAGAAGAAGAAGAATAGTTTATGAGCCTGTCTGGTGCAGCCTTTGGTGTCTGCTAGGAGACATGAATAGTTTATGAGCCTGTCTTGTGCAGCCTTTGGTGTCTGCTAGGAGACATGAATAGTTTATGAGCCTGTCTTGTGGGCAGTTTTGTAATTTTATCATAAATATTTTTTTTGTTTTGTTTGCTCGCTTTTAACTCGAGCATAGTCCATGCTGGACTTATTTTTGTGTGTGGATTAGCTTTCCCTATTACCAATGTCCCTCTTCATTAGGTGAATCGACTCTGACTTCTGAGGTACATGTAATTTACGTACCCAAATGAAGTTAACATTTCAGTCTAACTGGCCAGTGAAGGGGTTAAACCAGCTACTTCGGCATTATCACACCAGAAGTTTAAGAGCATGCACTCTTTTCCATTTGCCCATGCTGACCTCCATTGTGGTTCATCAGTGGTTAGTGCACTAGCTTGCCAACACATAGGCCTGGGTTCAATCCTCAGCAGAAGCAGGTTTATTTTGTCACACCAGTATGGCTTTTGCTGGTCTCTGTGGCTAAAGGGCTTATGGATACGATTCGTAAGCCCGCTTACCCACGTTCGAAACACAGCTGCGACAAAATTGGCAGCAGACCATGTTGCGCTGGGTTTTAACGAGTTGGTATGGTAGCTGGTCGTACAGAAAGCAATGGCAAACTGCTGAATATAAACTTGATAAGACATCAACAATACTGTCATGTGACTACCATTTTAATCATAAACACACTTTATACCCCAGTGGCAATGTCTGTCATGTGACTACCATTTTAATCATAAACACACTTTATACTCCAGTGGCAATGTCTGTTATGTGACTACCATTTTAATCATAAACACACTTTATACCCCAGTGGCAATGTCTGTCATGTGACTACCATTTTAATCATAAACACACTTTATACTCCAGTGGCAATGTCTGTTATGTGACTACCATTTTAATCATAAACACACTTTGTACTCCAGTGGCAATGTCTGTTATGTGACTACCATTTTAATCATAATCACACTTTATACTCCAGTGGCAATGTCTGTCATGTGACTACCATTTTAATCATAAACACACTTTATACCCCAGTGGCAATGTCTGTCATGTGACTACCATTTTAATCATAAACACACTTTGTACTCCAGTGGCAATGTCTGTTATGTGACAACCATTTTAATCATAAACACACTTTATACTACAGTGGCAATGTCTGTTATGTGACTACCATTTTAATCATAAACACACTATATACTCCAGTGGCAATGTCTGTTATGTGACTACCATTTTAATCATAAACACACTTTGTACTCCAGTGGCAATGTCTGTTATGTGACTACCATTTTAATCATAAACACACTTTGTACTCCAGTGGCAATGTCTGTTATGTGACTACCATTTTAATCATAAACACACTTTATACCCCAGTGGCAATGTCTGTCATGTGACTACCATTTTAATCATAAACACACTTTATACTCCAGTGGCAATGTCTGTTATGTGACTACCATTTTAATCATAAACACACTTTGTACTCCAGTGGCAATGTCTGTTATGTGACTACCATTTTAATCATAATCACACTTTATACTCCAGTGGCAATGTCTGTCATGTGACTACCATTTTAATCATAAACACACTTTATACCCCAGTGGCAATGTCTGTCATGTTGTCATGTGACTACCATTTTAATCATAAACACACTTTGTACTCCAGTGGCAATGTCTGTTATGTGACAACCATTTTAATCATAAACACACTTTATACTCCAGTGGCAATGTCTGTTATGTGACTACCATTTTAATCATAAACACACTTTATACTCCAGTGGCAATGTCTGTTATGTGACAACCATTTTAATCATAAACACACTTTGTACTCCAGTGGTAATGTCTGTTATGTGACTACCATTTTAATCATAAACACACTTTATACTCCAGTGGCAATGTCTGTTATGTGACTACCATTTTAATCATAAACACACTTTATACTCCAGTGGCAATGTCTGTTATGTGACTACCATTTTAATCATAAACACACTTTATACTCCAGTGGCAATGTCTGTTATGTGACTACCATTTTAATCATAATCACACTTTATACCCTAGTGGCAGTATCTGCTATCTGACTACCATTCTAATCATAATCACACTTTATACCCCAGTGGCAATGTCTGTTATGTGACTACCATTTTAATCATAATCACACTTTATACCCTAGTGGCAGTATCTGCTATTTGACTACCATTCTAATCATAATCACACTTTATACCCCAGTGGCAGTATCTGCTATGTTACTACCATTTTAATCATAATCACACTTTATACCCCAGTGACAGTATCTGTTATGTTACTACCATTTTAATCATAATCACACTTTGTTCAGGTTATTACTATACATGTGAAGCAACCAGGACTGCAAGAGCTGTGATAAAAAGGCTGGAAAAAAGACCTACTGCAGTAGATCTTCCTTCTGGAACATCAGGCATTCTTTGCCCACATTGTCAAAGAACATTCAACACAAAATAGGCCTTATCAGCAATCTTAGAACTCGCAGCTGTAAACTTTCAAGCTCACTGGATAAAATGAATGGTCATCATCATTCTTGATGGACAAACAGCAGACGAGACTATACATATGTCTGACATACTTGTTACTTTAACTCTGTTGATCCCAGTTGTAGCTGTTAACTCCTTCTGACCCAAAGTGTTGTTTCAAAATAACAAATGCTTACAACAGAAGAAGCTGAATGCTGAAAGTCAATACTGAAGGGCTAAAACAGTGCATGACTAGCAGACTTGAACAACACTCCATGGATCATGTCAGAAATCCAAAAGTGCTGCAATACAATGGATCTCATCACATGGCAGCAGACAGCTTTATGTTGGTTTTCATAAAATGGTATGAGTGCTGGTTGTTCAGTAAGCAGTGACAAATTACTGAATGTAAAGTTGCCAAGAAATCACAAACAGCTAAAAAATACGGGAGTTGACTACGACATCCTGTAAAGGATATGCAACTAACTTAGCATCACATGGCAACATACCTGGAAATGAAGAGGCTGACAGTTTGGGAAAAGAAGGTGAAAGACTACTCTAGCCTGATACAGACATAACCTATGATAAGGCCAAGAGATTTATAAGAAGCAGTAATAGAACCAAGTGGGAATCAGAGCACGAAGTCAATAGAAAGATGATGCATATTACTGACTCGATCAAAGTCAGGCTCCACACATGACATTACAGGCTGAACTGCCACTTGTTCAATAAACTAAAGATAGGAGATAATTATAACTGTGACTGTGGAATTGGTAAAACAAAGGCTAAACATGTACTGCGAGTTATGAGATGCAGAGCATGGCACATTGCTGTAGGCTTTACCTGCTTCATTATAGGACAAACTTTATGAAGATGTTGGTCACCTCAAATGTGTATGAAGAAGAAGACGATGACGAAGAAAAAGGAGTAGTAGAAAAAGAAGAAGAAGGAAGAAGAAAAAGGAAGAAGAAGAAAAAAGAAGAAGAAGGAGGAAGACGAAGGAGGTGGAAGAAGAAGAAGGAAGAAGAAGAAAGAAGAAGAAGAAGAAAAAGAAGAAGGAGAAGAAGAAGGAAGAAGAAGAAAAAGGAAGAATGAGAAGCATAATAATGAAAAGAAGAAGAAGAAGAGCTGAAGGAAAAGAAGAAGAAGAGGAAACACTAAAAAACATGACTGAATGAAGAAGGAAAGAAACAAAGATAACATTTAAAATTCCACAGGATGTCAAAGACATCTATGAATACTACAGCCACCTGGAGACGAGATCAAGCCACAGTAGAGCCATCAGTAGTTCCGTCCACGACCTAAGCCCAACACTGTGGCATGCCCTGGATGTGTTTCGGTGCACCCACAGCCTTGCTGGTGGCCTTAGAGAAGCACTCGCCACTCTTGAGAGCTGTGCGTTTGATCTGGCCAGTGAAACATGGTTAGTACTACTTATTATTGCTTTTCTATCTACCCGCCTGCCTGCCTGCCTGCCTACCTACCTTGGTTTATAGATCAAGTGGTGATATTGTAAATACCATGTCAGCTGCCATTCCTTCCAATAACATTTTGTGGTACACTTTTTAGGCTGGGCCAGCCTGGCAGCTGAGGTCAATTAAATTTTAAAATCCCCACATTGCTGGAGATTTTAACACATGAACACTGGCCAGCAGGTGAGCATTTTATCTGATGAACTACCTCGGCTCCCTTATTTGAACTATAATTATTTTAATTTAATTTGCCATGTTGAAATTTATAAATAACTAGCTGACCCGGCCCGGCTTCGCCCAGCCCCTGGCTTGGATCTATCTGTCTGTCTGTCTGTCTGTCTGTCTGTCTGTCTGTCTGTCTGTCTGACCCGGCTTCACCCAGTCCCTGGTGGGGAGCATCTCATTTAATTCATATAAGTAGTCATATAAGCTCCCGTTCCCGACTATCTGTCTGTCTGTCTGTCTATCTGTCTGACCCAGCCCGGCTTCACCCAGTCCCTGGTGGGGAGCATCTAATTTAATTCATATAAGTAGTCATATAAGCTCCCGTTCCCGATTATCTGTCTGTCTGTCTGACCCGGCCCGGCTTCGCCCAGCCCCTGATGGGGATCTGTCTGTCTGTCTGTCTGTTTCTATGTCTGTCTGTCTGTCTGTCTGTCTGTCTGTCTGTCTGTCTGTCTGCCTGCCTGCCTGCCTGCCTGCCTGCCTGCCTGCCTGCCTGCCTCTATCTATCTATCTTTAGCCAGGGGACTTAACTTAAGATATAGCAATGCTACTAAAAGTTATGTCCCTTGTTTTATTTTTTCTTATGTTGAGTCATGTAATTACAAAATTAAATTTTAGTAAGTAAATAGATGATAGTACACTAAGAAACTATTACAGTTGGTTGCACTGGAATGAAAAGAAGACGTGTAGAAAATTTCATCTCAATCGGATGGACCGTTCGCGAACGCATAAAGAACGGACATACATACACACACACATACACACATACATACATACATCCTTTTTTATAGATATAGATGTTGTTAAATATTTCCAAATTGGCATTTGCATTGTGAGTTGGTAAAACTTGGGCTCTTACCTGGCGTCCCATTGTTTAGACTTCCCAGTTGGACAGATCATGGATTAGTGACCCATCAATGCGAGACATACAAACTTGCTGCCTGGCAGACAGGCCGGAGGATGTGACAGGCTAGAGAAAGCACATTAAACAGAAATGCCTGATGGAAATTTTTTTTGCAGTGGACTACAAGTTTGATGAAACAGTACAACACAACCCACTTTATGATAATGTCACAAATTATTCAAAATGCTGGCAAGTATTCATCAGCTGTTGTTGTTCCATGTAATTATTAAAATGTAACAAATTTTGCATCCATATTTTATTTCCAGGGTTGATGGAATAATAGCCATGCAAATTCTCGGGGAATCGGCAAAGACAAATATGGCAGTGCTGAAAGTTTTGCACCGTTTAGCGCAAAGAGTTGTGACCATAGAGAAAGCGTCAACCACTGTACCCCTTGGTTCCTCCCGGGGTAGATACTCAGGTTTTTTGTTTTGTATTTTTATACATGGTTCACTTGAACTTCTTATCTGGACATATCAAGGTATCACTGCAGTCTGGCCTTAAGAAGGTATCTAAGATGTAAAGTAAACCTTCCCTCAAGAACTGCTGTGCTGAAGTTGAAAGTGTTGGGCAGAAAATCACAAGTATTGTGGCCTTGCTGTAAGCTGGCAACCAGGATCTTGTACAAAAATGCAGTTGAGAAGGAAGAAGGTCACTGAATTCAAAGAGCATTAACTTGGCTTGATGTGGTGACTTGGTCACATGCCTGGGGGGAGGGGGGAGTTATGGCTGTTGTGTAAGTGAAGGCAAAGTATGGTCAGAAACAAGGATGAAAGTTATGGCTGTTGTGTTGCATATGAGAAGGCTAGATATGGTCAGAAACGAGTGAAAATTATGGCTGTTATATTGCGTATGTGAAGGCTTGGGGAGTCTCTGTGGTGAAGTGGTCAAGCCATCTGATTTTGGCTCCGAAGGTTGTGTGTTCGATTCCGGGCCGCGTCCTTCAGTTCACGTGTGCAGTTATTTGGAGATTTGAGGATTGTCGCTGGAGCTACGGAGTTCATGCTTTGTGCGTCGCTTTCCGTGCTGCCAAAAAAGACTGAGCCATATGGGGCAAAACCCAATGCGATGAAGTTGACCCTGTTGATTTTTAAACAACTTTTTTATGTGAAGTGTAGGTTTTCAGTCTCACCACGCAAGACATGAAGGGAGCATTTTATATCATTAGAAACCAACGGATCTTGGACAAATTCCCGGCCCTATGCAGGGATTGAACCTTGCACCTTCTGAGTCTTAGGGGGACACTGTAGCCTCTCAGCCACACCTAGCCCTCCCCAAGGACAAAATGTGTATCGGATAATTGCCTTGAGTTTATAGGATGGAATGGCTGCAAAAAAAAGGAAGTGGTTACCCCAGCTTATTGTGTCCTGACCTAGTATGTGTGAAGTACTAAAATTCATTTTGAGAACTGTGTTGCGTTGTTATCATCCTTGCCTGTCAGCCTGGTTGTCTTGAGTTCGAACCCCTATTGAAGCGAATTAAAAAAAAATATTACCTGGGTTATGATAATTATCCAACCAAAAATGGGTACCAGAAAATGTCGTGGCGAGTAAAGACGACCGGTATGATATTGACCTCATTACCCAGTAGGTCTAAAAATATATGAGATTAGCACCATATACCCAAAACATGTAAAATGTTTCTTTTTTTAAACTTTGTATAATCTTTATCTTTGTTATAATTTCCCTGATATTTTTCTCACAGATGTGCCCCTCGCTGCTGGTGATAATAAGTGCTTTGGTAACCATGATAAAGTAGATACAGCCTCCCCTCTTCAGGAAAATACACTTAACATGGAAATGCCTTCTGGCAACAAACAGGTGGCAGATGATTGTGATGAAGAAAAGGATCAAGCTGTGGATATCGATGATGTTGTAAGACTATCTGGCAATGTAGACCCAAATAACAGTAGCCAGGTATGAGCCGCATTTTGATACATAATTTAATTTATTTTAAATATGTGTTTTGATGCGCAAGGATTAGGTGTCACACTGGCCAAGATCTAGTTATACTTCTCCATGGGGCATGCTGAAAACAGACACCAGTCTTGTTAATGAAAACAGGAGCAGCATGGTCTGTGCACTGATGCTAAGTCTACAGGGGACTACAAACTATACACGCTGTGAGATTGCAAGATAGCCATAGTGATTCCTCATGAGGTTGCTAGATTATCAGAATCCACAAATGCACACCTCATGTAGAAAGCTCACAGAAAGAGAGGGTAAGATAGAGGAAGACAATGGGAGAATTTTGGAAAGCATTTAATCATGATGTTGAGAAATGTTAGCGTGTGAATTGATGCATTTTATTGGAGTTCATGAGATGAGGAGAAGATGATATTTTGTATCAATCGGCAAGGCACTTCCTGATAATAATGACTGTCAAAAACAGAATGAAATGTTTTAAATATACTTGGGGGGTCTGGCATGGCTGAGAGATTAGAGCGCTTGTCCTAGGCCTAAAGGTTAATTGTTGAAATCCCAGCTGGGAGCCTGCACAATCTTTACAAGCGTCATTGGTTTCTAATGGTATCAAATGTCCCTCTGATCTTCTGGATAGTGAAATTGGATAACCAGGTTCTCAGATAAGGGAAGAAAACAGGAGGTCTCGTGTGAGCGTTAATAAATCCCGCAGCAGTTGGAAACTGCACAGAGTTGGTGCCCTGGAAACATTCTTAGAAAAGAAAATCTACCCACGGGTAGATAGAGATCTTTGCCTTGGATGGAATCTGTCTAGAGGAAAGAAAACCTACACACGCATAGACAGAGATCTTTGCCTTGGATGGAATCTGTCTAGAGGAAAGAAAATCTACTCATGGGTAGATAAAGATCTTTACCTTGGATGGAATCTGTCTAGAAGAAGTAGATAGAGATCTTTGCCATGAATGGAATCTGTCTTGAGGAAAGAAAACCTACCCACACGTAGATAGAGATCTTTGCCTTAGATGGAATCTGTCTAGAGGAAAGAAAATGTACCCATGGGTAGATAGAGATCTTTACCTTGGATGGAATCTGTCTAGAGGAAATAGATAGAGACCGTTGCCTTGGGTGGAATCTGTCTAGAGCAGTGGTTCTCAACCGGTGGGGAATTCCCCCCCAGGGGGGAATTTTAGGGTTTCCAGGGGGAATTAAGATTATTTCTAGATTGCGTTAATACAAGAACCGATTACTTGATATTGTTTTTCCCTTCATACTTTACGGTTCTGTATGTATTACCCTTCTGAAATTCATTTTATAACGTAAGTAGATCCACAAATCACTTTTTATGTAGATGTCTAGACATGTTTTAGTATGTGCTATTAAATTTAGCTTCAGTTATTACGTATACTGTGTAGGGGCAGGGGGAAATTTTTAGGGAGGAAATACGAAAGGGGGGAATGACGTTCTAAAAATATGGTGAGGAGGGGAATGACGTCCTAAAAATATGGTGAAGGGGGGAACGGGCCAAAAAAGGTTGAGAACCACTGGTCTAGAGGAAATAGAGACTGTTGCCTTGGGTGGAATCTGTCTAGAGGAAGTAGATAGAGACTGTTGCCATGGATGGAATCTGTCTAGAAGAAGTAGATAAAGACTGTTGCCTTGGATGGAATCTGTCTAGAGGAAGTAGATAGAGACTGTTGCCTTGGATGGAATCTGTCTAGAGGAAGTAGATAGAGAAGATTGCCATGGATTGAATCTGTCTAGAAGAAGTAGATAAAGACTGTTGCCTTGGATGGAATCTGTCTAGAGGAAAGAAAATCTACCCATGGGTAGATAGAGATCTTTATTTTGGATGGAATCTGTCTAGAGGAAATAGATAGAGACCGTTGCCTTGGGTGGAATGTGTCTAGAGGAAGTAGATAGAAACCATTGCTATGGATGGAATGTGTCTAGAGGAAGTAGATAGAGACTATTGCCATGGATGGAATGTGTCTAGAGGAAGTAGATAGAGACTATTGCCTTGGGTGGAATCTGTCTAGAGGAAGTAGATAGAGAAGATTGCCATGGATTGAATCTGTCTAGAGGAAATAGATAGAGACTGTTGCCTTGGGTGGAATCTGTCTAGAGGAAGTAGATAGAGACCATTGCCTTGGATGGAATCTGTCTAGAGGAAGTAGATAGAGACCATTGCCATGGATGGAATCTGTCTAGAGGAAGTAGATAGAGACCGTTGCCATGGGTGGAATGTGTCTAGAGGAAGTAGATAGAAACCATTGCTATGGATGGAATGTGTCTAGAGGAAGTAGATAGAGACCATTGCCATGGATGGAATGTGTCTAGAGGAAGTAGATAGAGACCATTGCCTTGGGTGGAATCTGTCTAGAGGAAGTAGATAGAGACCATTGCCATGGATGGAATCTGTCTAGAGGAAGTAGATAGAGACCGTTGCCATGGATGGAATCTGTCTAGAGCAGGGATCACCAAACTACGGCCCGCGGGCCGGAATCATTTCATCCGGCCCGCGATGGTACTCGAACTTGCTTGATATAACGTATGAAACACGAGATGTTGTGATACAATTTAAATGTAAATATCATGTTTAGAATAATAGGAGATCTTCACATGTGCGGAGATCTCCTGGCTGCTCTAGGCTGTTTGTTTATGCGGCCCTATTTATATATTTTGCAAACCTTATGAGATATATTCTATTTCCAAATGAAGCCGCCTGCCGCGACTCTATAAGAGTATGGAGTAGCATATCCCATGATGCCCTGGTAAAAAATGCATAGGATGCTTGGATGTTGTGTTGGCGTGCCTATAAGAGCTCAGTCACGCCATGTTCCCGCCTCTTTGGCCTTGAGAACAACTGAGGCCGAAGAGATGTTGATGTCTAATTTTCAGCAGAGAGTTTGAACTCATCCCCCTGAGCCACTACCCAGCAGATGGGCGAACGTGCCCCAGGCACGGCCGAGCGTGGCCACTGTTTTTCCACACCGCAGTTGAGAGGGCAGACATGCCCTGTGAAGATCCAAAAGATCCAAGAGGATCTTGATTGTGGATTGACGATTATCTGCTGCGGGGTGAGTTTTGAATGAACCTTCATTGTTTAAATAGGAATATAGGAATAGAATAGCTATGTCTGTGCCTGAGAACAATAATGGAGGGATATATGCCTGGGAAGAGAGGAAGAGGAAGACCAAAGAGAAGATGGGTGCAGGATGTGGCGGATGATCTCCAGATGGATGTATCTGAAGCGGGAAATCTTGCTTATGATTGAGAGGTTTTCCGGAAGGTTGTGAGGGAGCGAGGTTCTGCAAAGGACATGCTACTGAATGAATGACCTTTGTTCCATCTTGTTGTCTGATAATTGCTGATGTTTTGTATCAGACTACAGTTACAGTGTTGGATGACTACCCATGCTGTGATGGAAGATCATTGGTACTGTGTTGGATGACTAACCATGCTGTGATGGAAGATCACTGGTACTGTGAAGGATGATTATGTGTATGTTTATTCATGGGGATGCCTATTTTGTTATTGCATTTAATTATGAATTTTATTTATTTGTGCATTGGCATTATTAATCAGATGTTGTTGTATCTTTTCAATTACTTTATTCTGATTCCCTGTACACGTACCTGAATTTCATCTGATCTGTCTAAATCTTTTCTTTTCTTGTTAGCCGCAGAAATATAATGAGATTCTCTCTGTTTTCTTATTCCTCTCTTCTTCTACGGCCCATGAGCAGTCGGCGTTGTTCTATTATCTCTATCATCTCTGTGCGGTTACACAAAGGTACCTATAAACTGTATATGTACCTTTGATGAGCCGTAGCTTCACCAGTGACCTCTAGTCCTCTGCTTTTCTTCTGTGTCAATAGGATTTTAATTATGTTTCTAATTTAATGTCTTTTTTTCATTTTCTGATTCAGTGTACTTCACCCTTAATTATGGCTACTAGGAAAACAAAAGTGAATGCTGCGTGTCGATTTTTCAATGAGGAATGGGGAGTAAAGTACTTCTTTGTGGAAACAAAGAATCAGAAAACCAGTTGCGTAAATATGCAGCGAAAGTGTTGCCGTTATGAAAGAGTACAATCTTCGGCGTCACTACGAAACAAAACATCTATCAACATATTAAAAGTTTTCTGGAAAGTTACGCTCTGGGAAATATGAGTTCATTAAACGTGGTTTTGAAACGCAAAGAAATCTCTTCACGAGAGAATTTTCTGAAAATGAATCTGTCACTCGTACAAGTTATAAAATAGTGCATAAGATGGAAGAACGAGGAAAGCCGTTTACTGATGACAACTTCATCAAAGAGTGTATGATCGAAGCAGCAAATGACTTGTGACCTGAGAAAGCCGATTTGTTTGGAACTATCAGCCTTTCTGCAAGTTCAGTTGTGCGGAAAACAGAAGAAATTGGAGAGAACATAGTGCTACATATACGTGAGAAAGCTAGGATCATGTTGTGGTATTCTCTGGCGCTGGATGAGTCTACTGACCTCTAGAGTACGTCACAACTTCTCGTGTTCATTCGTGGTGTCAATTTGGACATTCAGATAACGGAAGAGTTGGCGCCCGTTTGCAGCATGCATGGAACAGCAACTGGGAAAGACATTTTCGTGGAAGTGCAAACAATTTTGTAAGACTATAATCTTCAGCGGAATCAACTTCGAGGTGTTATAGTTGATGGAGGGGGAAAAAAAAATATAGCTGGAGTAAGGAAGGGTCTGGTGGGGCCGATCAGGACTCAGTTGGAAGATTTGCAAATTCCGGGCGCTCTGTTCATACACTGCTTCATACATCAGCAAGTACTCTATGGGAAGACTTAGATATTTCTTGTGTACTAAAACCAGTCTTTTCTGCTGTGAACTGCATTCAGGAACATGCACTCAATTACCGTCAGTTCCAGGCTTTTCTTGAAGAAATTGATTCTGAATTCTGTGACTTGCCTTATCAAAAATCAGTCAGGTGGCTCAGCTACGGTAAAGTCCTACTTCGTTTTTACAATCTCCGAAACGAAATAGATGTTTTCCTCACTGAAAAAAGATAGAGCTTATTCACAGCTGTCAGATCCTGCCTGGCTGTAAAAGTTGTCATTTTTGGTCGACATGAATGAACTGAACTTGAAACTTCAGGGAAAGGTTTACCTCGTCTGTGATCTCTACAGAACCATCAAAGGATTTCGGAGAAAGCTGTCATTGTTGGAAGCACAAATGGAAGGAGAAAACCTTTCTCATTTTCACTGTTTCAAAGAGTTTGGAGAGATTTTCAGATCTTGACAGAATTGAGAGTGACCTTCTTCTGTTCCAGAATCCATTTGATTGTAACCTTGATGATGTGCCAGTTGAACTACAGTTGGTGCTCGTTGATTTGCAAGCAAATGACTTGTTGAAAGAGAAGCATAGAGAAGGAACATTTGTTGAATTGTACCGCTGCTTACCTGATGTTGAGTTTCCGAAACTTAAGAAATTTGCCGCTGGTATGGCATCAGTGTTTGGAACAACTTATGTCTGTGAGCAAACATTTAAAAAAAATTAAGTCTGTGAAGGTAACCACATCGAACGCGATTGACTGATGAACATTTGAAAGCAATTCTCTTGATTGGATGCAGCAATTCCAAACCAAACACTGATGATATTTTGAAAGCCACACTTCAGTTTCACAAATCTCCCTAACCTCTTTTGCTGCTTAGTTTGTGAGATTTGGATATGTGCACATGTGCACATAAGGTCTGATGTAACTATCTTTTTGCTAACGTCGCCTTCTTTGATAACTCTGTTTAGTAAATAAATGTGTTGGTTGTCTTTGTTTTCTGTGTGCATTGCAAGCCCTTCCTATGATTAACTTAGTTTTTCGTCTTTTTCCCCAGAGCTTTCGTTCTAGCTTGCAATTATTGTTGAAGTTAACTGTATATCCTTTACAGGACGTTTGCAGTCAACACCTGCATTGTTTTCTGTTGTTGATGTCTTGGCAAGTTTACGTTCAGTAGTTTACTATTGCTTTCTGAACGACCGGCACCCATAACATAGCACAAAAACAAGTGCAACGTTGTCTGCTGCCAAATTGCGCACAGCTGTGTTTCGAACGCGGGTATACCGGATTATGAACCACGTTCGTAAGACCTTTGCCACGGAGACGGCGCAAGTATTGTACAGAATGACTATCCGGCCCGCGCTTGTAATTTTCTCAGCTTATCCGGCCCGCCGTGAAAAAAGTTTGGTGACCCCTGGTCTAGAGGAAGTAGATAGAAACCGTTGCCATGGATGGAATCTGTCTAGAGGAAGCAGATAGAGACCGATGCCATGGATGGAATCTGTCTAGAGGAAGTAGATAGAGACCATTGCCATGGATGGAATCTGTCTAGAGGAAGCAGATAGAGACCGTTGCCATGGATGGAATCTGTCTAGAGGAAGTAGATAGAGACCGTTGCCATGGATGGAATCTGTCTAGAGGAAGTAGATAGAGACCGTTGCCAGAGATGGAATCTGTCCAGAGGAAGTAGATAGAGACCGTTGCCATGGATGGAATCTGTCTAGAGGAAGCAGATAGAGACCGTTGCCATAGATGGAATCTGTCTAGAGGAAGCAGATAGAGACCGTTGCCATGGATGGAATCTGTCTAGAGGAAGCAGATAGAGACCGTTGCCATGGATGGAATCTGTCTAGAGGAAGTAGATAGAGACCGTTGCCATGGATGGAATCTGTCTAGAGGAAGTAGATAGAGACCGTTGCCATGGATGGAATCTGTCTAGAGGAAGTAGATATAGACCGTTGCCATGGATGAAATCTGTCTAGAGGAAGTAGGTAAATCCGTTGCCATGGATGGAATCTGTCTAGAGGAAGTAGATAGAGACCGTTGCCATGGATGGAATCTGTCTAGAGGAAGTAGATAGAAACCGTTGCCATGGATGGAATCTGTCTAGAGGAAGCAGATAGAAACCGTTGCCATGGATGGAATCTGTCTAGAGGAAGCAGGTAGAGACCGTTGCCTTGGGTGGAATCTGTCTAGAGGAAGCAGATAGAGACCGTTGCCATGGATGGAATCTGTCTAGAGGAAGCAGATAGAGACCGTTGCCATGGATGGAATCTGTCTAGAGGAATTAGATAGAGACTGTTGCCATGGATGGAATCTGTCTAGAGGAAGTAGATAGAGACCGTTGCCATGGATGGAATCTGTCTAGAGGAATTAGATAGAGACTGTTGCCATGGATGGAATCTGTCTAGAGGAAGTAGATAGAGACAGGTACCATGGATGGAATCTGTCTAGAGGAAGTAGATAGAGACCGTTGCCATGGATGGAATCAGTCTAGAAGAAGTAGATAGAGACCGTTGCCATGGATGGAATCTGTCTAGAGGAAGCAATCTGTACGCAAATACATGGTGAAGTTGAACACCTGACTTATGTGCTGCAGGAATAGATATGATACACTCACCTTGACAGTGGACCCAATAAGAAGAAGAAGTAGAAATAAGGCAGAGAGTTTTAGTTTGCATTGGAAAGTTTCTTATGCTGAAATAATTATCAAGTGCCTTGTCAGCTGGCGTAGGTGTTCATGTCTCTCCACAGATCTCAGTCTTTGGTGTTCTGGATCAGCTCTGCTGATGACATTTCTCCATGCCACCATCTCAGTCCATCCAGCATCATTTCTCTTGGTCTGCCTCTTGGTCTGCCACTCTTCCCCTTGATCTTTCCAGTCACCATGATGTTCTCCAATGTCTTTTTCAGGCAATCGTTGTGTTACTTTGGCCGACCAAGGAAATCATAACATTCGTCTCAGGAACCTCATCTCTATTGCTTCCAAGTTCTGCCTAATCTGTTCCTTTACATTCCTGATCTCACTACCGTATAGGAAAACTGGTTCTATATAGCATTTCAGCACTCTCTTGATATGACATAAAAAAATTAATTCTTTTCTACAGCCCCTACATGTGCCAGGATTTTTCAGTTGGTATTGGGAAGTTGCTCAAATCTACACTGAAGTTCTTGAAAACATTGTATTATTTGGCAACACAACAGCTATTCAGAAATATGCACTTGTTGGCAGTAGCCTGGGCATCTCAGGCTTTCATCACCATGATCAGGCTAATATGAGATGCACTGGACTTGTAGACCTGGCATTTTTCAGACCAAAATCTGAATTATTCGGTGGAGGTACATGATTTTTCTTCCTTTGATAGCTTAATTCTTAGAATATACGAGGGGATTTTAAATCAAAACCTTAAAAGTGCGAAACCCCGGGAAGGTTAACCCGATCAACAAATGCCCGCAGAAGTCAGATGTGTCGACCTAATGGCGCAAGAACGCAGCTCTGCAGTAAACAGGCACAGTGCAATCACGTCTGGAAAAAAAACCTTAGGATGAACGTAGAAGAAGAAGAAAAGTTCAATAGAAATTACAGTAACCATGTCATTGTCTTGTAACTGTCAATATTGTTGTTAAGGATGTCAAGAGTGTTAAGCATGTAAGATCATGGTGCAGACAAACACAGTGATCATAAAGGCAACTTAAAGATGGCTGTCCCACTTTTGGCATGCACTAAAGAGGAGCAGCATTCTGTTATCCATTTTGTTATCAATGAAGGGGTGAAACCTATAGACATTCAAATGAAGTCCAGTATGACGATGCATGCTTGTCAGTCCAGCAAGTGTATGAGTGGAGTAGGAAGTTTCAAAGGGTGTGACTTCTGTGACAGACTTTACAACCGGGTCAGACACGCCAAATAGTAACCCCAGAGTAGATTTTTCTACAGGAATACAAGCACTTTATCAGTACTGGAGGACTTGCATTGAATGCAATGGTGGCGATGTCACAGTGTGTGAATGAACAAGGGCTTACAAGTCTGGTAGAAATCATAAATCCAGTTTATTAAACATTTAGGTCGACAAAGACTCTGGATATTATACAAATGTGTGAACAGCCTGCCTTCTAGGGCTGAGTTCTCATGTAAACTAACTTGACCACCCACTACGTCACGACTTGAGCATCTCTCCTCTCGTTCGACCCCGATGCTCAATCGTGCTGTAGCTGTTTCCCACCTAAATACTACTAAAACCCGTACCTCTGTTACACCTCCCTATGTTTTTCTAAAGAATTTTTCCTATAAAGGAAAAATTCTTTACTCCCAACTCTCTTACTCTATTCCCTCTTTTTCCTTAACTCCCACATTTCCTCTAATCTTCCCCAAACCAACTCAAATTTGAGTATATATCATATCCTTTAACCCTTCTCCCGGTTATATTGTCAGCTAGTAACCCACTATATACTTCTTCTTCGATTCTACTTTGTACAATATATCATACCACGTATGGTAACTCTTTTAAACTAAACACTCCTTCTCCCCTTTTCTTTAGTTCTTACAGTTCCTTAACCTCCCTAAACTACCTTATGTTAAGCAAGCCAATCTATTTCCCCAAACTATATAGCCATCCACTATATATTTCTTCGTTTCTAACTCTTCATAAAAAAACCTATATTAATTACATATCAACAACAATTGAATCTGTATAACTATATACAATACATCATAACACATATGGTTGAAATAACCACTCCTTCTCTTCATAAGAAATCTGCTTAAGAATTCAAACGCTGTACCTTTCTGGTACCAACTCCCCATTGTCTTCAACAACACTACCAACTCTCTACTTTCAACCTGTAATCACTCTCACACAATAGAAAGACAAAGAATCGGTGGCCACCGGTATTCAAAAGAAGCAGTAGAACTCTTCCACACAAAGACCACACTCAGCTAAATCCCACACCCCCTTTACCAAACCATACTCCTTTACCCTCCTATGTCATTTGAGACTTTATGTAATAAAGTCTAAAATAATTATATCTCCTACAGTACCACTCATTATATAACAGTTTACGCTTCTATTTACAGCATCAAAAATACCAACCAAGTGTCTGTATATTACAGACACTACCACTTTTATAACTCTGAACCTTACCTCAATGTAATGTTAACCACAAAACACGTCCTGAGGACACAATTAAAAATCAAGACCTGTTCCAATACACATCACCTCACATAATATACCTCTCTTTTAATCTTGCCCCCTTACTGTCCATTTATTATGGGCACATCTACTCAAATCTCCAGTTGTTAATTTATGCCGTTATCAACAGCAACCATGTACTGCTCCTAACTCACGTCTGTGACTGCAGTCCGTATAACACGGACCCTCAAAACCCCATGTCATTTTGTTCCCAATGTACATTTCACACTTATTATTGTACTGTTATCTACAGTATCTAATCAAACATGGATTCAATTCATGTTTAATTATTTGTCTGGGGCAACACGTTACCCAGTATATCATGGCTCTTCTAAACCCCATGGAGGCTATGTTAAAAACTTTTCCCTCATTTACCCCACTGCTATATTCATTCATCTCCAATCTGGTTTTCAATTCATATATTTCTAATCAATGCTCATTTAACTAAATTTCTTAACAAGGTAACTTACTACCCAAAACAACTTATTAACGCTAAATAAAATCAAAACAGGACATTATACCCCCCAACTCATTTAAGGAAAAACACAGTTTAACAAGATAATACATGCATTTCATCAAATCAGAAGAAATATTCTATTTCTACCTATCACTATTGGTCTCTTTTACGGACCAATAGTTTGTACTCAAAAGTCTAGGAACACAATAATCCTATTCTAAACAGAGACAACAACAATCATTTTTCAGAACCAAATCAAGAAAAAAAAAACATATTATATATGAGGCATTGAAACTCAGATTCAATAAAACAAGTGTCTTCTCGCTAAAGAGAAGGTTTCCAAAAAAATAATTCACATAGCAGCAACATTGTCCTCCTATACTAACCAACGTACTACATACCTATTCACACAAGTCATGCCTATTTTGTTATAAAACAAAACAACTCAATGACAGGCATTAATGCCAAAATATATATATACATATATATATATACATATCTGTTACCTACAGACCAACATAACGCGGAACAATACTTGTTCCCCTCAAGCAAAATCACCACTCCACAATTGACCGTTCCATTTTCTGGAAGTCAAACATTGATTATCTCCCCTCACAATATTTTACAAAACTAACTCCTTACACATCACAATATTTGGAATATAATCACTGTAAACTACAGGTCAACTCATTTCACCTATTACTATCCCAATGTTATCTCAAAGTACCAGTGGTCATCTATCCAGTAATAGAACCTGTGACTTGGCACACCAATTGTTTCCCTTGGATTTATTCCAAGCATCACTACACTTGTTAATCATTATTACCGTTAACTACGGTATCTCCAGCCTCTTACGTCCAACAAAACTTTGTCTCTCACCAATACAACCAACTCTACTTTTAAGTTTCTCGTCTATCCGACGCAATTTACTAATCACATCATTACTTTCCAACATCTCACCACGACTACTCTAAGCTAATCCTCAGGTCTCTCCTAGCACTCTTGTATCGTGACGATAATCAAACTGGTCACCCTTATCGGAACACATTCTCCAACATTCATTCAACTAACGTTGTTTACCTCTGTACCTTTCACTCTTCGTCTTCTTTATCGGGATTCTTTCAGAACTGCAACTCACGCCACTTATAACTGACAGCAGACCTCACTTTTCTCGTTTCTCAGTATTAGGCATTCCTGCTTCGATATGTCTCTGTCAAGAATACTAAAAATGTTTTATGAAACGTCATTCAGAATGTTAACTCTCTTTCCGTCAACCTGTCATACAACTTCCCTAATTTCTTTCCAACGTCAGATATTCTAACGAAAAGACATCACAATTCTCTAATCACGTTCTTTCTATCTCTCAATTTTCGCATACTCTACGTTCCACGTTTTATCAAGTTCACTTATCAACCACTCTTCGCATATTCACACGGACAATGATACACAACCTCGCTCTCATCTCACGACTATTTTCGCATCGCGACAATGCTAACGTGTCCATACCATTACTTTAAAAAAAAACACAACTTAGACGCCAATTCAACATTCCAGCAATCACTAACCACAATCCAAGCGTATCGACCTCCTCTACACACCTTGACACAAGATATATCAGCGCACTATTACATTTTATCTATGTACTTCGCTTAGGCGACATCACCAAACCTCACTCCTACTTCACTCATCGCGACGAACACCTGTTTGTCTAGAACTATACTCACGTACGAACTAAACACCTCGTACATGCATGCTGTACTTAACACTTGCCAACAGCCTATCCATACTCGACGCACATATGTTTGTCTACATTTTTACAGCTACAAGAACAACGGATTATCAGACAAACTACTTCAACACTCAACAGGACTTTCACAATTCAACTGTTTACTTATTTCTACTTTTCTCACTCATCCTCTCTTTTTCAAAGGTCATAACGTAAGCATTTTCTCTCGCAAACTATAACTCTCTTACACAGTAACCAGCACTATCAACTATCTCTTATAACCAATTTCACTCCGACGAGCCACTAACCTCCTAACTATCATTCTATACTTCTCCACACAACAAGTTTCTCATATTTAATCAGCTCTTCCTTCTCCGCAAGCATGACGTAATTACTTCATCCCTCTCACCAAGAACTCGTATTCTTCAATCATCAACTTCTACAGTCTTTTACTCTTAATATTCTCGCGTTCAACTGGCTATTTCACACATGATATCCAATTCCTCCTCAATCTGTATCTCTTCACTAGACACTCTCGGCCCAGCCGTAAACAACACCACACCTACTTCTCAATCTACCAAACAAAACTATCTCAGACTTCATGTCACAGCTCTGAGTCGAACCATCCATACTTATTTTATCCCTCTCTCTACTAATTATGTGCTGAATCTACTCTACTTTAATCACTCCATTTATACATCACTCAACGTGACTAACTCTCTGTATCTATTCATTCTGGACAAAGGACTATTTTAATTTCTACTCTTCCTACATCGTCACTAAACACAATATATCTTAATTCTGTATTACGTATCCACGTAAAATCTCATTTGCCGTAACTCTCTATCCTCAACAACACCATCGCCACCCCTGTACCATGCGATGCTACCCCAACAAATTCATCTGCCTATTTTAGACAACTTATATATCTATATGCTCAAACCGCAGTTCTTCTCATAAGCCAAAACTATTTCATTTTCCTTCTTCACCCATGGAATTTTAACAGTTATAGAGTGTGTTCAAGTTAAATATTTCGTTGTCTCTCAATACATTAGTATGTCTTTCTCTAATTATGTCATCTTCACTATCTGTTGTTAAGCTGTTAAAGTACTCAGGTCTTAAGGTCATAAGGTCTTCTATTTTTCTTAAATCACTTTCTGTCGTTGAGTAAATTCCCGCTATCTGTCTACTATTATTCTTCTTCTTAAATGATTTCTTTCTATTTCCTTTATTTTCGTTGGTCTGCTCACTGTTTCCTATATACCTTACGTAACGTTTGTACTTCCCCATCTCGTCTTCAGATGACACACTGACAATAGTTCCTTCATCAGACCCATAGCCTACTGCAAACACGTCGACCCTATTCCCATAGTAATCTTTAGAACGTCTGATTTTCTTTCTCTTTCTCGGTCTTCGTCCCTTAGTCTTCCCTACTTTCTTGTCATATAAACTGGTATCTATTTCTAAAGAGTCATTAACCAAAACTCTGTCCGTCTGTCTACCAGTAACTACACCGTATGAGGGAACATCACGCTTCGATTCAGGATCTGCTCGTAGTGCAACTCTCTCACTCTCCGAATCATCAGTATTAATATCTGTTTCAGCATCACTATAATATTCGGCGGTAGTAATATCTTCTCCGTAACCTGAACTCTGACAGCTAATATTCCTACACCATTTGGGAATTAGTTTCATGTCTATACCTGAGGAACTTGACATGGCAGTACCTCTATTAACTATTATACTACTATTTCTTTCTTCAATACTTTTCCTCTTTGGCTTCCTTTCGTTCTTGGTTCTCGTCTGTCTATCTTTCTTAACTTCAACCGTGTCTCCCTTAGTCAAGTAAGTTAATTTTGACGGAGTCTCTATTAAGTCAGTTTGACTTCCCTTTGTTATCTTACTGGCTGGTTGTACCTGGACCTTTTTCTCCACTGTATCTACCTGAGTCTGCGTACTATTTTCCATCGTATTACCTGCCTGCGTCTGTGTATCTCGGTTTATTTTCTTTACTAATATCGTCGTCTTCTTTTCCTGTTCAATCCTAATATCGGCAAGTACTTTAGGGGTCGTTGAATTCTTATCTTTGGGTTCTATTCTGTCCTTCGATCCTGACTTCAAATACTGTCTTTGTCTCTTTTCAAACCAGTCGTTACGTCGTTTTCTAGCGGTTGCACTGTGAGAGGGCCAGTCCCATGATTTCCTTGAAAGGTTTCTCTCACTCCCATTTTTGTATTTATAACAGCTATACCAGTCCGACCTTTCACCATTACGTCTGTTCTTCTCACCGTCTTTTACTCTATATACATTAGGCCTTGGTTCGTCATAACCATATTGTCTTCTGTCTTTATTAAGCAATGGCTGTCTCCTGTTATTCTTTCCTACTCCATTACAGTCTACCATAATTCTATAAGGGTCTTGTCTAGTCGTTCTGTTCTTCAACGCTTCCACAAAATTCTCTACTTCAGTAATTGACACCTTTAATTCCCCTAACCATGTACTAACACGTTGTAATTCCACATACAAGTAATTCATATTAACTTCCTTTGAAATTTCTATCAACCTGAAACAATATTTCTACTTCTTCTTCTACATTTTCTTTGGTACCTGGAGAAAAAACTCGAAGTCCTGAACTCAGCCGAAATTATGCCTGATTCTCCACTGTGCTGTGATGGGTCTGTTATGCTGAAATATTTATACTTGTACAAGCAAACAAACAATCAATTCTTATTAATATCTAAATTAATTAACTAAAGGATGTTATCGTCCTCTTGAAATTCAATTATTTTCTATCTAATATCAAATATGTTACCCTTCTTCTTGTTGAGGTTATCTTTCCAACCGACAATGAAGTCCTTGGCGTCTATGTCTCTGTCTACTGAGTTTGAGAAACCCGGTACTCGAGTAAGGACCAAAAATGCTCAACTGGGCTCGATAGGCATGACTGTACTCCACAGGGCTCGATAGGGCACGACAAAACCTCACAGGCCTCGATAGGGCACGACAAAACTTCACAGGCCTCGATAGGGCACGACAAAACTTTACAGGCCTCGATAGGGCACGACAAAACTTCACAGGCCTCGATAGGGCACGACAAAACTTCACAGGCCTCGATAGGGCACGACAAAACTTTACAGGCCTCGATAGGGCACGACAAAACTTTACAGGCCTCGATAGGGCACGACAAAACTTTACAGGCCTCGATAGGGCACGACAAAACTTTACAGGCCTCGATAGGGCACGACAAAACTTTACAGGCCTCGATAGGGCAGTGAAGAATGGTTGAACGTATCAGCCACCCAAGGACGGGCTCTTGAAACACAGTAAGGAACGATCGAATGTATCAGCCACCCAAGGACGGGCTCTTGAAACACAGCAAAGCTCTGAGATGAGCTGAGAACGGCTCGATTTTAATGACTTAGTTTACTGGGCCATAGCTATCCAAACCATCACTGGACGACGGTGATAAAAAAAATCAGTATTTCAGCCGAACTTGATAAGGAGCTTCGGTCCAAACCAGAGTAGCGTCGTCCACATTCTGGAATTGAGCAGGGATAAAATTTGGTAACGTTCACTGATTGTCCAGAATAGCGTGGAGCAATCTTGTGGTGCTCTTCATACAACGAGATGACCTTCAGTTGTTCGAGTTGACAGTTGACCTTCACTTAACCAGCTGTTCTGTTAACAAATTTAGGATTCTTGATAGCAGAATTCCGAAGATAATTACAGACAACCACCCCTAGGCGGGCTTTTGATATTATACAAACGTGTGAACAGCCTGCCTTCTAGGGCTGAGTTCTCATGTAAACTAACTTGACCACCCACTACGTCACGACTTGAGCATCTCTCCTCTCGTTCGACCCCGATGCTCAATCGTGCTGTAGCTGTTTCCCACCTAAATACTACTAAAACCCGTACCTCTGTTACAGCGACATCGAAAAATCATACATTTGTTCATTACTTTTTTAGAATATATTCACTCAAAATACATTTAAGGTTTTCATTTGAAGCCACCTCATACATGTAAGAGGATGTTTGTGTATCCTTATGTTTGGGCGCAGGGAGGCTGTGTGGTCTCGAGGTATGGTGTCCGCCTCAAGTGCTGGAGGTCCCGGGTTCAAGCCCCAGTGAGGACCGGGACTTTTTCATATGGACCTCAAGTAATAAAATTTCCCCCGGTCTCTGGGTATTGAGATTGGACACCCGTGTGTATTGTTGCGCACGTAAAAAAAAATCCCTTGGCAGTGGAAATCGAAAAAGAGTAGCCTAACGGCGCTGCCCGGGCAAAATTTTGAGTTAAAAATCTACCCAAAGTATTTCAGGATCCTCAGGATCCTCGCCGGTGCTACGGAGTTCGTGCACTGAGCTGAGTTTCTCCAGACTCAGGTTTGAGTTAGGAGGAGAACAGAGCACTTATGGGTTACACCCGTGTGCCGTGATGTTGATCCATCGACTAAACTAAACTAAACTAAACTATGTTTGGGCTACAATTTAAGGACAATGTGAGGAAATTTCAATTCTCATGTTTACAAAAAAAAAATGTTTCTGTCTGGGCACTTCCTGTGCTGCTGATAATGATAATCATCATGTGTCAAGTATTTTTTAGAAGTTCACTCTCACCACAACCAACTGGAAAGACACTCAATCCTTCACCAGTTCCCCTGCCTTGTGCATTCATGTCCATGGTATCTTTAGTGCCCTGTGTCCACCATTGAAACACGGAGAATATGAAATAGACCAATGTTGTATGTTAACAGTGATCACAGATTGATTACAGGCACATTGAAGGTAAAGTTAAAGAAAGTCAAGTATACACCAGGAAACACTGACATTGGAAAACTAAATATGATCTATGTACATTGAAAAATGACAAGACAATACAAGACAATTTTAACATAGAAGTGAAAAAACAGATTTGATATATTGCTTGATCTAGAGATCTTATTTCAGAATGTGGATGATCAATGGGAAATGTTGAAGAATTAAATCAGTTCCAAAATGAAATAAAGTAGGTTGTAAGAAATGAATGACTGAAGAAATTTTACAACTAATGGAAACAAGAAGACACAACAAAAATGATCCTCTTAGCCAACAAAAGGCTAACAAAACCCTCGTCATACTGAAACCTGACAAAGGGAGCAGTACAGTACTGATGGACATGTCAGACTACCAGAGAAAAATGGATGTAATATTGTCAGATGAATCAAAATTCAGGATAGATCAAAAAGTAAACAAGTCGGAGGACCTGGATGCTATAATGAGGAAAGAGATCCAGTCACTTGTGAATGCGGGACTCATCAGTGAGGCCACTGCAAAAACGCTCACACCACGTGGCTCGCACACTCCTCAGATGTACGGTCTACCCAAACTTCACAAGCCCAGCATCCCGCTAAGACCTATCCTGTCCATGGTTAACTCTGCACAACACCGAATGGCGAGATGGCTAGCCGAAATGTTAAAGCCAGTACGACAGTCCTTCGATCCAAAAATACTCAGAGATACATTCCAACTGGTGGAATTATTGGATACTATGGACATAAATAACAAACACATGGCATCCATGGATATAGCCTCACTATTCACTAACGTTCCGTTAGAGGAGACAGTGAAAATAATAAGGGAACGCATTGAAGACAAACAACTAAAATTAGGCATACCAACACCTATTCTGGAGAGGCTACTACTACTATGTACCGCCAACATACAATTCAATTTTCTAACTAAGTCATACCGCCAAATTGACGGAGTGGCCATGGGGAGTCCTCTTGGTCCTATTCTAGCGGACATCTTCATGGCACATTTAGAAGAAAAGAGATCCTCAGACATCAACAACTTGGCCTTTTACCGTCGTTATGTGGACGATATACTAATTATCACTACAGACGAGCTACAAGCAACATCGTTTCAGGCCACAATGAACAAGACGCATAAAAACATCTCTCTATCTATGGAACACGAACACAACGAAGCGTTACCGTTCCTAGATATTCTAATGAGACGTAGAGCAGACGGCACAATTCAAAGATCGGTGTATCGCAAAGGAACATGGACTGGCCAATACCTAAATTTTCAGAGCTTCACACCTGTCCAGTACAAACGGGGCTTAGTACGGACCTTATTTGACCGTGCTAGAAAGATATGCACCCAGGACACACTGACAGAGGAATTTGAAACTCTGAAGAATGTCTTAAACCTGAATGGGTACTCCACAGGATTTATAAAGCGCCACTGCCAACAGCCCAAACCCAAAGCAGACGTAACTACAGTCCCTAAACTCAAGGTATTCATCCAGCTAACCTTTCGAGGGGATGACGTAATGCAACGTCTACAAGACCGGCTTACTACAGCAGTAGGCCGAACATTCTGTGCGGCAACTCCAGTCATTAGATATAAAACCGTACCGATTCCTACACCAGCAGTCAAAGAGCCTGTTCCTCTGTACGCCACAAACAATTGTATTTACCAATTCACATATAGATGCCAGGCCATTTACATTGGTAGAACAGAGAGACAGCTTAACAAACGGGTGTCAGAACACATACCTCAATGGGTCAACAAGATACAACACACAGTAGATGCTAGCCTCGTGGGGTTGACACACCGGAAGCTCCCGGCGTCTTCAATCGGGAGGCACATCGTCGAAAGTGGCCATGTGGTGGACAGAGACACTGCATTTCGCGTGTTCTTTAACACACAAAATACTCGCTTGTTAAAATTTACAGAAGCAATTATGATCTATCAACGCAAGCCAGAATTGTGCAAACAGAAAGACATGTTAGTCAGCTTAAAATTACCGTGGTAGATAAGTGACATTACTGTGCGAATATGTGTATATTTCAACTTGAAGGATTTATCTAGTTAATTCACGTAAGTTGTGTGATTTCTGCAGTATATACCTGACGAGATGCAGCGAAATATGCCAGGCAATAAATCGTGCAATTTATTGCTTGTGTCTTCGTTATTCAAAAATTATCCTGCCAAATATGAAGAAATTCACAGAAAAGTCAGAACATTATGTAAGGAAGCAAAGGAAGCATGGCTTGAGAAAAATTGCATAGAAATTGAAAAAAACAACACAACAGTAAACAAACCAAATTAATGCACAATCTTTACTTTTATTTCGTTGATCTGTGCTTTGGGCGTTCAGAAAGTAATGGCAAATTATTGAACATAAACTTGCCCAGGAATCACAAACAGCCAAAAAATGCTGGAGTTGACTGCTATGTCCTGTAAAGGATATGCAACTAACTTTTATTAAAATGATCCTCAGTGTTCAGATCTGGTAACATGTCATATTTTCCCATCTCATGACCTTCTGTATTCTAAGTAACAGTGATTTTAGTGGCAGACTGTGGTGTTGACATTCTGGCAGCAGCCTTATGCGTGTATGCCTGTGCATACTCTTAGTTTGTTGAAACTGCTGTTTGTTCCACTTTTCAATTGGGACAGTGAGGAGCGTTTTGTGTGATATTCACTGGCACAGGAATGGAACATTATGGGGTGACCCTTTTTATTTTCCCACTATCCTTCTACTTTTGTTCGCTTGAAATTTGTCTCTGACTGCAATGTTATTTTTTGTATCATTGAGGTGAGTTTCTTGCAAGCAACATACACTTACTTGCTCTTGATTCAAGATGTTTTCTAGCTCTATTTTTGTTGTTGCTGACTTCCTCTTCATTCCAATGCATTATTTTCAATCTTTGTTTGGTATGGCAAGACGGTCTATTGTCAGGTCCCCTGGCTTCACAGGACATCTGAAAAGGGCCTCTGGTAATTATGGTTGGACTCTTTCATACATAGGGCTCAGAACTGCACCTGCCTGGGGGTCCCTAGCCATGTGAGCATCATAACATTTAGAAGTAATCGACAAATTTCATTGCGTAATTGCGTGGCATCCTGATTTCTGTGGTGCGCCTCCTGGCTGGTTGCCTCCGTCTTCAGAAACTTTTCTTTACTAGAGCAGACTGTGGTCTTACTTGAGTTTAGATGTGTATGCATGTACATATGTGTCTGTGCATGTATGTACATACATACATATCTAAAGCATTCTGGTGTTTTTTATGGCACCAGACTTTCCGCCACCCCTTCTTCTGTTAGTTAAAAAGTTCCGCCACCACGTGAAGGCCAGGAGTTGGACTTTTTCTGCCAGAGGTGATGAATGAACAAGCCATGGGGTATTTTGCAAGGTTGGGTGCTCACCCCAACTCTGCGTCCCCCCCTCCCCCATCCGCAGCTATATAACAGCAATTTGGAACCATTTTCCCACTGTGCTTCTGTTCACACAGCCTGAGGTTCTTGTAAGGTATGTACAGGAGTTTCGGCTTGTTGTTTCTCCTCAGATCTTAACATACTTTTGTGTTTCATGTTATCTAGAAAAGAGCCAAAATGATTGGAGCTGGAGAATCAGATTTACAGCCATGCAGTCCCTGGGTAGGATTTGTCGCAGTCTGAAAGCTGATCGAACACGGGAAGGTCTGAGAAGTATTGCCTGGAGTGCACTGCTCAAGGCTAATTCAAAAGAGAAAGACTGGCGAGTGACAGAAGCCCTAAAAGTTTCACAGGTAAAGTAAGTTGACTCATTTGCTATATGCAAAAAAAGAAAAATAGTTAAACACATCTCAAAGGTCTGTGTCCGACTTTGGGCATATTGACATTTGTGTAAGGTTGCAAAATAATAATAGAAAATTATCAGATTCTACATGAATGGTCAGATTATGTGAAAAACCTTTATGATGATAACAAAGATGAACAGTATGATATTCGATTTAATAATGAAGGACCACCAATTTTGAAGATGGGGTTCAGAATGTTCTTAAAAATATGAAGCTGGCAAGACCCCCGGTTCAGATAACATCACAAGAGAAATGATTAAAGCTTTAGAAGAATATGGAAGAGATCAAGTCACCAGACTGCTGAACACATTATATGATACCGGAGATATACCTTCTGAATTATGTAATTCTGTATTTATTGCAATTCCAAAGAAATCAGGAGCCTTGGAATCTGATCAACATAGAATAATTAGTATAATGAGTCACATCACGAAGATTATGCTACGAATTATCATGCAAAGAGGAAGAAAGTACAGCCTGAAATAGGGGAAGAACAATGTACTAGTAGGTTTGTAGAAGGAAAGGGTAAAGTAAATGCTGCGTATATGCTGCGATCAGTTATTGAAAGTTCTATAGAAGTAAACAAAGATATACATCTTTGCTTTATTGACTACACAAAGCTTTCGATAGAGTAAGACATGTCAACATGATGGATATGCTTGCAGATCTACAAATTGATGGGAAAGACATTAGACCTATAAAAACATATATTGGAAACAACAAGCTGCCATAAGAATTGATAATGAAGTGGGACAATATCAGCCTATTAAGAGAGGTGTGAGACAGGGATGTGTAATGTCTCCAGATCTTTTTGTCCTATACAGTGAAAATATTTTCAGAAATGTAGAATATATATATAGATATGGAATCATCATTGGAGGACGAAACATCAATAACATTAGATATGCAGATGACACAGTATTGATTGCAGACAATGAGCAAGATCTGCAAGTATTAGTAGATGCGGTTGTTGCACACAGTGAACAACTGGGGTTAGAATTAAATTGTAAAAAGACAGATTATGGTCGTCACTAGGAAGAAAGAAATACCACAATGTAATACACAAGTAAATGGGAATATTCTTCAACAAGTGAATCGGTACAATTATTTAGGAACAGTCATAACATCTGATGGGCGATGCCTTGAAGAGATTAGAACAAGAATCGCCATGGCGAAAGTAGCCTTTAGCAAAATGAAAAACATACTGACCAATAAAAAGATGTCAATTGAAATGAGAAAAAGATTGTTGAGGTGCTCCATAGAGCTTGTACTTTTGTATGGATGTGAAACTTGGACAATGAGCAGTCAAGCTGAAAAACATCTGATGGCTGTAGAAATGTGGTTTCTGAGGAGAATGCAAAGAATACCATGAACAGACAGAAAAACCAAAGATCAAGTATTACAAGAAACAAATGAAATTCATAAATTAATTAGAGAAATTAGACGTAGACAGTCAACATTTTTTGGACATGTTATGAGAAGAAATGAATTGGAGAACTTGGTGACAACTGGCAAGATCAAAGGGAACAGACCAAGGGGAAGACTGAGAAGTAAATACCTGGATGGCTTGGCCACATGGCATAGTCGAGACAGGAACACAGAGCTGATCCACGACTCGGGTGATTGAGTGAGATGGCAAAACATGACTGCCCACGCTTTCCGGCATGGCACATACATGATGGATGGTGAGGTTTACATTCTCTAGGCTGGTTATAGGTTCTATATAGTACTTTTAAACCCAGAAAGCTAAACCCGGTCAAGAAATGCCAGCAGAAGTCGGATGTGTCTGCCTAAAGGAGCAATATTGCAACTCTGCTGTAAACAAGCACAGTGCATTTACGTCTGAGCGAGAGTCGAATTTCCTTCAAAACACCTGGGAAGCTTAACCCAGTCAACAAATGTCCACAGAAGTCAGATGTGTCAGCCTAAAGGCGCGGCTCTGCTGTAAACAGACACATCACGTTCAAAAAAACTCTCCGGATGAACGCAGAAGAAGAAGTACTTTTAACACTTTTTTCTCACTACTTTGGTGTGATTTATATTCATACTATTTCTGCTGCATGTTGAACTCAGCTTATTAATATGATATTGAAGTATAACGGTTATAAAAATCATCTCTCTCCAAACAACAGATGTACACAGACAGCAGCAGCTTCTTAGACCCATCCCTACAAGAACATCCTATCTCTCTCGGCCAGCGTGTTGCCATTGGGCTGTCCACAGCATATTTGCCACCCATCCCCCCACCAGGCATGCAGACTCCAAGGGTAAGGGTTCCTCACCGGACTCATTCAGCAGTCCATGTGATGCCTGGAGCTAACCCAGCAGAAGCTAGACCCCTGCGAATGTCCCCGAAGTAAGAATCCGGTTTACTTTCTGTCTTTCTTTCAGTTTATTCATTCTTCACTTCTGTGTTTCATTCTTCCATTCTGTCTTTCTTTCATTATTCCCTTCTGTCTTTCTTTCAGTTCTTTCTTTTATTCTTTCTGTCTTTCTTTTGGTTCTTTCTTATTTTCTTTCTTTCTTTGTTTCTTTCTCTTAGTTCTTTCTTTCTTCTTTGTGACTTTCTTTCAATATTATCTTCACTAAACATCTCTTCATGGACAAGAAAAGAATGATCAAATCAACCAGAAAGCGGAGGTGGAATAGATAGGAACGCACATTCTTAAACATCCAGTATGCTAATGCCGAGGTAAGGGATTCAACCCCAACACCGGACAGTTGGACTAAAATGCTGATTTCTCGTCCTTGACTTGGAGACGTAAATTACAAGTACCTCTGAAATCGGAGTGGGTTCGCCTGATGGCAAGGGACACTGATAATAGGGAAAACTAATCCACACGCAAAAATCGCATTAAAAAAAAAAGGCTTGAGTTTAAAGCAAGTGAGCGCAGAACAAAAAATCAGAAAGCCACCAAATTCAGCTAAAGATGGTTACCACCTTATAGAAAGACCGGAATAAATAATTATTCTGCATCTCAGGACAATTCACAACAGATTATAGTACCATACAGTGTAGGACAGTGTGGTGGGGGGGGGGGGGGGTCTTGAACCTGAGGAATTAAGGCCACCTAGCTAGTGCAGTCGCCGTGAACTGCAGGTGAATGTTTTCATGCAAACTACAGAATGTAAAGAAAAAGAAAAAGAATATTTTCGGCGAAGCGTGTTTTTGTGAATGGGTAAACACATGGCATGCGTCATGGTGACTGCGCATGCGCGAATCGATCGGCATGGCATGTTTGTAAATCACAAACAGCTAACACAGGCTATGGTTGATTGCCATGTTCTATAAAGGAATGCAACTAAGTGTTTACAATGTTTAACTGATTCAATGTCAAACAAAAACTAGGTCTGGACCAAACATGGCACACAAGCAAATGAACAAGTATTATAATGTACATTTCCATCTACTGAGCATTAAAACTGTGGAAGATACGGAAAAACAAAACAAATAACATGATGACTCTAGTAAGGTGATATATCATCCTTCTGTCAAATGGGAGGTCACATTTGGCGACATATTATCCTTTGGCACGAATCAGTGAAGGTCACCCATTTCATCATGGCTACTGGTAGGTCAGCATGGCTGAATAGATAAGAATGGGCATACTTAAACATCCGGTGTGTGGATGCCGAGGAAAGGAATTCAACCCCTACACTGGACTAAAATGTTGACTTATCGTTCTTGACTTGGGAATGTAAATTACAAGTACCTCTGAAGTCGGAGTGGGCATCACCTGATGGTGATGGACACTGTTAATAGAGAAAACTAATTCACACGCACAATTCAGTCCAGCACTACTAGAAGTAGCTTGTACAGATTATGCTTGAGTTCCAAGCAAGTGAGCGGGAAAAAATTAAAAAATGAGGGTCACTTGCCATCAGGCTGGCTGAAAACCTGGACAGTTTACCTCTGCATTTAGTTATGATGATGACTCAGAATTCTATTTTAAAATAGCGGCTATCTGAGGTAGAAGCAGTTGCAGTTGACATGTAATGATTGGTTCTTTTTCAGACAAGAAGCAGGCATAATGTCAGCTTTACATGAACCAATCCCAGACTACGCCAGCAGGAAGAGTTTTGACTTGCGAAGGATCATAGACACTCAGGTAGCATTCTTTTGTCTTTCATCTCCCAATAGATAGTCGCTCCACCATGTCAAGCTAAGCCCTTTTTAGTTAGTTGCATATCCATTACAGGACATAGCAGTCAACCCCAGTATTCTTTGACTGTTTGTGATTTCTTGGCAAGTAAACTGTCTTGTTTACTCATCTTTTGTCCGAGGGAATAGAAACAATGCTGCCCTGCTATAGCAAAGCGCATGAGTGAGTTAACACACATACATGTTTGTGTGTGTCTTGAAAAATATGTTCTTATTGTTATGTTTTTTGTAACAATTCACAAAATATGATGACAAAGGTGAGGACAGGCATGCCTCAAACAGAGTGGCAGGCTTCAACAATAAGAAATAGAGAGAATCTGTTGGATTCTCCCCCTCCCCCAGGACATGCTGGTGTTGTCCTTTTGGGGACTGTGTGTATGGTGCAGAACAGATAATCATGACCCGGAGAGAATGTTGCTGCAGGGAGCGATCAGAGGATCTGGCTGACACTCAGGACTCAGAGGAAAGGCCACACAGACACATAATCAGACTACAACTTTTCTTAGTGAGTGCGACATGATTCATAAATCATTGCCATATGATTCCACAGGAAAGATTCATGCTCTCGAACATTTTACTTTACTTTGTTTGTTGGTGTTGCGATCAAAATCACCATGCTGACTATTTCCCTTTAAGTCACAAAACAGAAAAGAAACAATAAGGAAATATAGTTATCATCATCATCTTCCACTTTTGCCGTCAAGCTTTGTGGGGAGGAATAGTTTACGTTCCAGCGCCCCATGGGTGGTACTGGAATAGTGTCATTCCGTGTGATTGTACAATGTCTTTGATATTGTCAGTTAATTTTCTTCTCTGGCGTCCTCTTGCTGTCGTAGCAAATGTTTTTTGATGTAGGGCCATTGCTGGTAGTTGATGGTGTAGCTTTCTAGCGAGATGACCCAACCATTTGATCATCTGTCTTTCAATAAGTGTGGCACATGGTGTTGATCTCACTGTCTGTCCGATAACATTTCTTTCTCAGATAGTTAAGTTGGCAGCTCTATACAAACATCTCACCTCACAGGTGTTGATTTTGCGTAAGGGTGATTTAGATATAGTTAACAAAGTGTACAAAGATTTCATGTTGTTGTCTTTTTCTTATGAAATTAGCTATTCTTGTTTTTTTCCCCCCTCTGTTATTTTCAGTGGGAAAAGGAACTCAGTGCAAGGCTAGAAGAGGAACAGAAAGAAGAAATGAAAGCCATGAAAGAAAGACAACAACAGAAGCAGTTTGCTGCATCACGGCAGAGGAAGAATCGGAAGAAATCTCCAGCATGCCCACCTGCCCAAGAAAAAGAGGTGGATTGTGAATCCACCAAAGCGTGAATGGAACAAAAGCTTAGGACCAAAAGATGAGGAGAATGTGGGTGAGAGGTGTTGGTGTTCACTTGGGCTCACAAGTTACGAGGGGGCTTCAAATAAAAACCTTAAAAGTGTGATCAAAATTACAGTAACCATGCCATTGTCTTGTAACCTGTCAATATTGATGTTAAGGAAGTCAAGAGCGTTAAGCATGTGACATCACGGTAGAGACGAACGGTCACGTCATAAGGACAGTTTAAAGATGGTCGTCCCACTTTTGTCATGCACCAAAGAAGAGGAGCAGCGTTCTGTTATCCATTTTTTGGTCAGTGAAGGGGTGAAACCTTTAGAAATTAATCAGCGAATGAAGGTCCAGTATGGTGATGCATGCCTATCAGTCCAGCAAGTGTAAGAGTGGAGTAGGAAGTTTCAAAAGGGCATGACTTCTGTGACAGACTGTTCACGACTGGGTCAGGCAAACTGAGTAGCAATCCCAAAAAATTTTTTCCACAGGAATCCAAGCACTCTATCAGTACTGGAGGACTTGTGCTGAACACAGTGGTGACTATGTCAACAAATTATACATTTGTTCTTTACTTTTTCAGAATATATTCAATCCCAAAAAACATTTAAGATTTCCATTTGAAGCCCCCTGGTTTGACCCCAACATATGGATAGGAATATTTGCAATTTGTTTCTGATTATGTAACATATATCAGTGATTTCTTTGGTAGTGGAATTAGATGCCCAGTCAAGAGTAGACAACATGGCACATGCATAATAGAATGGCACAGTCATGAGTAGACAACATGGTACTGAGATAATAGAATGGCACGGCCATAATAGAATGGCGCAGTCAAGAGTAAACAACATGGCATTAAGATAATAGAATGACACAGACAATCTCAGCAGTATTGAGATAACAGAATGGCACAGTCATGAGTAGATAACATGGCATTAAGATAATAGAATGGCACAGACAATCTCAGCAGCATTAAGATAACAGAATGGCACAGTCATGAGTAGATAACATGGCACTGAGATAATAGAATGGCACAGACAATCTCAGCAGCATTAAGATAACAGAATGGCGCAGTCATGAGTAGATAGCATGGCACTGAGATAATAGAATGGCACAGACAATCTCAGCAGCATTAAGATAACAGAATGGCACAGTCATGAGTAGATAACATGGCACTGAGATAATAGAATGGCACAGACAATCTCAGCAGCATTAAGATAACAGAATGGCGCAGTCATGAGTAGATAACATGGCACTGAGATAATAGAATGGCACAGACAATCTCAGCAGCATTAAGATAACAGAATGGCACAGTCATGAGTAGATAACATGGCACTGAGATAATAGAATGGCACAGACAATCTCAGCAGCATTAAGATAACAGAATGGCACAGTCATGAGTAGATAACATGGCATTAATATAATAGAATGGCACAGACAATCTCAGCAGCATTGAGATAACAGAATGGCACAGTCATGAGTAGATAACATGGCACTGAGATAATAGAATGGCACAGACAATCTCAGCAGCATTAAGATAACAGAATGGCGCAGTCAAGAGTAAACAACATGGCATTTGAGATAATAGAATGGCAGTCAGAGTAAACAACATGGCACTGAGATAACAGAATGACACAGTCAAGAGTAGACAACATGGCACAGAGATAATAGAATGACACAGACAACATGGTACTGAGATAATAGAATGACACAGACAATATGGTACTGAGATAATAGAATGACACAGTCAAGAGTAGACAACATGGCACAGAGATAATAGAATGACACAGACAACATGGTACTGAGATAACAGAATGACAGAGTCAAGAGTAGACAACACGGCACAGAGATAATAGAATAGCAGTCAAGAGTAGACAACATGGCAGAGCGACAATAGAATGGCACAGACAATCTCAGCAGCATTGAAATAACAGAATGGCAGTCAAGAGAAAACAAGGCACTGAGACAATAGAATGACACAAACAAGAGTAGACAACTCATCAACAACGAGATAACAGAATGGCACAGTCAAGTGTAGACAGCTCATTAGTATGGGGGGACATGAATAAAACACACCAGAAACAAACACCAAAATGTACTGTCCTCGTTTTACTATACACAAAATGTTCTCCAAAAACACAAATTCATAAAATGAACAGCATAGTTTTGCACCAATTACAAATCTGGATAGCACACAGCACATTCATGAGATAATGTGTTTTCCAGAGGTAGATTCTATGTACAGTCACACGTTGAAACAAGGTGTGAATTTTCTCTCATTTCATCAAGGAGTTGAATGGATTCTCGTGTCTTTGTGTGATGAGGTATCTATTACTGTCACTCAACCTTCAATGACCATTTGTAAAATTATATGTACATCTGATTGTGAATCAATAATAAAACATTAAATTTTTTTGGGTGTTCGCCTGCTTACTCAAGCGTAGTTCATAGGTGTGCTACTACTTCTAGTGCACTGGACTAATTTTTGTGTGTGGATTAGTTTTTCCTATTATCAGTGTCCCCCCGACATGAGGCAAACCCACCCTGACTTCTGAGGTGCTTTTAATGTACATCCCCAAGTTAAGGATCAGAAATCAACATTTGAGTCCAACTGACCAGTTTAGAGGTTGAACCCACTACCTTGGCATCAGCACATCAGAATTTCAAGAGTGAGCAACATTATCCATTCGGCCTTGCTGACCTCCGAAAATAAAAAGAAACAAAAACTTGATCTGCTAACCCCGGTATTGGACAGTGTAATTAGAATCTGACTGTTCAAAAAACGTAACTAGGAATCTTGACAAAAGAAAGAAACCACAGATATAGGGTGTATTTTTAATGACTGTGCAGTGTTTGAACATATTGCCAGTCCAAATTGTGTATTCACCTTCTGTAAAGTTCATGCAACATAATAGGTAAATACAAAACTTGGACCAGCAATATTTTCAAACACTGCACAGTCATTAAAAATACACTCTGCACAAGTGAGCATTTTCACTAAAGTCTGTATCATCGGACCAAAACACCAGCTGGATAAAGTGAGGTACTATCACAATCCCATAAAAGTAACCCAGTGAATGTGTTAATTCCTTTCGGTCATGCATCCAAGTTTTATTTAAAGTGTTCATTCAGATTCCAGCATTTGTCTGGCATTAACATGTCCCAGTCATTACTTAATATACTCCAAACTGGGTATGAATTTAACATGTCCCAGACAGTCCATTCCTTACTATACTGCAAACTAGTTACAAAATTAACACGTCCTAGATAGTCATTACTTAATTTACTCTGCACTAATTATGAATTTAACATGTCCCAGAGGTTATTTAACCCAATTTATTCTGGTTATGGATTTGGTCTGGGATCTTCTCCCAGTTATGCCATATGGCCAAGCCATCCAGGTGATTACTGTCTTTCCCCAATTATTTTGCCAGTTTTCAAGTTGATTTCTCTTCATAAAATTCCCAAAACATCTTGGCTGTCTGTCTAATTTCTCTAACCAATTCAAGTTTTTCATTTGTTTCTTGAAGAAATCCCTCATTAATTTTTCTCACCATCCATAGTATTCTTTGCATTTTCCTCAGAAGCCAGATTCCGACTGCCATTAGATGTTTCTCAGCTTACTGCCTATGCTTTACATGCATACAACAAGACAGGTATGCTTGTGAAACATGGACAATATTTTATGTGGCGACAGGAAGTGACTGAGTAAATCAAGTTACGTACCAATGAACAAGAAGTTGATTACAATTCTTTAGAGTTAATACACAAAAACAAATGATTTGAACTGAAATACTAATGTGACAGGTGAAATTCTGGTCCCAGATTCCAACAACCAAACAACGTGCTGGGTATGCGTCAAAAGGAGTATGAACACAATTTGCATACTGCGATCGAATCACAGCTGCGGACGATTTGGAAGCAGGTCACCTTGCGTTGGTTTCCATATAAAGATATGAGTGCCGGTTGTTCAGATAACAATAGCAACCTATTGAATGTAAATTTGGCAAGAAACCACAAATAGCAGAAAAAAAAAAAAGTGACACCCTGTAAAGGATATGCAACTAACAACATGAATGGCTGATGTGATAGTGCAGTTAACAGGAAGCCACACTGATGACAGCAAAAACACGGCCAAACAGTGTTTTTGCTTGCTAATATAGAAAAACCTGGCCATCTATTCCTCTGTGCATTCAGGCCTACAAAATGTGACGTTTCTGTCACATTACAGACCATTAATTGGTTCCTGCTTCGGGATATATTATTTAATAACATAACACACCTTGCTAACATGTTCCCTGTCACATGCAGTGACAATTTACTTTTAGTTGGTTACTGATGTCTTTATCACTGAATGAAAGCAAGAGAGTGCTGGAATGCTATATAGAACCTGTTTTGCTGTATGGCAGTGAAACATGGAAATTAAATGAACAAATTAGGAAGAACTTACAAGTAACAGAGATGATACTGAGACGAATGTTGCAAATTCATAGGACTGCCTGAGTAACTAACAATGATTGCCTGAAGAAGCTAATGAAACTAGAATATTATATACAACAATAAGAAAGAGACAAACAGCTTTCGTTGGTCATGTGAATAGAACAGAGGCATTGGAGAACATTATGACAATTGGAAAGATCAAGGGAAGAGAGGCAGTGACTGACCAAGAGAAATGATGCTGGATGGATTGAGATGGCCTGGAAGAATATTATCAGAGTTTATTCAGAACACCAAAGAACGAGATCTGTGGAGAGACATGAAGGCCTATGCCAGCTGGCAGGGCACATTATGATGATGAATGTGTCGTTTGATTCTCTTCTACCCTGAGGTGTATGGAGGTATCCATGCCAGACAAAAGAGACTCAATATGGCACCCCTATACCACTTCTGGATGTCTGGTGGGTTAAGTGTCTGAACTGAGGGATACACATCACTTGTCTGGGCTGATCCGATCCGATATGCTGAGGGATACACATCACTTGTCTGGGCTGATCCGATCCGATATGCTGAGGGATACACATCACTTGTCTGGGCTGATCCGATCCGATATGTTGAGGGGTACACATCACTTGTCTGGGCTGATCCGATCCGATATGTTGAGGGGTACACATCACTTGTCTGGGCTGATCCGATCCGATATGCTGAGGGATACACATCACTTGTCTGGGCTGATCCGATCCGATATGCTGAGGGATACACATCACTTGTCTGGGCTGATCCGATCCGATATGCTGAGGGATACACATCACTTGTCTGGGCTGATCCGATCCGATATGCTGAGGGATACACATCACTTGTCTGGGCTGATCCGATCCGATATGCTGAGGGATACACATCACTTGTCTGGGCTGATCCGATCCGATATGTTGTGGGATACACATCACTTGTCTGGGCTGATCCGATCCGATATGCTGAGGGATACACATCACTTGTCTGGGCTGATCCGATCCGATATGCTGAGGGATACACATCACTTGTCTGGGCTGATCCGATCCGATATGTTGAGGGATACACATCACTTGTCTGGGCTGATCCGATCCGATATGCTGAGGGATACACATCACTTGTCTGGGCTGATCCGATCCGATATGCTGAGGGATATACATCACTTGTCTGGGCTGATCCGATCCGATATGCTGAGGGATACACATCACTTGTCTGGGCTGATCCGATCCGATATGTTGAGGGATACACATCACTTGTCTGGGCTGATCCGATCCGATATGCTGAGGGATACACATCACTTGTCTGGGCTGATCCGATCCGATATGCTGAGGGATACACATCACTTGTCTGGGCTGATCCGATCCGATATGCTGAGGGATACACATCACTTGTCTGGGCTGATCCGATCCGATATGCTGAGGGATACACATCACTTGTCTGGGCTGATCCGATCCGATATGTTGAGGGATACACATCACTTGTCTGGGCTGATCCGATCCGATATGCTGAGGGATACACATCACTTGTCTGGGCTGATCCGATCCGATATGCTGAGGGATACACATCACTTGTCTGGGCTGATCCGATCCGATATGCTGAGGGATACACATCACTTGTCTGGGCTGATCCGATCCGATATGCTGAGGGATACACATCACTTGTCTGGGCTGATCCGATCCGATATGCTGAGGGATACACATCACTTGTCTGGGCTGATCCGATCCGATATGCTGAGGGATACACATCACTTGTCTGGGCTGATCCGATCCGATATGCTGAGGGATACACATCACTTGTCTGGGCTGATCCGATCCGATATGTTGAGGGATACACATCACTTGTCTGGGCTGATCCGATCCGATATGCTGAGGGATACACATCACTTGTCTGGGCTGATCCGATCCGATATGCTGAGGGATACACATCACTTGTCTGGGCTGATCCGATCCGATATGTTGAGGGATACACATCACTTGTCTGGGCTGATCCGATCCGATATGTTGAGGGATACACATCACTTGTCTGGGCTGATCCGATCCGATATGTTGAGGGATACACATCACTTGTCTGGGCTGATCCGATCCGATATGTTGAGGGATACACATCACTTGTCTGGGCTGATCCGATCCGATATGTTGAGGGATACACATCACTTGTCTGGGCTGATCCGATCCGATATGTTGAGGGATACACATCACTTGTCTGGGCTGATCCGATCCGATATGTTGAGGGATACACATCACTTGTCTGGGCTGATCCGATCCGATATGTTGAGGGATACACATCACTTGTCTGGGCTGATCCGATCCGATATGTTGAGGGATACACATCACTTGTCTGGGCTGATCCGATCCGATATGTTGAGGGATACACATCACTTGTCTGGGCTGATCCGATCCGATATGCTGAGGGATACACATCACTTGTCTGGGCTGATCCGATCCGATATGCTGAGGGATACACATCACTTGTCTGGGCTGATCCGATCCGATATGCTGAGGGATACACATCACTTGTCTGGGCTGATCCGATCCGATATGCTGAGGGATACACATCACTTGTCTGGGCTGATCCGATCCGATATGTTGAGGGATACACATCACTTGTCTGGGCTGATCCGATCCGATATGTTGAGGGATACACATCACTTGTCTGGGCTGATCCGATCCGATATGTTGAGGGATACACATCACTTGTCTGGGCTGATCCGATATGTTGAAAAATAAAAACTGTCCACCTTGTTCAACAAGCTTTAGCAGCCTTGTTTATAATTCTGGTGGTTCATGGTTAGGGTTTAGTTTCTTTTTTTCCCCTGTGTCAGTTTTAGCTGACGTTTTGATGCTGCAGAGTTTATTTATGTCTGTGGCGTCAGCAGGGGGTTTGGCCAGTGGGTTATCCTTTGTGTCCGCTGTCTTGGCATCAGCACACCGGATGTTTAAGAGTTAGCGCTCTTATCTATTCAACCATGCTGAACCTCTGACAGATAGTTTCTTTGTCATGTTATGGGCTTTAGAGAATCCGAACCTCTGACACATGAAACTCCTTTGCAGTGTACAAGGCTTCTGAACAAATTGAACCACTTATTAAATAAGGTTTCTTTGCTGTGTAATAGGTTTCCTAAAGCTTGAATCTCTGACAGATAAACCTCCTTTGCTGTGTAATAAGTTTTCTAAAACACTGAAACCTTTGATGATAAGGCTTCTTTGCTGTATAATAGATTTTCTAAAATGAATCTCTGACAGATCTCCTTTGCTGTATATCAAGTTTTCTAACACCAAAACCCCTGACAGATAAGGCTTCTTTGCTCTGTAATAGGTTTTCTAACATCTGAATCTCTGACAGATAAAAACTTCTTTGCTGTGTAATAGGTTTTCTAACACCAGCATCTCTGACAGACAAAACTTCTTTGCCATGTTGCAGGCTTTTGAAAACCTGAACCTCTGCCAGATGAAACCCCATTGTGAACCTGTCTTATCAGAGTGGAAGGTTAGCACTCTATTCTCATGACCATGCTGCTTTTAAGACTTATCTTCTTCATGGTGATGCATGAAGAATCAGTGAACCGCAGTGTAACCCTGCTCGCATTTAACGGCAAGAACATTGTGGTTGAAATATTTCAAGGCATATGTTTTATTATTTCTCCATCAGATGACAACATCTGTTTCTTCTCCAACAGACTCCTGCCATATTGTCTTCGTGTACCAGATTGTCTGTTGACTCATCTCTTGTCCGAGGGAAAAGAAACAATGCTGCCCTGCTTCATCTAGAGCCAATATCTTTACCTAATGACAATATCCATTTCTGTCTAGTGCCAATATTTGTCTTCTCCCTCACATGCCAATAAATTTTGTTTCTCCATCAGGTGCCAAGACTTTGCTCCATCTATTGCCAAGACCTTTGTTTAACCATTTAGCCCAAATGTCTTTGTCCCCCTCCAGTATCACTACAACTTCCAGATCTGTATATACACATTAATAAATATTTCTTTATGAACACCAACAGCGTGATGTTTGTGGTGATCGTGAATCTGTCTTCACACGGACCAACTTTACATTGCAGATCTGTAGGTTGTAGGCATTCTTGTCAACATTTCTTTATTTACACAACATATAGCAACACATTTACAGTCATTCTGCTTCAACTTCAGTCTGTCTATCACTCCCTTTACTTTTACTAGCATTTTTACTTTGTTCCTCTTCTTGTTTGTCACTGTCAACTCTTTTCCCACTTTTTCTCTCATCTCTGCTGTCACCTTCACTTTCATCTTTATTTCTGCTTTTACTTTTGCTATGGTCTTTACTTTCACTCCTGGTCCGATCTCTGCTTCTGCTTTTCTCACTTCTGCTCCGATCCCTGTGCACGCTTCGACTTCTGTCTCTGCTCTTACTTCTTTTATCTCTGCTTTTGCTCCGACTTCTGCTGTCTCTCCTTTCACTTTTGCTTCTACTTCTGCTCTCTTTTCTAGCACTTTTACTTCGGCTCTTACTTCTACTGTCATTCCTGCGTCTGCTGCGATCTCGGCTCCTACTTCTGCTACTATCCTTACGCCTGCTTCTACTTCTGCTTTCACTTCTCTCTCCCCTACTTCTGCTGCTACTCTGGCTGTCATCACTCCTACTTCTGTGTCTACTACTACTACTCCTACTTCGATGCCTATGCCTACTACTACTCCTACTTCGATGCCTATGCCTACTACTACTCCTACTTCTATGCCTACTTCTGCTTCTATCACTTCTGTCTCTACTTCTGTGACGACGATGGCGATGCCTTCTATGACTTCTACTTCGCCGATCACCATCTTCATCATCACGGAAATGTGGTGGAGGTGGTGGCGGGGCCACCTGTAAGGGCTGTGCATATCTCCCTGTCATGTCTCTCATCTGGTTAGCCATGCCCAGGAACTGGTTATATTTCCGCAGGTAGCTCTTGTTGAAAACATGCAGCCCGCCTCGGAATCCAGGTGGCATCGGAGGCATCCTCATGCCCCTCATTCCCCTCGGCATTCCTCGCATCGGCATCATTGGCATGTCCCTCATGCCTCGCCCACGCGAATGAAACGGGGGCCGGAAATGCATTGGGAAAGGTGGAGGTAGTAGCATCGGATTAGGTGGCGGCGGTGGAAGTGGCATCATCCCCGGCCCAGGCTGGGGCATCATTCCACGACGAGGCAACGGTGGTGGTGGTATTTTGTTCAAGTCCCTATCTCGGCTATCAGACCGCTCCCTTCTTCTCTCCCGACTCCTACTCCTCTCAGAACTGTCACTCTTATCCCTGTTTTCTTTCTGGTCTTCCACGCCACCAGGTCTGCTTCTGGCCGGGCCTCTGATGTTGCTCCTGGCCGGACCTCTGACGCTGCTCCTGGCTGTACCGCTGACGCTGCTCCTGGCTGTACCGCTGACGCTGCTCCTGGCTGGACTGCTGACGCTGCTCCTGGCCGGACCTTCAGCGTTACCCCTGGCATCTCTCTCAGCTCTCATGTTGCTGAAGCCTCTTCCTCGACCTCTGCCTCTCAGACTCTCCACAGGAGGTGGACTATCCAATCGGTCCCCAGGCTCCCTCCAAGCACGCATGCGGTTTGCCCGGAGGACTCTTTCCATGACAGATGATGTGCTAGCACTGCAAGAAATAGGATGTAGCTGTTAGCAATATCATCATAATCTTTATGGAAAACAGATGCACGACACACAAATCTTTATACATGTCTTTCAAACATATGCATGAGAGAGATAGATAGATAGATAGATAGAGAATATGTGTGTAAGAGTGTGTGCATGTGTGAAAGAGAGATAGTGTGCACATGTGTGTGGGAGTCTGTGTAAGAGAGAATGCATGTGTGTGAGAAAGTGTATGTGTGTGAGTGAGTTTGTGTCAGAGACAGACAGTGTGAGAGATAGATATAGTGTGCGTGAGTGAGATAGTGTCTGAGCGAGAGAGAGAGAATGTATGTGAAACAGATAGAAAGAGAGAGACAGGCTCATATCGTTGGAATGGATCATAAATACTCGATTGTCAAGGAAAAGGGGATACTAAGGGGCTATGATTTTAACTATGAGTTAGGAATGGTTCACACATAAAATGTGAAAAACATGGGGTTACCAAGTTCAGACTATACAAGTAGCTGGCTAATGATCATTCGGGGGCCATATATGATACAAGATGCTTTGTGCCCCATTTGCATGAACACAGCTCCCCCACGAGTGTGAAACCCTGAGGCAGTCAATATAATAGGAGACACAGTTATTGATTCACAATTGTAGAAGGTTAGAAATGAACTAGATATTCTGTGACACATTGAAACAGCTGAGACAATGGAAACTATAGGCAGTGTGAACTGAACTAATTATCTGGAGAATTAGGTATAGCTATTCTCATGTGCAAATATCAATAGGTAGCTACCCAGACAGCCTAGACAGTTTCTGTAGTATAGGGTTAATGTGTGTAGAGACAAGTTAGTTAAGTCTACTTGTGAGATGTATATAATGTTGAGTTTGTACACTTAAGACTGTACAAAATGTAACAGGCTGTTATAGCTTTCTGTGATTTGTGAAACCATAGAAGGCTTGGGAATCAAAGATTATGAGGCAAAGAGAAAGAGAAATAGAATGAAAGAAATAAACTTTTCAGCTCTCTCTCTCTCTCTGTGCGCGCGCACGCGCGCGTGTGTGTGTGAGAGAGAGAGAGAGAGAGAGAGAGAAAGAGAGAGAGAGAGTGAGAGTGTGCATGAGTACGCATGCACACGTGTTTTTGCATGCACACTGCAATATATACACCAACATAAATAATGTAGCCAGTGTTGTATATATATAAATAGTAATGGCTGTATAAACATTAATATAAAAAGAAGAAGAAAGAAGAAGAATTTAAAAAAAAGAAGAAGAAGAAGAAGAAGAAGAAGAAGAGGAAGAAACATATGCATAAGTGGATTTTTCACAAAATTCCAGGGAGAAAAATGAGTTGTCTATCCCAAAACTGCAGAGTAGTCTACTCTAGGCAGCCCAATTTCATTCTTATGAAGGTGCTGGTTTTCTGTAGTTTTTCCAGAGGCCTATAGAGTTAGTAACTGTTGGAGATGGCTGGAGTAGCTTGTCCAGAGACCCATAGCTTGAGTTAGTAACAGTTGGAGATGGCTGGAAAAGCCTGTTGAGAGACCCATAGAGTGAGTTAGTAACTGTTGGAGATGGCTGAGGTAGCTTGTCCAAAGACCCATAGAGTGAGTTAGTAACTGTTGGAGATGGCTGAGGTAGCTTGTCCAAAGACCTTTAGAGTGAGTTAGTAATTGTTTGAGATGGCTGGAGTAGCTTGTCCAGAGACCATTAGCATGAGTTAGTAACTGTTGGAGATGGCTGGAGTAGCTTGTCCAGAGACCAATAGAGTGAGTAACTGTTGGAGATGGCTGGAGTAGCTTGTCCAGAGACCAATAGAGTGAGTGAGTAACTGTTGGAGATGGCTGGAGTAGCTTGTCCAGAGACCATTAGCATGAGTTAGTAACTGTTGGAGATGGCTGGAGTAGCTTTCCAGGGACCCATAGTGTGAGATAGTAACTGTTGGAGATGGCTGGAGTAGCTTTCTCATAACATTTGAAAGTAGGAGGCACCTGAAGAGAAGGTGGGCAATCTTTTCATTACAGTAAAGTGCTGAAGAACAGGTGGATCATCAGGCCCTGGATAGAATGATGCTGCAGGGAGTGACTAGAGGATCAGGACAACACTCAGGACTCAGAAAAAGGCCAGGCAGACATATTATTAGTGGGTCCGCGTGATGGTGAGGGACACGGGTAATAGGGAAAGTAAATCCACACGCAAACATCAGTCCAGTGCACTAGAAGTAGTAGCATGTGTATGGACTATGCTTGAGTTTAAAGCGAGCAAATGCAAACACACAAACATAAAATCAGACTGCTACTGGTACCACTAGTATTGGTACTCTTTGCTGGCTGTTGAAGATGAGGACGGAAAATATATGGGAATGTCTTGAGTCCTCTGTTGTCGATTCTTGATGCTCCTCAACTCTGTTCATTATAATAAGAACAATGCATATGGATTCAGAATAGTGGGGCTAAAATGATATGACAGAATCACCATCATGAGCTCATGGAGAGAACTAGACACATCTCAGTGAATTGAGAGTAGGAAAATGATGCTGTGCTGGATAGAACACACACTGAGAAAACCCAAAGACAATACAGCTAGATAATCTCTTGTCTGGAACCGCAAGGCAAACGAAATAGAGGAAGACCTAAAAAAAACAAGAAGAGAATTACAGAGATGAATAATATTAGGAGTACATGGAGAGAGCTGCAGGAGATAGAAAAGACAGGACGGCTTGGCGTGAGTAGGCTGAAGGTCTATACCTCAATGGGGATAAATAACAACAGAAGAAAGAAGGCAGGGATGCACACATAAACAAAAACAACATATAATTTACATACCGCTGTCCACTGTTCAGATCTTTATGTTCAATGTTAGCCATCTCCTCTTCACTCTCTTCCTCCTCCTCTTCATCAGATGATGTTGAAGCTTGGGAGGAAGAAGATTCGGAGTGCATTCTCTTCAGCTTTGGTTTCACCAACGTGTCTTGTTTTTGCCCCGCTGGCACACTCTTCTTCACCTTCCCATGGCTGGGTTTGTTTGCCTGGCTCTTGTTTTTTGACTTGACTTCATCAACACTTTCTTTCTCATCGTCGCTGGTGTTAACATCCACATCACCTTTCTTACTTTTCTGTCCTTTTCCTTTCTTCTTTGCACCACCACTCACTGCTTTGTTCATGATGACGGCACTTTTTAGCTTTCCTGTTCCTGCTAGTTTTTTCCTGCCAAAGAAAAAAAAAAAATTCAAAACAATATATTCACTTAGTGAATTTAAACATTTATTGTCCGACCGATGTGGTGAGTTATTGTGTGACCGTTGTGACAAGTTATTGTCAAAATGTGTCATCTGACTCTTTTGTGCCTCACACATTCGAGCCTTACCTGTAACTACATGTTTTCAGTGTTTCGACTAAAGTATTATTTATCTATTCACTTCATATGATCTGTAACTCTCCAGTATACACCTGATTATATGCAGCGAAATATGCCAGGCGATAAATTGTCAAAACTACATGTCAGCCGAAAAGGTATAAATGTTGCAGCTTTGATGTAAACAGGCACAGCACAAATACATTCAAATAAGAAAATATCAGACAAAATATAGTAGGAGCAGAAGTGTGGACCAATAACCGTTAACATAATAGCACTATGTGGCAGAATAACAGTTCAAATAACAGCAATATGTGACAAAATAACAGTTAACAATAATAGCAAAATGTGACAGAATAAGTTAACACAATAGCAATATATGACAGAATAAGTTAACATAATGGCAATATGTGACAGAATAAGTTAACATAACAGCAAAATGTGACAGAGTAACAGTTAACATAATAGCAATATGTGACAGAATAAGTTAACATAATAGCAAAATGTGACAGAATAAGTTAACATAATAGCAAAATGTGACAGAATAAGTTAACACAAAAGCAATATGTGACAGAATAACAGTTGAGTTAAAAATGACATCACTGCAATCAGGATATTCCCATAAGCGCTCCGCCCCCTCATTGAACAGCCAGTGAAGAGTCACACTACTAATTGTTCCCACCGCTATCTGATTGAAAGTTCTCCTGGTCTTCTCTCTCAGTTTTGAGATTCTACCAGAACCCCAACCAACCCCCCGTAATCACATCCTTTCCACATACGGGTTCTCAATCTATTCCTCCACCTGGTTCCACAAGCGCATGACCACCTCCCCCTTGTCCATAGGTAATCTACCACCAAGAGGTGCATTCCCTGCCAGCCTATTAGCCTGTTCATTCACCTGCACTCCTGCATGACCAGGGCAAAAACCCATACAATTCTCACAATCTGTGACCTCTGAAGCGAGGTGAGCCATTCCACACACAACATTCCTTTCTCCACCTTACTAAGTATACTCCTGGAGTCTGTAATGAATACAATGTGTGTTGCAGTGGTCTCCTCTAACCAACGGAATGCCGCTGTAACTGCTTCCACCTCCATTCTCATGCTGGAGGTCGTAGCCACATATGCCAGACCCTCCTTTTGTAAGAATTGGCCATTAGCCTTCGCAATGAAACCCCAACCACTCCGTCTGTTTCTCACCACTGACCCTTCAATATAGATCACTATGTTACTCTGGATCAGTTGTTGCACCTCAAACTCTGTGCGGCCCGCTGCCCATTTTCTGCATGCACAACCCAGTGTTACTATTACATTGTGCCAGTCCGTCCTGTCTGCCAGTACTTCAACCCACTCTTGTCCACATTGATAGTCTCTAGATCACACACCTGACATATAGATATTTCTGTCTGTGCCATCCAGGACCTGCCTCATCTTAGAATGATATCAAGTTAACATAATAGCAATATGTGGCAGAATAACAGTTAACATAATAGCAATATGTGAAAGAATAAGTTAACATAATAGCAATATATGACAGAATAAGTTAACATAATGGCAATATGTGGCAGAATAACAGTTAACATAATAGCAATATGTGGCAGAATAACAGTTAACATAATAGCAATATGTGGCAGAATAAGTCAACATAATAGCAATATATGACAGAATAAGTTAACATAACAGCAATGTGTGACAGAATAACAGTTAACATAATAGCAATATGTGGCAGAATAACAGTTAATATAATAGCATATGTAGCAGAATAAGTGACAGGAGAAAGACACCAGGGAGTCATAACCTGTGTAGGCCCTCCCCCAGAGTGCCAAGAAGGTAAAGGGGCCGAAGTGTTCACCAAAGGAGAACCTCTTCTAATGTTCAGAAGCCTCCCGTTGTGCTTGCTCTACAGGGGAGTTTATATCACTAATAATCATCATCATCATGTGCCATACTGGTAAGTGTGAGTGTTCATGTTTCACCATCTTACATGATCACCAGAGTCGTAGATCAACTGTATTCTTATCAATATCACTAATGCTGGTCTTCCGGTCCCCAGCATGGAGGATAGGCAGTTGAGTTGATAAGGCCTTTGGAGTGCTTATGCTTGTGGCTATGGTATGCTTACGCATTTTCCTCATGTTGGACTGGTAGTGCATGGTTCCGTCACCCTGCTACTGAGCTGGGTGCGTGGAGTGACACTGTGGGCTGTGAATTTAATGTGGAGTGCTTTTACATCTTTCCGCGGTTGCTTGTAGCATGAACTGCATGTTTAGAAAAATGGCAGCCAGGCCCACCGTTGAACTAACTCTGTTGCCTTATGCAATAATATGTGGCTGCTGGTTTTCTAGTTACTTCTGCTTCCATCGACGATGAACTGTATTTTTCATGGCAGACTTTTGTGTTGGCATTCTGGCAGCAGACGTATGCATAGTATACCAGTGCGGGATGTTGGTTTGTCGAGACTCCTGTTGGTTCCACTTTTCACATGGGGCAATGAGGAGCATTTTGTGTGATATTCATTGGCACAGGAACAGAGCATTATGGGGATTATCCCTTGCCGTGAAGTTGGAACCGCAACTAACTACCTACCTAACTATCATCAACAGTTACCATGCCGGTAAGCGTGGGCGGTCATGTTTCACCCTCTTATAAGATCACCAGAGTCGTAGATCACTATCACTAATGCCTGTCACCAATCAGACAATCATGAAAGACAAACTGACCCCCTCAAAAGACTGGAACTACTACAAAGCAGTGGTGAAATGAGCTTCTCTTAAAATAGGGTGCAAACAAATGGCAGGAGAAAGATACACGGGAGTCATGACCCAGGTGGGGGCTGGTCTTAAAGAGTGTCAAGATGATATATGGGACTGGGCCAAACATCTGCCAAAGTGGCTCTTCTTCTGATGACCTGTCATACTTACTCCGTGGTGGAGTTTATATCACTGTAACGGTAGGTCAGCATGGCTGAATGGATAAGAACGCATGTTCTTAAACATCCGGTGTGCTGATGTCGAGATAAGGGGTTCAACCCCTACACCGGACAGTTGGACTAAAATCGTCCTTGACTTGGGGATGTAAATTACAAGTACCTCTGAAGTTGGAGTGGGTTCGCCTGATGGTGAGGGACACTGTTAATAGGAAAAGCTAATCCACACTCAAAATTCAGTCCAGAACTACTAAAAGTAGTGTGAGCGCACTACGCTTGAGTTCAAAGACCCAGGACATGGGAGATAATGACTAGAAAAGCGTGGGCTAATATATCAATTTTTTGTGACAGAGGGAGTTAACCTGCCTCTCATATTCCTCTCCCTCCCCCCAAGCACTCACCTGAGCTCCTCTCTCTGCTTCTCCTGCTGCTGTTCCTCTTTAGCCTTGAAGTTCTTGAGAATTTTGTCTCTTAGCTCTTGCTCCTAATCAAAGTACAGACAAAACAATCAAATTATCAGTAAGTAAAACAGACAAGGCACTGAATCATTAAGTAAAGTAGTAAGTAAAACAGACGTGACATTGAAATCATTAAGTAAAGTAGTAAGTAAAACAGACGTGACATTGAAATCATTAAGTAAAGTAGTTTGTAAAACAGAAAAGATATTGAAATCATTAAGTAAAGTAGTTTGTAAAACAGAAAAGATAATGAAATCATTAAATAAAGTAGTTTGTAAACCAGAAAAGATATTGAAATCATTAAGTAAAGTAGTTTGTAAAACAGAAAAGATATTGAAATCATTAAGTAAAGTAGTTTGTAAAACAGAAAAGATATTGAAATCATTAAGTAAAGTAATTTGTAAAACAGAAAAGATATTGAAATCATTAAGTAAAGTAGTTTGTAAAACAGAAAAGATATTGAAATCATTAAGTAAAGTAGTTTGTAAAACAGAAAAGATATTGAAATCATTAAGTAAAGTAGTTTGTAAAACAGAAAAGATATTGAAATCACTAAGTAAAGTAGTTTGTAAAACAGAAAAGATATTGAAATCATTAAGTAAAGTAGTTTGTAAAACAGACAAGATACTGAAATCATTAAGTAAAGTAGTCAAGTATAGTAGTAACACCAGCATCGCTGTCAGGTGCCTCCCCAGTGGCACATCTCTATAGTCCTACAGGACTACTACAAAGTAAAGTAGTAAGTAAAACAGACAAGATACTGAAATCATTAAGTAAGGTAGTTCGTAAAAAGAGAATCAAATTAATCGATAAGTAAAATAGACAAGACACTGAAATCATTAAGTTATGTAGTAAGTAATATAGACAAGTGAATAAAATAATACTGGGAATTTACGAGGTCTGTTAAAAAGGTATCGGAACTCCGACCATGGAAATTATGATTACTCACCCGGAGGTCTAAAATCTTAATCGCCTTCAAAATATATGCGCACACAGCTATATAAAAACTAGGTAATAATGACGCCAACAACTCAAACAAAAGAATTATGGACCTGTTGCTCCAGCTTTTGTCGCTTTAACTTCTTCTCCTCCGATTTTCTAATTTCTTCTTCTATTTGCCGCTTCTTTTCTTCCTCCACTTGCAGTTTTCTCTCTTCCTCAAGCTCTTTCTCTTTCAGCTCACGATACTTCTTTACTCTGATAGTCTGCGTGCAGGAAACAATCCAGAATTAGAAACAATCATGAAAAATACATCTTGAAATAAATACAATCATGAAAGTACTTAAAACAATTGGCTATAAATCGTCATAACAGTCTCTAATGTCTGTCTTCTCATGTTGTGACCAAAGAACAATGGCTGTTTCTTTTTTATAGTTGTGTTGAGTTGAGTTTAGGTAAGAACCACCATCTTAGCATTTGGGACATTACCATACATGCTCCGTCATCATCTTCAACAGCCAGCGAAGAGTCCCAATACTATTGGTATCAGTAGCTGTCTGATTATGTGTCTGTCTGGTCTTTCCTTGGAGTCCTGAGTGTCAGCCAGATCCTCTGGTCACTCTATCCAGCACCAGGACATGATTATCCATCTGTTCTTTCCAAGTTGTCAGGGGTGATCACTTGGATCTCGGAATAGGTTTTCGTTAGCACATGTATAAGTTATCAGGGGTTCGCTTGAAAGGTTACTGGTTCGGGTCATTCCTGCCCTTTTTACAGCTTGATGTTGTGAGCACATAACTGATTAGATTTGGGTGTCGCTAGAAACTCTTATGTCAGCATGTCCGAGGTCGGTATCCTGACCTCTGGATATCCCCTCCTCCTACCTGCTACCCAACTCCCCCATTTCATTGCTGTCTATTTATTCTTACCATGTTGTTGTCCAGGGGTTTGATCTATGTTTGTTATGGTTACAGTCATCATTGTATTTGTCATTCAAATGCCACATGGGCCCTTTCACTCTTCTTCGACTTTAGAACCATGAACAACACATTAACTATAAAAATACTTCACAGGACACCTAAACAGTTCTCATAATTTTTTTTTTTCCCCCGCGTTTCCATCCTGTTTCAGGATATTGCGGTCAACACCAGCATCTTTCAGCTGTATGTTGATTCCTAGGCTAGATTACGCTCATCAGCACGCCACGACTTTCTGAGCGACCGGCTCCATACTCTCATAAGTCACTTTTGCGATTCGAACCACTGCTAATTCTCGTCGCGTCACGTGACGAGAGTATTCGGGGTTAGCGGAGAAAGCTGCTAACCCCTCGGCCACGAAGCCGGTATTTCTCATAATATGTCTCCTTAAAAAATGACAACCATATTCTCAGTAGAAATACACTTCACACTCATCCAGGGTAATGACTACTTAAAAACCTATTTCTAAAACCAATATATGATTTGCCATGGCCAGCCCAGCTTCTGATCCATGCATCTCCTATGGTGGTCTCAGCTTGAGTGTCCTGTTTTCAAGAGACTTTTCTCTTTTGGGCTCAGTCGAAGCGTGCAATTTGCTTAAAGCACCCTGCATGCTCAAAATGCGATACAAGCTAACTTTGGTTCCTGTCATGCACTATTCACACGATTCCAAAGGGCTCTGACCACATCTGCCTTATCTTGCACCAATACCCACTGAGCAGTGCAGACCCAGCCAATCTGTCCGCCTCCTCATTTCCCACCACACCTGCATGACCTGGGAGAAAACTACAGATGCTCTCTACTTTTTATTGTTGAATTAAAGCCTGCCATTCTGCACGGAGCATGCCTGTCTTCACCTTTCTCATTATACTTTGTGAATCCGTTAAACCATGACATGTGTGTGCTGTTGTGAAACAGCCAGCGAAATGCCGCAGTGACTTTTAGTATTGGGACTCTTCGCTGGCTATTGATGATGACGTCAGTGCACATACAGGAATGTCCAGAGTGCTGTGATGTTGGTTCTTGACTCAACTCAACTGTGTCTTCTATATATGCTAATCAATCATCATCATCATCAAGTGCCAAGTCAGCTGGCGTAGGCATTCATGACTCTACAGATCTTGGTCTTTGGTTTTCTGTATCAATTCAGCTGATGATATTCCTCCATGCCACTGTCTCTATCCATCCTGCATCATTTCTCTTGGTCTGCCTCTGCCTCTCTTCCCCTCAATCTTTCCAGTTGTCACGATGTTCTCCAATGCCTCTCTTATCATCATATGACAAAAGAAAGCCGTTTGTCTCTTTCTTATTGTTGTATATAATGGTCTAGTTTAATTAAGCTTTCATCTTGTTTCAGTAAAATACAACAGTGGACAACAAGAAAAATATAAATGCAAACGCACCTTTATTCTTTCAAAGAGCTCAGACAACATCCTCAGTGACTCCAGTTTACGCTGGGCAATCAAAAAACGTCTCTCCTCCAGAGCAATTTTGTACTGCATACGCTCCTCCTCCTCCCGCTGCTTTTTCTCCATTTTCTTCTGCCTCCTCTTTTCTTCACGCTCTTTCCTCCTGTCTTCTTTTCTCTGCAGCTTCTCCAAGCGTTTTCTTTCTTTCTCTCTTTCCTCTTCTTCTTTTCTGCGCCTAAAATTAAGAGAAAGAAACTATTATAGAAGAAATATTTTGTGAGTGAGTGTAATGATGATAATTATACTGCTAATACTGGCTGCATGGCCGAATGGATAAGAGTGTTAATTGTGAAACATCTGTGAATTCCATACACATGTACTACAGGGTGTATTTTTAATGACTGAATGGGTTTTTGAAAATATTGCCGTTCCAAGTTTTGTATTTACCTTTTATGGTGCATGAGTTCACAGAGGGTAAATACAAACTTGGAACTGCAATATTTTCAAAAACCCCAGTCATTAAAAAAGACACCCTATATTTCTAGTGCACGAAACTGATTTTTGCATGTGAATTAGCTTGCCCTCTTACCAGTGTGTCTTGTCTAATAATGAACCCACTCCGGCTTCTGAGGTGCTTGCAATTTACATCCCAAAATCAAGGACGAGAAGTCAACATTTTAGTCCATCTGCCCAGTATAGGGGTTGAACCCACTACTACAACATCAACACACCGGAAGTGTAAGAACAAGTGCTCTTATCCATTCGGCCATGCTGACCCTCGATGGTGAATAAAATACTAAATGTTAAAAAATACCAGATTAAAAATTTGAAGTCAAAAATTCATACCTTTCGTCTTCCTTTTTTCTTTCTTCTTCTTCTCGTTCTCTTCTAGCCCGCTCCAATCTCTCTTTCTCCAATGCTTCCAGCTTATCTCTCTCTATCCTGCGCCTGCGGATGTTTTTCTCTGACAGATGTTTTGTCTTGTCGAAGTCAATCTATGTGGGAGGGTATGTAGCAACCAACAAATAAATAACAAAATGTGTTAGTATTTTCTTCGTAGAAAATGTCAAATATTATGTTTTTCCCAAATAAAACTATTGAATTTTCTTTGTAGCAAATGTCAAATATAATTTTTTCTCAAAGAAAACCATTGTGTTTGCCTTGTAGCAAACGTCAAATATCATTTTTTTTTTCTCAAAATACTATTGTAATTTCTTTGTAACAAATGTGAAATATAATTTTTTTTAAATAGTAAACTATTGTAACTATCTCTATACTATATAATTCAGCTTACGTTTAACTTTTAAAAAGTGACAAGCATCACCTTTTGGTCAACCAGAGGTGAGAGACATGGATTTCACGATGGAATGCTACATATTTCATGGATAGGCAAAAAATGTAAAGTGCAGTAGAAAGGTAACTTAACAAAGACAAAATAACCAAATGAGGACAGCGTAATGATCACTTTCTAAAAGCACCTAAAGAGAAGAGAATGCCTTGAAGAAATTGTGACAACTGGAAAAACTGACAGCAATAGAGAGACAGGGAGTAAATACTGAATAGCCCGGCAGAGTGACACAGAGTATGATCAGTTGGAACTTATATTTGCTTCTTTAGGTCAGCATGACCAAATGGATAAGAACATTTGTTCTTAAACATCTGGTCCGCTGATGCAGAGGTAAGGGGTTTAATCCCTACATCGGACAGTTGGACTAAAATGTTGACCTACCATCCTTCGCAGTTACCTTAATAACTGGGCCATGTCGGTGTAGGCTTCTCAAACATGCTGCACAACGTCTCTGGTTTAGCTTACCTTGATAACTGACCAATAATAAAAAGATATCATTTGCAATGATAAAAAATTGTTGAAGTACTACATAGAACCTGTACTTTTGAATGGATGTGAAGTGTGGACAATGAGCAGACAAGTTAAAAAACATCTGATGGCTGTAGAAATGTGGTTTCTGAAGAAAAAGGCAAAGAATACCATGGACAGACAGAAAAACCAATGACCAAGTCCTACAAGGAACAAATGAAAACCGTAAACTGATTAGAGAAATTAGACGTAGACAGTCACAATTCTTTGGATACGTTATGAAAAGGAATAAATTGGAGAACTTGTTGACAACTGGCAAGATTGAGGGAAAAAGAACAAGGGGAAGGCAGAGAAGTAAATACCTAGACGGCTTGGCCACAAGGTCGAAACAAGAACACAGAGCTGATCCATGACTCTGGTGATCATGTGCTATGGAGAAACAAGAACACAGAGCTGATCCACGACTCTGGTGATCATGTGCTATGGAGAAACAAGAACACCCATGCTTATTGGCATGACACATGATGATGATAACTGCTGTAAGGGCCATGTCGGTGTAGGCTTCTCAAACATGCTGCACACCAACATCTCTGGCTTAGCTTACCTTGATAACTGCCGTCAGAGCCTTGTCTCCTCCCTTGTAGAGAAGCTTCATCCCTCGGAGACAGTCCATGGCCTTGACAAAACTGATGTAGTCCATGTACTGGATGAAACACTCAAATGTCAGGTCCTGCCCATAGGAAAATGTCTGAATGGTGCTCTTCTTCAGGTTGGCACAGATCTGTCATGGTGGAGCAGAAAGAGATGTGAAATTTAAGAGGAAAAATTAATGTGAAAGGTGGAGTGGACATGTGAAATTTATAGCTGAAGTAAAATTAATTGCATGTCATTTACAGGCAGCATTTATTGGCTGTATGTGATTTTCTAGATAATTTTATGTTCTGTAGCTTACCAAAACCACTCATGTAAAGAATATGCAATGTGTTTACAAGTTTGTCATTGCTTTCGGAACGACTGATGTTCAATCCATTGAGAAAATCAAAGCAAAGAGATCGGCTCCCAAATCACCTGAAGCTGACCTCAAATTCGGTGTTGTGGAACTGCATTCACTACACCATGTCTTAAGAGTTGTCAAATTTAAGGCCAGTGCAGGCAAATGTTCCTTTACAACCATCTGAAGCTGAAGCAGAGATGTGAAATCTACGGCTACAACAGAGATGTTCAAGTGAAGAACAGATGTGAAAGCTGGAACAGAGATATTCAAGTAAAGAACAGATGTGAAAGCTGGAACAAAGATGAGATGTTCAAGTGAAGGACAGATGTGAAAGCTGGAACAAAGATGAGATGTTCAAGTGAAGGACAGATGTGAAAGCTGGAACAGAGATATTCAAGTAAAGAACAGATGTGAAAGCTGGAACAAAGATGAGATGTTCAAGTGAAGGACAGATGTGAAAGCTGGAACAAAGATGAGATGTTCAAGTGAAGGACAGATGTGAAAGCTGGAATAGAGATGTGAAAGCTGGAACAGAGATGTGAAAGCTGGAACAAAGATGAGATGTTCAAGTGAAGGACAGATGTGAAAGCTGGAACAGAGATGTGAAATCTAAGGTTACAACAGAGATGTTCAAGTGAAGAGCAGATGTGAAAGCTGGAACAGAGATGTGAAAGCTGGAACAGAGATGTAAAATCTATGGCTACAACAGAAATGTTCAAGTGAAGAACAGATGTGAAAGCTGGAACAGAGATGTAAAATCTATGGCTACAACAGAAATGTTCAAGTGAAGAACAGATGTGAAAGCTGGAACAGAGATGTAAAATCTATGGCTACAACAGTGTGACATATTCACCTATCCATCATTTTCAGCGCGTCAACGTTACACAGCAACCCAGAGATTATCAAAACAATTACAGCACCGTAGAACATCGAACGCACTAAGCGATACTAATGACAGACAGATGCCAGGATAAGAATAGAAGGGTTAGCGTCAACAGAATAGAATGTGACTGGTAGAGACACATCACGTGGATATAGCGTCCCCCAGCTTGGGCGCCGCTTTAATAAAACCGCGCACTTCTATGACTTCAGAGCGAGCGAGCAGTCGCCAAAGCTATGTGTTGTCCAACTTTCAAACTTTTACAACGGGCAGTTTGATCTAGTCTGAGGTAAGCGCGTGATTCTCAGATCTAAGTGGTACCAAGATGTATAACGTAAAGGTATCCAGTGTTGTGCGTCCAATGAATTGTATTTTTGATAAAATAAATCTCTGAAAATGTGAAAAACTGCCGATCGCAACTTCAATACTGGCGCCACTTCCCCGGCGAAACCGACATCTTATAATTTCTCAAAACTGCAAAACTCTGACTTTCTACACTACATCTAACAACTTCACTATGTGCATATGACTATAATCTATCACAGAATAATGTACAAGATGAAATTTCCAATGCACTCAAATGCTTTTCATCAAAAACTTCTAGGAAAACGTTTCTGCAGAGATAGTCAGCTGGTGCAAACGAAACACTACCTTGCTTAAAAATGTACTTAATTCTGCCTATTTTGCAATCTAAAGAAATGAAACAGGAATTATACTCTTCCTTTTCTCTTTACGGATTGAAAACAAATAGTATTTGATAGAAATTAGTTTATTCATGTGTCAGATTTTATTTAGACAACGCACTACATCAACTGCATTGCTTAAAATAGGTTTATGTTCACAAACGTCATTTGTGATAGCCGACCTACTTAATCTGCTCAGACTAACGGGTGATAATTACCTTGGTCTATAGCCAACTGTGTCGCCAACAGAATGGACATGATATGCACTGGTAAAAGATGTAGGAGAAGTATAAGTAGACAGAGAGGAGGAGAGTATTAGGGAAAAATACTTTAAGTAATAATTTTTTTCTAATATATTGTGTCATGACCTTGTATAGATTACATTTTGTAACAAATACACATAAGAAATTCTGTATGTTGGACATGAACCACAATAAAAGCACACTAGATGAGTTAAACTCATATTAACTGATGTAGATGTGAGGACAATTAGTACAAGCTATGGAACCCCACACAACAGAAGTTAACTCAACACAATACACTTCACACCACACAACTCCACACCACAACAGCAGGAACAAGGAAATGATTTAGAATAGGAAGTAGTTGCCTTGGAAAGTACAGATAAACAATTATATACACAATGTAGAACAAATAGAGTAATGTGGATGTTTAAATGTATGCCATTTATACAAATGCATCTCATACTTGTGTTGATCTTGCCTGTCAGCTTGATTACCATGATTCAGGGAACATCACATTATCACTCTTATCTGTGTCTGACTGTACACTACTCACTGAACTACAGGTCCACTGAGGAAATGCATACAGCAGGTACCAGACAACAGAAGCTGCATCCAGTGTAATAATCTCTGACCCACCCCAAAGTAACACAACAATACTTCTTCTGATCTTATCATTTTTGTTTTGTTATGTTGTGTTCACACTATGAACATGCTGTAAAGGATTATACATACCTGTATGAATTTTAAACAGTGATGTCTTGGTGCCACACCTAACCAACAAGGAGGGAAGAGGAGTGAATGAGATGATCAACACCTGTGATGGCAGATGACTCCAGCCTTAAGCAGAGAATGAGAAGTCTTCAGTGAAGCTAAACTGGCCCAACCTGAAGTGGATCCATCAGACCATGGACCCAGGCTTATCCACATCTCATCACACCAGGTTTTCTTATCACTCCCACAAACTTCACCCTCTCAGAAAATGATTTTCTTGAATTATTGTTGGATGTAGAAATTGTTAACTATAACACATTTTGGTAGTTAAAATATCTCACTATACAATGAATGTTATTATTTATTGACTGACTATACTTGGTCCTATGCAAGTTTTTTTCTATTTCATTCTGTAAATGTCAACAGCTGATGAAAAAAGCAAAGAAAAATGTAAAATAGGCCAAAAGAAACTGGCACAGTCAATAAATTTGTTTAAATGTGAAGATCTCTTCCACTTAATTTGTCAGTCCAAACTATCTGTGGGAAAATCTCTATCTTGTGTGTGGAACATGTCTCAATGCTCCCTTGTGTTTGTTGAATGTTTAATTAACAGATACACATTCACATAAGATAAATTCTTAGTTGGAGAGAGAGAACAGGAGACTCTTCATCTTTAACTGTTCCAAATCCATGTTATATTGCACCTGATTCTTATTGAGAAAGTCTTTTCAGACAATTTCTTAAGATGGAAGAAGGGGGTTCGTGAGCTATACCATTAAATACCAGGTGGAAAGACAGGGGACAAACCTAGTGATGACTTTTCTATTAAAAGAGGACCACACACCCTTAGACAAATAACCAAATCCGAGTCTGTAAATCTTTCAAGGGTCGTATTCTTGATCTATTTACATATAAGAAGAGGATGGGGCCCAGCTACCTTTAACAGAGATGGGTCATGCACTTTAGTGATTGCCAGTCCCTTCAAAATATACGACATATATTGGATGCCCGTCCCGGACTTTGAAACCCAGCAGACAGTTTAGATAACTATTATCCTAGATGATAAACCCTGGGAATAGATAGATATCTGACGAGGGATTCTAAACTATAGTAGATCAGTGACACTAGATGTGAACAGTATTCATGTGTGAATTGGTGACATTGTACTTGTTTTGAACAATTATAGAAATTGTTACACAGATTTAGATTTCCAACTTTGTCATGTTTACATATGTTGAATAGACATCATGTGTGGTACTGATTGACTTCCATATGATATGATTGACAATTATAGAGGTTGTTAAACAAATTAAGATTTTTAACTTTGTCACTTCACATATGATAAATGAACATCATGTGGGGTACTGATTGACCTCCATATGATATGAATGACAATTATAGATAGAATATGGCAAGTGACTGATCATTTCTTCTGAAAAAAGGAGGGCCTCTTTCAAATAGGTCTATATTTCAGAAAAAGGTGTTCCAGAGGAAATAGAGTGAGAATTTACCATCTACAACATTTCTCTTTCGAGAAGATGTCTTTCTATAGAGGAATTTGGACTTAGAGAATTTCATCACCGACTGGGGAAAATTTTTCTCCATAGGGAAATCTCTATCAAAATTTCAGGTTCTTTTGGGAAGAGTGCAATCATTCTGGGTACTTCTTTGCTTCTGTCTTTAGCTTGAGGAGCATTGACAGAAAGACAAGAATTTAAGTTGCAATTATTTCTTAGGTCAGATTCTCGTGGTGTATAAGAACTATTTTACTTGGGTCAGCGGACATTAGTTAGTTTTTGCTTGTTAATATTGTGCATGTTATGCTGTATAATTTCAGATCCGGGAAGTGACAGGCTTACCCAGACCTGAGCAAACTGCACAGTATTATTTTTTTTTACAAAAAGATAGGGTAGACAAAAATAGAGCATGGCCGAGGCTGCTAAGTTCCGTGCCCAGACAGTTGAAATAGGCAAGCTATGCAATTTAGACGGCCCTGAGCTGGCTAAATTTGTATCAGATGAATTTGACAGGAGGGAGAAACTGCAGGCTGAAATAGCTGAGAAGGAGAGGAAGTTGCAGGCTGAAATTGCTGAAAAGGAGAAGCAACGCCTACAATCATATGAATTAGAACAACAGAAACTTCAAGCTGAAATAGCTGAGAAGGAGAGTAAGTTGCAGGCTGAAATCGCTGAAAAGGAGAAGCAACGCCTACAATCATATGAATTAGAACAACAGAAACTTCAAGCTGAAATCGCTGAAAAGGAGAAACAACGCCTACAAGCTTATGAGTTAGAACAAAGGAAACATGAAGATGAAATAAGGGATAGGGAACGAGAACGTCAACATCAACTGGAGTTGAAAAGAATGGAGACTGATCTGGAGATCCGAAGACTAGAGGGAGGGATTCCCCCCACCCCCTCAAACTCACTAGGTTTTCCAGTGACAGAACAACATTCCAACGTCTCGTACCAAAATTCCGGAGCGATGTCATTTCCACTAGAACCATTTAATGAACAGACGGACAATGTCGAGGCTTTTTTATCACGTTTCGAACTTATGTGCGTCAGTTGTGGTCTAGAACAGGAAAAATGGGCGACGAAACTATCGCAAGCTTTAAGGTCTACCTCGTATGACGTGTTCTCTAGACTCACTCGAGAAGAACAACAGGATTACGAAACACTCAAAAAGGCACTCTTGAGCCGATTCGAAGTGGACGGGGACTCTTACAAAGTTCGATTCAAAACCGCAAGGAAAGAACCGGGCGAAAGTTATGCGCAATTAGTTGAAAGGCTGAAATCTTATGTTCAACGATGGGCAAGTCTGGGTAGGTTTGATGAGAGTTTCGAAGGGCTCCGAGAGATGATCATCATAGATCAGCTAAAAGGAAAGATGTCGAATGAAATGAAAGCATTCTTAACCCAGAACGGAGCTGACCGACTAGAAAGCATCATCATCCTAGCCGAGAGATTTGAGAAATCTCAGAAGGAAATCGGAGGTAAGGGACGTTCGGCCAACATTCCCCCTCAGGATAAAACTTCAAAAGCAAAGGAAGGTGATGGCAACTTAGGCACCAAGAAAAATGGGAAAACCAAAAACATCCCTCAGAACACAGCCCAAACAACAGCGAAGGAGGAAAAATTATTCTGCACTAATTGTAAAATTAAAGGACACACATTGAAGAATTGTAGGAAGAAGCCACCTCCACACACAGCTGCTTGTTTGGCCAGCCGAAGAGAGAAAGGAGTGAACACTGATGAAACGTCCAACCAGACACCTCATAAAGACACCGCATCTCATCTTCCGGTTGTCGAGTCCATATTGCTGAATGGATTCAAGACGACCTGTCTCTATGATACCGGGTTATCGTACGACTGTGTTGTATCATCATCCTTAGTTCACCCGGAACAGGTGACAGAGGAGATCGTCGAATTACAGGGACCCCTGAAGAGCTCTGCGACTATGTCTCTTCCGGTGGCAAAGGTGAGCATAGCATCTCGTTATGTCACTGGGACAATCAAGGCTGCAGTCTTAGAAGATCCTATATATCCCGTAATTCTTGGCTGTAGATTTATAATTCTAGGAGAACCTGTTCAACCTGTGGCGATGTCGACGATGACAACTCGATCCCAGACGAAAAAGACTCCGGAAACAACTACGCCAATCCCTCGAAAGGAGGAACTGAAGAGGGCACAAGAAGCCGATAGCACCTTGGAACCCTGCTTCAGGAAACTGCCTAAATCACATTTACCTCCACGTAAAGGTGAGCTGTTTATGAAGTCAGCACTTCTATACAGGAAAGCAGGGAGAGCTGGACAAGAGTTCAACCAACTTGTTGTACCAACTCCACACAGGGCTCAGATTCTTGAAATGGGCCACAGTCTACCCTTTAGTGGGCATATGGGTATCAACGCCACTACACAGCGCATTGCAACTCACTACTTTTGGCCAGGGATGAACGCAGACATACAACGGTTTGTAAAATCATGCCCACAGTGTCAGAAAGTATCACCAAAACACCGGACACCACCGGCAATGTTGGGTGATCTGCCCATAACAGGAATACCGTTCGAGAAGGTAGCTGTAGACATAATCGGACCCCTCTCCGCAACGAAGAGGCGAAATCGATTCATATTAACGCTTGTGGACACAACGACCATGTGGGCCGAAGCGGTTCCTATGCCAAGCTGTGACTCCAAACACGTTGCTGAAGCATTATTAGGAATATTCACACGTCTAGGATTCCCCCAAAGAATCTTGACGGACAACGGTTCACAGTCTCGTAGTAAACTTATGGAGGAGACATTTAGACTTTTTCATTCACGCCATATCTTTAGTTCACCATATTACCCGCAATCCAACGGACTTGTGGAGCGGTGGAACGGGACCTTGATTAGTATTCTGCGCAAAATTGCCCAGGAGAATACGGAGGATTGGGACTTGTATTTACCCGCAGCACTATTCGCTTATAGGGAGGTACCCCATCACTCAACAGGTTTTGCTCCAGCAACATTGTTGTTTGGACGACCAATCAAGGGGCCATTGGAGGCATTGCTACGAACATGGACTGATGATCATACAGACGATACAGTCGTGACTGCATCTACGTATGTTGCCGAGTTGAAGAATCGTTTACAACACAGTTGGAAACAAGCGAATGTCAATCTACGTAAAGCCAGACGAAGAATTGCTAGCTACTTCAATCGCAAGGCAAAAGATAGAGAGTTAGAGGTGGGAGAGAAGGTGATGTTGCTGCTTCCAACCAGTCAGAATAAGCTGCAAATAGGATGGAGAGGACCTTATGTAGTGACGGAGAAAATCTCACGTACCAACTACAAGATTTCTGTCAAAGGCAAGATGAAAGTATTTCACATAAACCTTCTGAAGAAATATAATGAAAGACCCTCAACCACCGAACCTGCACATCTGATGGCCATGAGTGTGGCTACTGAAGTCGAAGAAGGATCAACAATGGGAGTCGAGTACCCACTGCAAGCCAAAGAAACCTTTAAGGATGTGGAAATTAATCCCAACTTAACAAAGGATCAGCAGGAGCAGATTCGGGAACTTATGGTTATGTATGCAGACGTACTTACAGATAAGCCAGGAAGAACTGATTTGGAGGAATTTGACATGAAGTTAAATGACACAGTGCCTGTGCGAGTCAAGACTTACCCAGTTCCTTATGCAAAGCAAAAGACTTTAGAGGAAGAAATACAACAGCTACTCACCGCAGGAATAATTTCACCATCTGAATCACCTTACAGTGCCAGCGTCGTATGATTGAGAAAGCCAAGTGGAGAACATAGATTGTGCATCGACTATCGACAGCTCAATGCTATTTCTGAATTTCAAGCAGAACCTCTGCCTGATCAGAACAAACTCTTCACAGCACTCAACCGAGCGAAGTACTTTACTAGGATTGATCTCAGTAAGGGATATTATCAGATTCCTGTAAAGGAGGAGGTTAGACCATGGTTAGCTTTCAGTACGCCTGGAGGACACTATGAGTTCAACGTACTTCCATTCGGATTAAGTAATGCTCCTAGCGTTTTTACACGTATGATGAGAAAATTACTTGACCCACTACAACATCCAGACATTAGTCACTTTATGGATGATATACTGATCGCAACTGAAACATTTGACAAGCATGTAGAAACACTACATCTTTTGTTCAGACGACTCAGAGAAACTGGATTAACGGCTAGGCCAAAGAAATGTCAAGTAGGATTCCAAGAATTGGACTTTTTAGGTCATAAGATATCTCATGGACTAATAACTCCACAGGAAGGAAACGTGGACAAACTCCAGAGAGCACCTCGTCCAAAGACAAAGAAGGATGTGAGATCATTCGTATCTTTGGGTGGATTCTATCAACGATACATTAAAGACTTCAATACTCTGTCAGCACCTTTAACGGATCTTACCAAAAAAGGGAACCCAGAGAAAGTCAATTGGTCTGCTGAATGTGAGAGAGCTTTCACAGCACTCAAACAAGCCTTAACCAATCACCCAGTTTTACATCTGCCAGATCTCAACCAACCATTCGTACTGCGTACAGACGCCAGTGACATAGGAATTGGGGCAACGCTGTTGCAGAGAAAAGGAGATGAAACATCAGAGCTATTCCCTGTAGCTTATGCCAGCAGGAAATTGAATGCAGCGGAGAAGAATTATAGTGTTATCGAGAGAGAATGTTTAGCTCTCGTATGGAGTGTACAGAAGTTTCAGGCATACCTATATGGAAAACACTTCACTGTACAATGTGATCATCAACCACTTATGTTTCTCGCAGCATCCAAAAATTTGAATGCAAGACTTATGAGGTGGTCACTACTTCTACAACCATACTCGTTCCAGATAGAATATGTCCCTGGAAAGATGAATGTGGGAGCAGACTTTCTAAGTCGACACCCAGTGTCTGATGAACCAGGTCAATCAGATACAGGAAAGAATACATTGGAGTAAATCATATAGAAAAAGCTTGACCACTGTAAATGCTGGAAACTTAGTTCCATACCCTAGAACAATCTGGAGTGGGGCTATGTGACATATTCACCTATCCATCATTTTCAGCGCGTCAACGTTACACAGCAACCCAGAGATTATCAAAACAATTACAGCACCGTAGAACATCGAACGCACTAAGCGATACTAATGACAGACAGATGCCAGGATAAGAATAGAAGGGTTAGCGTCAACAGAATAGAATGTGACTGGTAGAGACACATCACGTGGATATAGCGTCCCCCAGCTTGGGCGCCGCTTTAATAAAACCGCGCACTTCTATGACTTCAGAGCGAGCGAGCAGTCGCCAAAGCTATGTGTTGTCCAACTTTCAAACTTTTACAACGGGCAGTTTGATCTAGTCTGAGGTAAGCGCGTGATTCTCAGATCTAAGTGGTACCAAGATGTATAACGTAAAGGTATCCAGTGTTGTGCGTCCAATGAATTGTATTTTTGATAAAATAAATCTCTGAAAATGTGAAAAACTGCCGATCGCAACTTCAATACTGGCGCCACTTCCCCGGCGAAACCGACATCTTATAATTTCTCAAAACTGCAAAACTCTGACTTTCTACACTACATCTAACAACTTCACTATGTGCATATGACTATAATCTATCACAGAATAATGTACAAGATGAAATTTCCAATGCACTCAAATGCTTTTCATCAAAAACTTCTAGGAAAACGTTTCTGCAGAGATAGTCAGCTGGTGCAAACGAAACACTACCTTGCTTAAAAATGTACTTAATTCTGCCTATTTTGCAATCTAAAGAAATGAAACAGGAATTATACTCTTCCTTTTCTCTTTACGGATTGAAAACAAATAGTATTTGATAGAAATTAGTTTATTCATGTGTCAGATTTTATTTAGACAACGCACTACATCAACTGCATTGCTTAAAATAGGTTTATGTTCACAAACGTCATTTGTGATAGCCGACCTACTTAATCTGCTCAGACTAACGGGTGATAATTACCTTGGTCTATAGCCAACTGTGTCGCCAACAGAATGGACATGATATGCACTGGTAAAAGATGTAGGAGAAGTATAAGTAGACAGAGAGGAGGAGAGTATTAGGGAAAAATACTTTAAGTAATAATTTTTTTCTAATATATTGTGTCATGACCTTGTATAGATTACATTTTGTAACAAATACACATAAGAAATTCTGTATGTTGGACATGAACCACAATAAAAGCACACTAGATGAGTTAAACTCATATTAACTGATGTAGATGTGAGGACAATTAGTACAAGCTATGGAACCCCACACAACAGAAGTTAACTCAACACAATACACTTCACACCACACAACTCCACACCACAACAGCAGGAACAAGGAAATGATTTAGAATAGGAAGTAGTTGCCTTGGAAAGTACAGATAAACAATTATATACACAATGTAGAACAAATAGAGTAATGTGGATGTTTAAATGTATGCCATTTATACAAATGCATCTCATACTTGTGTTGATCTTGCCTGTCAGCTTGATTACCATGATTCAGGGAACATCACATTATCACTCTTATCTGTGTCTGACTGTACACTACTCACTGAACTACAGGTCCACTGAGGAAATGCATACAGCAGGTACCAGACAACAGAAGCTGCATCCAGTGTAATAATCTCTGACCCACCCCAAAGTAACACAACAATACTTCTTCTGATCTTATCATTTTTGTTTTGTTATGTTGTGTTCACACTATGAACATGCTGTAAAGGATTATACATACCTGTATGAATTTTAAACAGTGATGTCTTGGTGCCACACCTAACCAACAAGGAGGGAAGAGGAGTGAATGAGATGATCAACACCTGTGATGGCAGATGACTCCAGCCTTAAGCAGAGAATGAGAAGTCTTCAGTGAAGCTAAACTGGCCCAACCTGAAGTGGATCCATCAGACCATGGACCCAGGCTTATCCACATCTCATCACACCAGGTTTTCTTATCACTCCCACAAACTTCACCCTCTCAGAAAATGATTTTCTTGAATTATTGTTGGATGTAGAAATTGTTAACTATAACACATTTTGGTAGTTAAAATATCTCACTATACAATGAATGTTATTATTTATTGACTGACTATACTTGGTCCTATGCAAGTTTTTTTCTATTTCATTCTGTAAATGTCAACAGCTGATGAAAAAAGCAAAGAAAAATGTAAAATAGGCCAAAAGAAACTGGCACAGTCAATAAATTTGTTTAAATGTGAAGATCTCTTCCACTTAATTTGTCAGTCCAAACTATCTGTGGGAAAATCTCTATCTTGTGTGTGGAACATGTCTCAATGCTCCCTTGTGTTTGTTGAATGTTTAATTAACAGATACACATTCACATAAGATAAATTCTTAGTTGGAGAGAGAGAACAGGAGACTCTTCATCTTTAACTGTTCCAAATCCATGTTATATTGCACCTGATTCTTATTGAGAAAGTCTTTTCAGACAATTTCTTAAGATGGAAGAAGGGGGTTCGTGAGCTATACCATTAAATACCAGGTGGAAAGACAGGGGACAAACCTAGTGATGACTTTTCTATTAAAAGAGGACCACACACCCTTAGACAAATAACCAAATCCGAGTCTGTAAATCTTTCAAGGGTCGTATTCTTGATCTATTTACATATAAGAAGAGGATGGGGCCCAGCTACCTTTAACAGAGATGGGTCATGCACTTTAGTGATTGCCAGTCCCTTCAAAATATACGACAAACAGAAATGTTCAAGTGAAGAACAGATGTGAAAGCTGGAACAGAGATGTGAAATCTACGGCTACAACAGAGATGCACATGTCATAAATAGATGTGAAAGCTGGAATAGAGATGTAAAAGTTGAAATAGAGATAGTAAGTTGAGAATTAAATGGACATGTAAAAGTTCATACTGAAATGCGAACATCGAGGTTAAAAGAGCATAGGAGATATTTTGAAGACCATAAATGAATGAATGCCAGTTGATGCCACAGAAGCTGATGTTTACAGATTCATGGTCCTTGATTTTGTGGATAAATTCTATTATGTTATTCCTTCATGCCACCATCATAGGCTATCCAGCATCTTTTCGATTGGTCTGCCTGTCTACCACTAATTAATAAATAGCACACGCATGTCGAGAGTGTAAAAGACTCATAAAATATGATGAGAAAAATGAAGGCAGACATGCTTCAGGCAGAGTGGCAGGCCTCGCTCAATTCAAGAATCAAAACTTGACAGCATCTGTTGGATTTTCACCCAGGACATGCTCACTGTCAGCCCTACACAGATTGGAAGACTTGAAAAGGTACAAAACGAAGCCATTCACATCATTTTGGGCTGCACGAGAGACACCAGCTGTGTAGCAATGAGATACCTCCTTGACTTCCCGACAATGGAACACAGGATCAAGATCTGGAGAGCTCGTGCATACTTAAAATAAGTGCAGATGAGCAGCACCCTCTGCATGACGCTATATTCAGAGAAAAGGGTGACAGGCTAAAGAGGGGCAAATCATGGATGGGTCGGGCGGAAGATGTCGTCGGACAGGTCTGCAGTCTTACCAGTATCAACCCCGGCAAGGAATGGGTGCCGGTGCCTCCAGCTTTTAAGTGTACCTTCTCCTGCATTATCACACTTGACAGACGATGCAGAGAGCAGAACCCTGCCGCTGTCAATGCTGAGGTTAATGCGCTCATCTATGAACACTCAGATAGCCCCGAAGTGCTATGGATCTGTTGTAAAGCAGCAGAGAAGAGCGTGGGCATTTACAGCCCATTCAGCGGACCGAACCGTTCAAGAATCCAGTGGTGCCCACTCTATGACCACGAGCAGCACGACGATGGAGGTGATGGCAGTTACACAGGCTTTCATATTGCTGGAATCACAGCTTTATACCAACGTGTGTGTACTAAGTGATTCAATGAGCATGATTCAGAAGGTCGAAGCTGGATCTGTACGTAGACAGGACTGAGTCGCTGCGGAAGTCTGTTGTCCTTAAAGTCACCTTCATCTTCGTCCCGGGACATGCGGGAGTCGAGGGAAATGAACGAGCTGATAAACTGGCTGGCTCTGCACTCCCTGTAGATGGCTAGCCCATGGATCGTGCCGATGTTATTAACGTCCTCAAAGATATGGCGAGAACAGAGGACTTTGATGTCAGTGATTCCACATCGCTGTCCAGGATGAAAGACTTGGGAATAAGAATCGGCACAGCCAGACGCGAGAGGTACATCGGGAAAACAAAGCGCCTCGTCAACCAACACAGAACTGGCACTATTAGCCACCGGACGCTGATGCATATGCTGGGGGGAGGATCTGAGCACCTATGGACATGTCCGGAGTGCAATGAAGATACCCCAACTGATAACTGATAACAGAATTGGCCAACACTCAGGACTCCAAGGAAAGGCCAGACAGACACATAATCAGGCTGCTACTAGTACCATTAGTACTGGAACTCTTCAAGGGTGTTGAAGATGAGGACGGAACACGTATGGGAATGTCGCGAGTGAAATGATGTAAGTTCTTGACCCAACTCAGCTCAACCAATCATAGTTATGTTTTCTAATGTTTCCCTTTATCATGTTTTCTTATATTTCCCTTCTCAGTGCACGACAAAAGTGACATTGTTTGTCTTTCTTGTAGCTGTATGTAATCTTGAACTTTCATTCACTCCATCCACACAATCGTTGTCAGTTGCCCTGGCACTACAAGGTATTTGCCAGACTGTCATCATCATCCAGTGCCTTTCTGGCAGGCATGGGCGATCATGCCTCTTCACAAATTACTATCTCCAACATCATGGATCAATTTGTGTGATGACTCCCTTCCATGACAAGACACAAGACTGTGAAGAATCTTCTCACGCTGTCTTCCTCTATCTCTCTTTCAGCAAATCTTTCCAGTTGTCACAACATGATCCAGTTTTTATCTTCTCATAACGTGGCCAGAAAATTATGACTGTCTCTTTCTGATATTTGTGATAAGTTGTCTTTGCGACTCAGCTTCCCTTAAAACATCATGATTGCTCATTTTGGCAGTCCTATTAATTTTCAGCATTCTTCTATAAAAAACATCTCCAAGGCTTCCAGAGATTTTTTCACCTGTTTACTAATTGTCCAGAAGTTGCAGCCGTATGTTAAAACTGGTTCTATAACACGCAAAGACTCTTTTTCTGACTTTCAAGGGCAGTGACTTATTGCACAAAACATTCTTCATTTGACAGAATGCCTAGACTGTACAACAAAGAAATTCTAACTACAAACTGCAGCAACAACCATCCACAAAAACAGCTAAAATACAACCGTAAAATACTGTTACAAAAAGGCAGAAACAAAAACTACCCACCTCTTTTCTATATGGATCTAGCATTGGAATATCTATACACCGAATCTCTCCGAATGTCTGGAAAACTTTCCGAACCACACTTTCATTTGGCTTCAACTCTTTTTCACACTCAGTGTCCAGATTTTGAGCTAGAAACCAACGTGTGGGTAAATCTTTCAAATAAATCGTGTCCGGCCTTTCACCGGGTTTCATTTCGTTCATGTTTTTAGCATCCCGGAAATAGGAGTCCCAGTCGTGTTTGGACGGGAAGTTGACCTTCGCCTCGGCTGCCCTGACCTTGAAATATTGAAAGAAAAAAAACCATAACTTTCAAAACGTTAAAAAATATAACATTAATGAAGAAGTAAGCGTGTAACAATGTATCTCTCTTTCTCTCTCTGACACATACATACACACACATATAAAATGTACATCTTTTTTCTCCTTTTACCACACAATAGTTCACGAATTTGCTCCATGCCCTCATATCCTTTTGTATATCCAGAAGCTTCCTCCATGTCTTCCCAATATAATTAATCTGTCTCAAATTCTCTCCCTGGATATGTTTTTGCCTCGTGGGTTGCAGAGACAGGACTTTCTTGTATGCTATTAACAGGTTTTCTCAATGTGTGTCCTATTCAGTGCCTATGTCTTTCCTTCACCTCTTGATTCACTGGAGAGAATAGTGCTGCAGGGAGTGACCAGAGGAACTGGCAGGCACTCAAAACTCAGAGGAAAGGCCAGACGGACACATAATCAGACTGCTACCATTGCTGGCTCCGCGGCGAAGGGTTTACAGACGCAGATCATAATCTCGCATACCGTGTTCGAAACACAGCTGTGGGCTATTTGGCAGCAGACCGCCTTGCACTGGTTTTTAAAAAAAATAAAATGGTGCTGGTCGTTCAGAAATCAATGGCAAACTGCTAATGTAAACTTGCCAAGAGATCACACAACAGCCAAAATATGCTGGAGTTGGCTGCTACGTCCTATAAAGGATATGCAACTAACTAATTAGTATTGGGACTCTTCGCTGGCTGTTGCAGATGAGGATGGAGCATGTATGGGAATGTTCTGGGTGCTGTGATGTCAGTTCTCGAACTCTTGGTTGACTGGGATTTGTTTAGCTCTCTCCATGAGTTCCACACTCTCTCATGCCACTTAAGTCCTATTCTGTGTAGGCTCCAACTGAATGAGTGTGTGTATGTGTATGTAAAGAGAGAGTCTGTGTGTGAAGAGAGTGTGTGTGTGTGTGGGGGGAGAGAGAGTGTGTGTGTGTGGGGGGGGGGGGGGAGAGAGTGTGTGTGTGTGTAGAGTATGTGTATGGGGAGTGTGTGTATGTGTGTGTGAAAGAGTGTATGGGGAGAGTGAGTGTGTGTTATTAAGTCCTATTCTGTGTAAGCTCCAACTGAATGAGTGTGTGTATGTGTATGTGGAGAGAGTGTGTGTGTATGTAGAGTATGTGTATGGGGAGAGTGTGTGTGTGTGGGGAGAGATTGTGTGTGTGTGAGTGTATGAAAGAGTGTATGGGGAGAGTGTGTGGGGGAGGGGGGAGGGAGAGTGTGTGTGAGTGGGAAGGGAAAGAGAAGGTGTGTGTGTGTGGTGAGAGAGAGATGGAGAGAATGTGTGTGTGTGTGTGGCATTACATCTTTGGGAGGGGGAATATAACGTACGGGGGTTTATGATGTTAAACCTGCTCACAAACAAAGAACTCACACAAACAAAAAGCCAAAAATACCTTGAGAATTTCTGTGAACCCACTTAACTTGATTGTCTTTCCATCCAACTTCAGAATGATATTGTGGATTTTACTCTTGTTCTCAATCTCTCCTTCCAAGCGGATGAACTCCATCGTGCTTTTGAAAATTTTCAAAGTCAAGAAGACTTCAGGCCTCACCATATGTTTCAACTGAAGAACAAACAGAAATACATGAGTTTTTTCCCCCACTTGCTTTGAACTTGACTGTAGTTCACATTAGACACATTTTTGTGTGTGGGATAGCTTTCCTGATTACCAGTGTCCCTCGCCATCAGACAAATCTACCCCAATTTCAGAGGCACTTGTAATTTACGTCCCCAAGTCAAGGACAGGAAGTCAACATTTTAGTCCAAGTGACTGGTGTAGAGGCTGAACCCGCTACCTTGGTATCAATACATCAGAAGTTTAAGGGCGAACTGATTTCTGATAACTCTTCCAAGAGTGATGATGATGTTTACACAGATAGATCTGCTGTGCCGCACACACAGATCTCATGGCCCAGGTTGGAAAAGAAATGTTAAGCAAGAACAGAACTTTTGCTCTATGTCTGGGTCAGGATGATTCAAATATATTCATGTTTTACACCTTTCACCAGATGATTTGTTTACTTCATCTAGTTGCAATTTTTGGTATGTCATGTTGCCGGCAATTTGTAATCCTGCATTCAAAACACAGCAGCAGGCGATTTGGCAGCAGACCGCCTTGCGCTTGTTGTCATTCAAAGGTATAGGTACTGGTCGTTCAGAAAGCAATGGCAAACTAGTGAATCATAAACTTGACAAGATATCACAAACAGCATGATCCCTTTCTTGGTCTGTCTAGTTTAATCCAGAAGAAAGGCAACACCAATACGTCTGGAACAAGACCAGCTGCAAAAGCAAAGCAATGCTCTAACTGTTTGCCTGTCAGAGCTTATATCTTAGACCAGTTGCCGAACAAGGCATTGGGCCTGGTCTGCCATGCCTTGACATTTAGTCATTAGGTTGCATTTCCTCGCACAAGGATAAGGCCTGTACCCTCCCAATTGCACTCCTCTGCCCGAAGTCGTTGGCACAATGTGGGGTGTTGGTTTTGGTGTGCACCACTAACATTCGGCACTAACAGAAAGCAGGTAATACTGTCTACTGTCACACAGTTTTATCACGTAAGTCAGACAGTAAACACTAACCTTTTCCATCACCTCCCAGTTTGAGATGGTTTTCCCTGTTGCCTTCAACTGTGGCAACTGAACACGGTTTTATCACATAAGTCAGACAGTATTAACCACTAACCTTTTCCATCACCTCCCAGTTTGAGATGGTTTTCCCTGCTGCTTTTAGCTGTGGCAACTGAACACATATGTTGACTTTTGCCACTGGCTTCAAGTAGAGACCATAAGGCTCACACAGATCCACTGCCTCTGAGGTGTCTGTGCAGACTGTGGTGTTTGCCATCACTAATGTCTTATTTACAAATGTCTGCCTTTAGAAAACAGAAACACAGAAAAGCTGCCGGAAAAAGCTTCCTAAGAAATCTGGAGAAATAAAACAAAATATGTTTGCAATAGGGAATAAAGAAACTAAAACAGATTCAGATGTTTGTTAATCAATTAAGTTTATCATACATGATGAATTAAACCTGAACCCACTTAATTTCACTCGCCTTCCAGCATTCGTAATCGCATGCCACATTTGAAAACACAGCTGTGGGTGATTTGGCAGCCAACCGCCTTGCGTTGATTTTCATATAATGGTATGAGTACTGGTCGCTCAGTATGCTATGGCAAACTAATGAATGTAAACTTGCCAAGAAATCAAAAACAGCCAAACAATGCTGGGGTTGACTGTGATGTCCTGTAAAGGATATGCAACTAATTTTTTGCGTGATGGTTATGTTTTTTTAAATTAAAAGCATAATGTTTTATTACTTTGTTTAAACATTCACTTGCTTTGAACTCAAGCATAGTCCACACACTTCTGGTGCACTGGACCGATTCTTGCACATGGATTAGCTTTCCCTATTACCAGTGTCCCTCGCCATCGGGTGAACTCACTCCGGCTTCATAGGTACTTGTAATTTACGTCCATAAATTAAGGATGAGAAGTCAACATTTTAGTCCTACTGACCTGACCTGTGTAGGGGTTGAACCCGCTATTTCGGCATCAGCACATCGGATGTTTAAGAACGAAGGCTCTTAATCATATGGCCATGCCAACCTCCAGGGTTATGTGTTCGAACACACACCACTGAATGGTCGGATTGCTGGTTGGTGGGTCACACTGGCCTGGTCTCCCACGGCAACGCTTCTTCGAAGACCTAGATACTCGGATGAGGCACTATTGGATTTTATTTTGTTATCTATCAGCGGAAGAAAAACTCAGAGAGCCGAACGCCATGATGCCTGGAAAATATTTAGCTAGTGCCTGAATTATATATATATATATATATATATATATATATATATATATATATATATATATATATATATATATATATATATACACACACACAATCATAGTTGACAAAAAGATTCTATCTTTTTAACCACACACACACACACACACACACACACACACACACACACCCCCCCCCCCCCAATGTTTAAAAACAATTAGAGACATTCATTCTATTAGTAAATTAAATAAGTAAATTACAATTTACAGAGTATGTTGGGCCATAACAGTGATAGGATTTTTCATCTCACTAGTCTAAGGCTAACACAAATACACTGAAATGGCCATGGGAATTTAATTTTCAGCTGATATTTTACATTTCAACTACCACAGAATGACAAAGACACTTAATAATATTTCATTATATTCGCTATAAATAAAACTATAAATGATATTTTATTAATTTTAACACAGAAGCCATAGAAAATAAGTTGCACAATGTACTGATTGTCTGGCATATTTTACGGCATCTTATCAGGTGCATACTGCAAAGTTATTTAATTATGTATCAAATGAAGTTAATAAAAATATAACGAAGTGATTATAAGCAAACATTGGTAATAAAGTATGGACATTATTCGCAAGAGGCCGGTCACGTGATTATTCCCTGATGCAGATGGATATTATCATGTCCTCGGTAGTGTAGTGGTTAGTATCTCCGCCTGTCACGCGGAAGACTGCGGGTCGTCTCTCTGCCGTCAATAATTTTTTAAAATGTTTAATAAAAAAAATATTAGATCTGATTATATATCCTGATAAGATCTCGAAAAACTATTTAACATTACAAACTAAAATATAGAACTGAGAAACTCGAAGCTTGTGAATAAAGTGTGCTCTATGGATCTGCGGAAGCTGCCGTGCGAGGGGGGGGGGGGTGTTGAAGAAAAAGGACTTGGAAGAACTTCGGGAGGTCATCGCTGGAGCTACTGAGCTCGTTCTCTGTATAACGCTTTCGGCAGACGACAGAAATATGTCTTCTCGCCTGTTAAACCTTGTTGTAACTGTCTCGCTATCACCCAGACCACCAGACAAATATCGTCTTTGTGAGGTTTGAAGAAAAAGAACTTGCAAACAAAAGACAGACAAGAAGGGAGAATAATAATCTTCTTAAGCCAATTGACGGCGACAGTAAATGTCACATGACGAGCCATTTGCGAAATAATGTCCGTACATGTAAATGTTTGCTAGTGTAAAGTCTCCCAAAATATAATGCATTTGAAATTTAGGTTTTTGGTTGTAGAACAGATTCTATCAGCTCTGTGACCTGACCACAACTGTAAGGAAAACTCCCCGTTATGCAGCATACTTCAAGAAATTTTAAACTGTAATGAGGTAATCTACAACAAAGCTACTTTTCATTGCAATTTTCATTTCAGCTCTGCAATAACAATCCATTCAGTCGCTTCACAATTGTTAATTGATCCTGAGTGGTGACGTTTCAGAATTTCAAAACAATGTAATCTTCAATCTTTTAGTAAATTTAAACTTAAATTCACTAAGGAAACACAATGCAATACTGTTAATAATAGCTACACATTGCATTCGAACAGCATTATACACTGTTTTGAATTATAAACTGAATGATCAATATAATAAATTGTAAATTCCTGGTTTCTTCTTCTTCTTCTGCGTTCATCCGGATTTTTTTTTTTTTTCGGATGGGACTGCGTTGTGCCTGTTTACAGCAGAGCTTCGTTCTTGCGCCGTTAGGCCGACTTTTGCGGGCATTTGTTGACCGGGTTAACCTCCCCGGCTTTCCTGGTTTCAAGTCTCAATATTTAGTGAATTACTCAATTACTTATTAATATTATTATATTACTAATTTAGTAATTATTACTCAACTCAACAAAAATTAAATTAGTTACTCATTACTGCTCGAATTTTCAAAGCAACACATACATACATTATGATACATTTTAACTGTTCAGACTTTGCGTACCAAACTTGTATAACAACAGTTATAGTCAGATAGTAACGAAAATGGGTCAAGTGTGAACATGTACCTATGTTTGAAATATATTATCCGACATAATCAGCCACACAATCTCATTGTTCAATCCACTGACTGCTAGTTGTCTGAGCCATCATTGACGGACTACGATAAACACTTCCGCTTCCGTTAGGGCCAAAATGCCAGGTTGCCTTTACTAGATATTCCAGGGATGGTTAGTTCGTGAGTCAATAGATCAACCTCCTTGCACATGGAATTATTAGTCCATACGTGTTCAGATCCTCTTCCCAGTGTCTCTCTCAGAATTTAGTGATTGACGATACCTGTTCTGTGTTGGTTGACTATTATTCTTTGGCTTCCCGCTTGACTCTCTTGTCTAGCCCTAGTGTCTACATACATTACTTCCATCCTCTTCTTGTGAGTTGGAGTCAAGAACCGACATTACAACCCTCGGAATATTCCCATTCGTCCTCCGTTCTCATCTGCAGCAGCCCGCGAAGAGTCCCAATATTAATGGTCCTGTTGCAGTATGATTATGTATCCGTCTGGCATTTCTTCAGAGTTTTGAGTGTCGGCCGTATTCCTGCAGCACTATTCTCTCCAAGCATTGAAGATCTACCCGTTCTTCTGCGCTATGCACACGATTCCAAAAGTCCTCGACCGCGTCTGCCTTATCATATACCAATACCCCACCAAGGGGCGCAAACCCAACCAAGCTGTCCGCCTGCTCGTTTCCCATCACACCAACCAGCTTCTTCCAAGTAGTGCATGTAGTTTATTTGTGAACTAGCCTTTCCCTAGCTTACCCCTGATTCATTTAATGTTCTTGCAGCTTGGTCACAGTTGGAGAATTACATCCATCCCTAGAGTCATTTACTCGCCGAACCTCCCCATGGGAGTTCTGGATGTCCACTTGATCATCAAGTGCCCCGCCAGGTGGCGTGGGCGTTCATGTCTCTCTTAAAATCTCGATCTTTGGTACTGATGAATTTTGGGAAGATAATGTGATGGTTCATTTGACATCTACGTAGACAAAATTTTCAACGAAGAAAGCCTTGACAGAACCGATTAAGGAAATGTTGGACTCTCTACTTTAGACGAAACAACAGATCCACCCGCAATATATGAGTTGTTATTTAGAGACGACGTAATGTATATTAGCAGACGGTCTACTAAATACACTGATAAATAGTACACCTCCGAAACAAGTTAAAGCATGTTAATATCTAGGGAAGTGTGATCACAGAAGGTGACAGAATAGACAGAGAAATCGGACTCAGATGTCAAAAAGCAAGTGCGCTTATATATCAACTATCGCCCATACTGAACAATTCATATTTACCTACGTTCGCAAAACGACAGATAATAAATAACATATTCACACCAACCCTGTCAAACTTCCAATGCCAAACTTGGACATTATCCAAATCACACTTTTGAAAATCAATACCTGCGAGATGAGACGCTTGAGAAGACATGCCATTGGCATCGGTATCTGAAAGTTAAGTTGGCATGATGTCAACTTAACTTTCAGTGACCGAGTAAGAAATGATGTTATTAGACAGATAGTGAAATCAAAACTGTATCCCATATATATTGAAAGGCAGAAGATCAAATGGTTCGGTCATTTTGTTAGAATGCAACACCAACAACTACTAGCACTGGCCCTACGTCAAAGTAGATATGATATGACATTCGAGGACGCACGAGGAGAACATGAAGTGACGACATCAAAGACATTATACAGTTACACGGAAATGAAATGAACTATCCAGTGCGACCTATAGGGCGCTGGAAACGTCAGCTGTTTCTCTCCGTGACACTTGACGGCAAAAGTGAAAGATGATGATGATGATGACTTTAATTGTACATTTAGGAATGATCTGTTCTTTGATATTACCACATCTTCTTTTTTTTTTCTTATTATTTTAGCTGAATCCTATTTTTCACTTCCTTCATCTTCTTCCGTGGCAAAGAGGTTACGGGCACAGTTCGTGATCTTGCATACCACGTTCGAAACACAGCTGCGGGCGATTTCGCAGCAGACCACCTTGGGTTGGGTTTTTATAAAATGGAATGGGTGTCGGTCGTTCAGAAAGCAATGGCAAATTACTGAACGTAAACTCGCCAGGGGATCATAAACAGTAAAAAAAAATACCGTGTTCGACTGCGACGCCCTGTAAAGGATATGCAACTAACTTTCTTTCATTTTCTTCTGCTATTAACGTTTGCTATACCTGGTGTATAGCAACCATTGTAATGTATAGATGTGCACTTTCTAACCCAGTGCCATCTCCCGATTTCAAAGGCTTGTGTCTCTTCTGGATGTCTCCTCCCATAGACAGATTGCCTCCCCAGGCACGTGGACTCTGCCTGACCATTTTCTTCTCTCGGGCCTTGTTGTTCCGGACTTTGTTCTTACAAGAACTTATTCAGTTTGCCATTCTCCAACCACTGTATCTAATAATCAGATAAAATAATGATGACGTAAGATTTGTGATTGTTTCATCATAGATGTAAAAACGATCTTGTGATATAAATAAAATGTTTTGCGTATCCTTTTACAGGACTTAGCTGTCAACAGCAGCATCTTTCAGCTGTCTGTTGATCTCTTGGCAAGATTACGCTCAGTAGTTTGCCATTGCTTTCTGAGCGGCCGGCTCAGTATCCGCAAGTCACGAGCGGGGGTCGAACCACCTCAGTTCTCGCTCCGCTGCGAGACTCTGCGTGATAAACGGGATTACAGAGAGAAAGTGTTGTAACCCCACAGCCAGAGAGACCGGCATCTTGTGATATACAAGTACTAATTTGGCTGTATGGAATAGAAAGTGTTAAAGTCACTTAAAAGTAGGGCCTTCGCTGCTAATATAAACATACCTGGTTCAATTCACAATAGGGGCTGTTTGGATTGTCCAATATGAGAAAAGGGTGGCATATACTTCTTGTATAACCCTAGGATATTGGATCGGAAGTCTAACCTTTTTAGACAAGGGCGAAAAACTGGGAAGACCTATGTGCGCAGGATGCACGTTAAATAACTCAAATCAGTTGGAAATCGCAGACTGAATACCCTTCTGCCCTGGTTAGATTTCAAAATTAGAAAACCGAAACACAAAGAATATTTATAGCACGCTTGAAATACAATGGGAACTGGCTTGAAGTCTTTTGACAATTAAATACCTAAAACTTCTGGAAGAAACATTTCCAGCAGCCACAAAACGATGTTATTCGAACAGTTAGGGCAGACTGAGAATGGAGAACCACTATGGTTCAGATAAAGTTAGTGATGTTGTGGCGTGGTCTCCAGGTATGGTGTCCGCATCGAGTGCTGGAGGTTCCGGGTTCAGGCCCCGGTGAGGACCGGGATTTTTTTCACGTGGACTTCTAATAATAACATTTCCCCTGGTCTCTGGGTAGTGAGATCGGACGCCCGTGGGTATTGTTGCGCACGTAAAAAAAAACCCCTGGCAGTTGGAAATCGAAAAAGGGTAGCCTAATGGAGCTACCCGGGCAAAATTTCGAGTTAAAAATCTACCCAAAGTATTTCAGGATCCTCGCCGGTTCTTTGGAGTTCGTGCACCGAGCCGAGTTTCTCCAGACTCAGGTTTGAGTTAGGAGGAGAACTGAACACTTATGGGTTACACCCGTGTGCCGTGATGTTGATCCATCGACTAAACTAAACTAAACTAAACTATGGATTAACACTGTTCATACTGTTTCAATTTTATTTAATTTTGGGTACCCTCTCTTCACTTGCCATTTTATGCCAATAGAAAAGCCATATTTAAAGGCACTTTCTCGGTCTAATAGTGCCCATATTTAGTCCTACCTTTCCAGATTTGACATTCCAATTTTACAATGAACCTACTGCGCATTGTTACCATAGGTGGAAGTCGTGCAACGGCCCTTCATTACCACTTCTACTTAAAAAAAAACAACAATCCCGTCATTTAGTTTTCCGTATATTGTGTATATGGCATGGACGAGACAGGAACACTGAGCTGATCCACGACACTGGTGATCGAGTGAAATGGCGAGTCATGACCGCCCACGCTTTCCGGCATGGCACATGATTGATTGATTGATTGATATTGTGTTTAATAATTTACATCGCGTTGCTTTACAAGCCACGTTTATTTTGTTCTTGACACTCGAAATGTGTGTTACAATATTTATTATTACTTTTCTTATCGTGATTATATAATTATTATTAATCTCCCCAATGTTTTCGTGATCTGTGGTTTCTGTTCACCTGACCTAAGGTCCTTGGAGGATTGTATCATGTTTCTGTGCTTGTTGATTAAAGGCACGATCTTAGTATAATTTTTTATTTAATTTTGCATTGTCTTATCCTGATGTAGTGCAGAATGTGGCTTAGATATGGATATCCCAAACAAAAAAAACAACTATGATTAGTGGTGGAAGGGAAAGACCATCAATGAACATCACAGTAAACGGCGAGATACAAGAACAAGTTTCTCCTATCTTGGACATTTAATAACAGATGATGGTAAAAGTTAGTTACATATCCTTTACAGGACGTCGCAGTCAACACCAGTATTTTTAGCTGTTATGATCTCTTGGCAAGTTTACGTTCAGTAGTTTGCCATTGCTTTCTGAACGACCGGCACCCATTCCGTTTCGTAAAAAACAATTGCAAGACGATTTGCAGCTGTGTTTCGAACGCGGGTAAGAGGAATTATTAACTGCGTCTGTAACGCCATCGCCACGGAGCGAACAGATGATGACAGAAGTGAAGCAGAATTCAAAAAGACAATAGGAATGGCAAAATATGTTTTTCAACAACATGAAATCAGTAGAAATCCAGAGAGATTAACAATGCAATAAAAATGAGACATTTCAAATGTTATATATTCGACACTGCCGGTCTCTCTGGCTGTGGGGTTACAACACTTTCTCTCTGTAATCCCGTTTATCACGCAGAGTCTCGCAGCGGAGCGAGAACTGAGGTGGTTCGACCCCCGCTCGTGACTTGCGGATACTGAGCCGGCCGCTCAGAAAGCAATGGCAAACTACTGAGCGTAATCTTGCCAAGAGATCAACAGACAGCTGAAAGATGCTGCTGTTGACAGCTAAGTCCTGTAAAAGGATACGCAAAACATCATATTCGACACTACTATATGGCCAGGAAGCCTGGACAATGAATAATCAATTAGAAAGTCGAATAAAAGCAATGGAGATGTGGATATACAGAAGATTATGTCGTATTTCATTGAAACAACAACAAGCCCTGGAGATGTGGATGCATATAAGATTATGTCGTAATTCATAGAAACAAAAACAATCAAATACAAATGTTACAGAAAAACTGGGAATGAAAAGAGAGTTGACGTTGACGAAACAAATAAAAAAAAAAAAAAAAGAGGCAAGTGAAATATTTCGACCACGTTAAAAACATAACACTGTTATAAAACCGTACTGGAGGGTAAGAATGAAAGCAAGTGGGCAAGAGGTAGACAACGATACAAGTGAGAGGATAACATCAAGAGATGGACAAACACCAGTCTGCCAGAATAAACAATCAAGTCGAGAGACAAACAGTGTTGGAGATCCACTGCAGCCAACCGTCATTGTGGAGACGGCACATGATTGATTGATGCTAATACAATTAAAACCAGCCTGATTCTAATCTCAGAAGTTCGTTTGTGCTGTGCTGGACCATGACCAGGTTATATCTTAATGTTCCTTTTTGCACGTCTTAAGTTCCAGTCCTGGTCGTACACTTCCCGATGATTTCTGAGCTTGGGGAGATGAAGTAGAGACCTTTGGCATAGTCCCCGTGAAGATCATACTGTAGGTATCTGGTAGGAAGAACAGTTTTTCCACCCACCTCCATCTAATAGATGCAAGTCCTTTATATGGTTCAGAAAACTTGAATGATAATGAACATGTTTAAGAGGATTCCCAACCAAACAACCAACCGAACAACCAACCAACCATTTAACCAACGAACGAACCAACGAACAAACCAACCAAGAAACCAACCAAGAAACCAACCAACCAACCAACCATGGCATATGATTCAGGCATTACCAGTGCTATGGAGTCTGTTCATTGAGAAGAGACTTCTCTCTCTCTCTCTCTCTCTCTCTCTCTCTCTCTCTCTCTCTCTCTCTCTCTCTCTCTCTCTCTCTCTCTCTCTCTCTCTCTGTGAGATCTATGCGAGGAGATGGAAATACTTAAGGGGATATTCGCCTACAGAAAAGATGGTCCTTCAAGAAAAACATATCTCGAAGCATAAACCTGCACTGGGTCAGTGATGTGACAAGAACACCACACTTTGTAGGCCGGAGTGCACAGGGTAATAAGTAGTTAGTCTTTTCCTCTATTAACGTAGCTCCCTGTCAACTACACCAACGCTGTCGTTAGTGGTCCTTCAACAAAAACCATGCCAAAGTGACCACGTCTGTGACATAAAACGGCTATTAACGATAGTTATACTGAACACTAGTTGTTTACCAATGTTTCTGAGAAGTAAAAATTTTGAGTAAGGGAACTGGATACACACTGTTTTAATAGTAACACATCGTATATGTGAAAGTCCATTACCAACATGGCTGATGGCAATGAGCGAAATCTGATTGCAGTTGGATTGGTTAGATGGCTTAGTATCAAGGGACATGACTCACTAAAATGGACTAAATCCAAAATATATGATTAGATCCCTTGATACTCTTTATCTCTATATATCTCCCGTGTGTTGCCGGGACCCATACGGGAAGCAAAGAATAGCAACACTGTAGCCTACCACGCATGTCGTAAGAGGCGACTAAGGAGGTTTGATGGTTCCGTCGCCCTGCTACTGAGTGAGTGCGTGGCGCGACACTGTGAGCTGTGAGTTTCGTGTGAAATGCTTTTGAATCTGCCCAAGGGTTTTTGGAACGTGACTGCATGTTCGGAGCGATGGCAGATGGCTATGTCCCAGAGTTGACCGGTTTTTGCCTTATGCAGAAATGCGTGGCTGCTAGGCTTCTGGTTGACTGCCACTGCCATCAACGATGAACTGTATTTTCGTGGACTGTGTGGGTGAACATCTAGGAAACATACAGATGGGAAAATGACTGCCGATTCCATCAGAAATGAACTGGGTGTGTCGTGGGGGGCTACTGTGTTGACATTCTGGCGGCGGCATTATGCACAGTGTATCTGTGCGGGCTGTTGTTTGTCGAGACTCCTGTCTTTTCCACTTTTCACATTGGACAGTGGGGAGCATTTTGTGCGATATTCACTGGCACAGGAACGGAGCATAATGGGGACGACCCGTTGCTGTGAAGTTGGAACTGCGACTAACTAACTAACTAACTAACTATCTCTGTATATTTAAAAATGAGCATGGCCTAACGAGTGGGTAAGAGCGTTCGTTCTTAAACATCTGGTGTGCTGATGGCAAGATAGCGGGTTCAACTCCTACACCGGTCAGTTTGACTAAAATATTGACATCTCGTCCTTGACTTGGGAGTGTCAATTACAAGTCCTCTGAAGTCGGAGTGAGTTCACCTGATGGAGAGTAATACTGGTAATAGGGGATGCTAGTTCAATCCATATAATCCAGTGCAATAGAAGTAGTAAACAATATAAAATAACACAAAGTAAAGCAACTGTACAGAACAGAATTACAGAAAACACAGGACGTTGCGGTGACTAGCCTCCATCAGCAAACAAATACAAACACAAAATACAACATATAATCACGGGGAAGACACTACAGTGACTACATTAAGGCATAAGAACAGGATGAAAAGAATGAAAAAATGAAAACAATGAAGAGGTAAAACATTGAAAAAAAAATGTGCTACTTATCTCAGAATCCCAGGCTGTGATACTAACACGAATCTTCACATCGATAAAAAGTCGCTTAAAAGTCGACAGAGGCGACTTCATTGCACCTTTTTAAAAAATCCCATATGGCTCAATCTCTTTCTGCAGAGCGGAAAGCGTCGAACAAAGCACGAACTCCGTAACTCCAGCGACGACCCTCAGAAGTCTCCGAAAAATGCACTCTTGAACCGAAGGACGCCGCTCGGAATCGAACCCACAACCTTCAGAACCCGAGTCAGACGGCTTGACTACTTCACCACGGAGACTCCCAAAATCTTGGCATTGAATCTTCACATTGATTATTTTATATAGACAGCCGTGGGAAGTCTGTGGTTTCACAGGGACCAGAGTAGGGGATGGTAACGGTTCAGTGAAAATATCTGGTAAATGGGTGGAAGTGGTACATGGGAGGAAGGTAAGGCGGGGAACTGGAAGCAATGGAGATATGATGGTGGGCCGATACTGACAACTAAGAAGGAGTGCCCCGGTGAATGTCCGTTCGCGTTATCTTATATTGTTTAAATGTTTATTTACATTTCCACAGCTTGACCACAGTTCCACTCATTTTATTCATACTATTTCATTCATAGTAGCCGGTCTCTGTGGCTAAGGGCTTGCAAACGCGGTCTGTGAGCCCGTATACCCGGGTTCGAAACACGGCGGTGCTGGTTTTTTCGAAAAAGGTATAGGGGCCGGTCGTTCAGAAAGCAATGGCAAACTACTGAACGTAACACTTGCCTAGTACATCAACAGCAGCTGAAAACGCTGGTGTTGACTGCAACGTCCCGTAAGGGATACGCAACAAAAAAAAATTTCATTCATAACTAGAAGTAGTGTCACGTGTATGGACTACTCTTGAGTTCAAAGCGAGCGAACGAAAAAAATAAAAACAAATATAATAAAAACAAAAATCAAAATAAAAAACGCCAATAAAAACCGGTACGTTGTATATGTTTATTTTACATGACACCTTAGATGTACTCATCTAAATAAATAGGAGGTCCGCGTGGCCCAATGGATGAGAATGTACGCTCACAAACTTCTCGCGTGCTGATGGCGAGGTAGCGGGTTCATCCCCTACGCCGGTCAGTTGGGCTAAAATGTTGACTTCTCATCCTTAACTTCGGGGACGTAAATTACAAGTTCCTCAGAAGTCGGAGTGGGTTCGCCTGATGGCGAGGGACACTGGTAATAGGGAAAGCTAACATCAGTCTAATGCACACCACAGCGGTAGTAGTAGTAGTAGTAGTAGTAGTAGTAGTAGTAGTAGTAGTAGTAGTAGTAGTAGTAATAGTAGTAGTAGCAGCAGAAGTAGTAGTAGCAGTAGTAATAGTAGTAGTAGTAGTAGTAGTAGTAGTAGTAGTAGTAGTAGTAGTAGTAGTAGCAGCAGCAGCAGCAGCAGAAGTAGTAGAAGTAATAGTAGTGGTAGTAGTAGTAGTAGTAGCAGCAGCAGCAGCAGCAGCAGCAGCAGAAGTAGTAGAAGTAATAGTAGTAGTAGTAGTAGTAGTAGTAGAAGTAATAGTAATGGTAGTAGTAGTAGTAGTAGTAGTAGTAATAGTAGTAGTAGTAGTAGTTGTTGTTGTTGTAGTAGTTGTTGTTGTAGCACGTGTATGGACTATGCTTGAGCTCAAAGTGAGCTAACGAAACACATCTAAATAAATGATGACCAAACAGATGATTCCGATGATGATAATATATTGTTAATGTTAGCAGCAAATGCTGACTTTTCCAGAAGTACTCAACGAGCGCAGCGCGATGGCTCTATGAGCGTGTGATCTAAACCTCGTGGTCCAGACCGAGGCTCGATCTAACATCTCGGGCTCCTTTCCGTTTGCAGAGCTTGTAGAAATTGGTAACAGCCGTTGTTAGGTTAATATTGGTGTCTTTCTTGCAGTACAGCAGCGCTTCACTCACAAAGTTATACGCCTGGGGACAGAGATGCAACATTTTTATTGATTCTGTCTGTGTATTTTCTCTATTTGTTCTGTTACTATGGCCGGAGAGACTATATTTTGAGAAAACCTGAGAATAGTATAACTAGAAAAGCCTTTGTCTGGAACCCACATTGCAAAAGAAATATCATCATCATCTAGTGCCTTGCCGGCTGGCGTCGGCGATCATGCCTCTCCACATATTACGATCTCCGACATCATGGATCATTTAGTTCTTTGACTCCCTCTGTGCCATGCCAATAGACTGTCAATAATCTTTCCAGTTTTTGTCTTCTCATAACATGGCACCAAAAAAAAAAAAAAAAAACGATGACTGCCTCTTTCTGAGGTTTGTGATACGTTGTCTTTGCGACTCAGCTTCCCGTAAAATATCCTGAATGCTCTTTTTGGCTGTCCAACTAATTTTCAGCATTCTTCTACAAAACCACATCTCCAAAGCTACCAGAGATTTTTTCGCCTATGTACTAATTGTTCAGGACTCGCAGCCGTATGTTAAAACTGGTTGTGTGTAACATGCAAGAACTCTTTTACTGACTTTCAAGGACAATGACTTATTGCACAAAACGTTCTTCATTAGATAGAATGCAGTTTTGCTTGTCTTATTCTACTCTAAGGATTCATGGACAGAAAAAGAAATGAAAAATACTCAAAGGTCATAGACAGAACTGCGGGGGATAGTGAAAGATTAGAGACCCAGGAGTGATTTGGTTGAGGTTCAATACCCCAGTGGGGAAATAGAGGGCAACAGAAGAACAATGGCACCAATACCAAAGAACAAACATGTATCAATAATTACTAAGAAAGCACTCTACAAAACAATCTTTCTACCAACTCTATGCTACCAATGCCAAACCTGGACAATGACAGAAAAAGAGAAAAGAAAACTCAACAACAACAGAAATGAGATACCTGAGAAGAATACTCAATGTATCAAGAAGAGAGAAAATCAGAAATGAAGAAATCAGGACTAAAGTGGGGGTTACATCAGCGCTAGATTTTATTTTATTAGAAGGCAACAAGTAAAATTGCTTGGTCATGCAAGTAGGTTACCAACTACCAGTATGCCACAACAAGCAATGATGTACAGACCAGATGGAAGCAGAGGAAGAGGTCGACGTAAACGATGGACGGAGGGAATAACATAATCCATGGGAATATCGATACATGAAGCCCATAAGCATGCACTCTCCTGCTGTTTATACTTCATCTCGATACCGCAAGGTACAAGAGGAACATGATGAGATGGGATGGGGGTGATTGCCTGAAGAGGCTAATGAAACCAGAACATTATATACACCTATAAAAAAGAGAAAAGCAGCTTTCTTTGGTCATGTGATGAGAGGCGAGGCATTTAAGAACATCGTGCCACCTGAAAAGATCAATGGGAAAAGAAGCAAAGGCAGACCAAGAGAAAGGATGCTGGATGGACTGAGACGGTGGTTTGGAGGAATATCAAGAGCGGGATTGATCCAGAACACAAGGAAACGAAATCTCTGGAGAGACATGAACGTCTACGCCAGTTGGCAGGCACATATTGATGAACAACATTTCTTGCATAGTAAAGTGCGTAATATAAATATGTTGAAAGAGGCCAAAACACAAAGACATCTTATTGCAAACATCAATGAGAGAGAGAGAGAGGAGAGAGAGAGAGAGAGAGAGAGAGAGAGAGAGAGAGAGAGAGAGAGAGAGAGAGAGAGAGAGAGAGAGTGAGAGAGAGAGAATCATGACTCTCGGACCCATTATAAAAAGTTGTTGCATATCCTTTACAGGACGTTGCAGTCAACCCCAGCATTTTTCGGCTGTTCGTGATTCCTGGAAAAGTTTACATTCAGTAAGCTTTCTGAACGACCGGCACCCATACCATTCCATGAACAACCAACACAGCTGTGCTTCGAACGCTGGTATATGGGAGCGGGATTACGAATTGTGTCCTTAAATGAAAAGACAAAAAAAGTAGAACATATTATGACAACTGGAAACCTTTGTGGAAAGAGAGATTGAAATATGCAGCGAGAGAGCATTCTTCAGTGTCTTGTGTCAGGGCCAGGAAAGGCGTCAGGGATGATGGTGAGGTAGGAAGTTCAACTCCTACATCGGCAATAGGTTGGACTTAAACGTTGATTTCTCTTTCAGAATTGTGCTGGACGTACAACTGCCTGGACTAGTGGTTCTCAACCTTTTTTGGCCCATGGACCCCTTTACCATATGTTCAAATTGTCATCCCCCCCTTTTTTTTTCGTATTTCCTCCCTATAAATCCCCCTCCATACACAGTATAAATAAAAATAGAAGCTAAATTTAATAACACATACTAGACCAGTGGTTCTCAACCGGTGGGAATTCCCCCCCCCCTCTCAGGGGAAATTTTAGGGTTTCCAGGGGGAATTAAGATTATTTCTAGATTGCGTTAATACAAGAACCGATTACTTGATATTGTTTTTCCCTTCATACTTTACGGTTCTGTACGTATCACCCTTCTGAAATTCATTTTATAACGTAAGTAGATCCGCAAATGACGTTTTATGTAGATGTCTAGACTTGTTTTAGTATGTGCTATTAAATTTAGCTTCAATTATTACGTATACTGTGTAGGGGCTGGGGGGAATTTTTAGGGAGGAAATACGAAAGGGGGGGGGGAAATGACGTTCTAAAAATATGGTGAGGGGGGGGGGGTGGGAATGACGTCCTAAAGATATGGTGAAATGGGGCACGGGCCAAAAAAGGTTCAGAACTACTGTACTAGAACAAGTCTAGACGTCTCAATAAAACGTGATTTGCGGGTCTACTAACGTTATAAAACGAATTTCAGAAGGGCGAGAGGTAAAGAAACGTAAAGAATGGAGGGAAAAACAATATCAAGTAATCGGTTCTTATGTTAACCCGATCTTGAAACAATCTTAACCCCCCCCCCCCCCCCCCGAAACACTAAAATCCCCCCTCCTCCTGGTGGAGGTGGGGTGGAATTCCCCACCGGTTGAGAACCACTGGCCAAGACAGTCAACCTGGAGGTGAGTGCAACGCCCTTTAAAGGACATATAACATTATAATCGGAGATGGCAACATATGGCGACCCATGAACTCATACAACATATGGAGAACCATGAACTCATACAAAAGAGTTAACTTAATTAACAAGGTTAGACTACTCTGATGGTCGAAGATGGCAACATATGGAGAACCATGAATTCATACAAAAGAGTTAACTTAATTAACAAGGTTAGACTACTCTGATGGTCGGAGATGGCAACATATGGAGAATCATGAATTTATACGAAAGAGTTAACTTAATTAACAAGGTTTGACTACTCTGATGGTCGGAGATGGCAACATATGGAGAACCATGAACTCTTACAAAAGAGTTAACTTAATTAACAAGGTTTGACTACTCTGATGGTCGGAGATGGCAACATATGGAGAACCATGAACTTATACAAAAGAGTTAACTTAATTAACAAGGTTAGATTACTCTGATGGTCGGAGATGGCAACATATGGAGAACCATGAACTCTTACAAAAGATTTAACTTAATTAACAAGGTTTGACTACTCTGATGGTCGGAGATCGCAACATATGTATATGGAGAACCATGAACTCATACAAAAGAGTTAACTTAATTAACAAGGTTAGACTACTCTGATGGTCGGAGATCGCAACATATGGAGAACCATGAACTCATAGAAAAGAGTTAACTTAATTAACAAGGTCTGACTACTCTGATGGTCGAATCAATAAACACACAAGCAATAAGACACTAGCAAGTCAAGGGTAAGGAGAAACAAACTAGTGTCCATCAATAGATTAATCGCCCCATCACATCTTTCTATCAATATTAAGGTATAAAGTCCAGAAGTGGACAATGTCAGCAAATAAAAACATCGTGATAACCGGAAAGAAAACTGGAAAAAGAGGAAGAGGCAGACCGAGAAAAATGAAGCTGGATGGATTGAGAGGATGGCACGGAGGAATATCAACAAAAGTGCTAATCTAGCCACGTGACGACATAAAATGTTTGCGAAGAATACTTAATGCAATATGAAGAGATTCGAACAAGGCAGTATCATTAATAAACAGCGAGACATAACAGAGTTGAACAGATGAGTCGGTCATGTACCAATATAATATCAAAACAACTCAGCACCAGTAGGGGTGGTATTTAGACTTGTCGGGCGTGTCATTGTAATGTTATCAGTTTCTGACTGGACTCGGGCGAAGATGTTTGTTACACTTGTTAACTTTAGGGCAACATTTTAACGAAAGATTGTGCGGTTATATTTGTTACTCTCAAATACATTATCAACGTTAGTTATTGAAATATATGAGAATTGCATGTCATGTTCCATGCTCAACGTCATGTTCCATGCCATCTCACATGATCACCAGAGTCGTGGATCAGCTCTGTGGTTTTGTCTCGATTATAACATGTGACCAAGCCATCTAGGTAATATACTTCTCTACCTCCCCTTGTTCTCTTGTCCTCAATCTTGCCAGTTATCACAAAGGTCTACAGTTTATCTCTTCTCATAAAGTGCCCAAATAATGCTGTTACATCTGTCAGCAGGTGTTTGTATTTTGAACTGCATATTCAGAAAAATAGCGGATGGCCGATTGGAACTAGCTGGTTTTGCTTTATGCAGTAATGTGTGTGCAACTGCTGATTTTCTAGTGTCTGCCGCTTCCATCGACGATGAATTATAATTTTAGTGGCGGACTATCGTGTTGGAATTCTACAGCGGACTTATGTATGTATGCCTGTGCGTGCTGTTGGTTTGTCAGGACTGCTGTCTGTTCCACTTTTTACATGGGGCAGGGACAGTGAGGAGCATTTTGTATGACATACACTGGCACAGGAATGGAGCATTATGAGTGTGACCTTTTGCCGTGAAGTTGGAACCGCGACTAACGATTAACTAATGACTAGTCACAGAGCATAAATGCAGACATTAAATATAGAATGCCGACACAGGCACTAAGTACAATTAACAAATTAGTTGTATAATAAAATAGTTCGAAAAGACTCCAGGAAAAGAATTACAAGCGTTGAGCTTTTATAATAATTAAAAGGCTGTAATAAAAGATGCGAGGTACTAACTAACCTTACAAACAACTTCGGCAAGTAATGATAATGTCACATATGCTCTTAGATTATGCCTACCACCTTACGATCAATAATGTTAGCAACACAACACGCGCTCTCCTGCCTTCTTGTAGGTTAACTCGTAAATGAAGAGGAATTCCCCCCTGCTGTGCACATGATTGGCTTTCGTGATTGAGTTGTAATAAATACATAAAAGTTAGTTGCATATCCTTTGCATGACATCGCAGTCAACTCAAGCATTTTTTTAAGCTATATGTGATTTCTTGTCAAGTTTATGTTCAGTAGTTTTCCAACAAGCTGAATAGCGCTTAAATACCTTTGAATATATAAATGTTATTTCGAATCGCGCCAGTGACTTATGAGAGTATGGAGCCGGTCGCTCAGAAAGTCGTGGCGTGCTGATGAGCGTAATCTAGCCTAGGAATCAACATACAGCTGAAAGATGCTGGTGTTGACCGCAATATCCTGAAACAGGATGGAAACGCGGAAAAATAAATATAAATGTTATAGACGTTCTAAGAATATATAGGAAGGCACGACTATAAGTCGCTTCGGTTTACGTCGTTTCGCTATAACGGCGTTGTCACAATGGGGCATAACGTCACTTTACGTCGCCACGTTCCGCCATAACGTTGTCACCTATGTTGCTATGCTGCGTTAACGTCGCCATTTTACATTTTGTGCAGTGCGTTGTTACATGAGTTTATCGTGTCATCACCAATAATTATGAGTTCAAAGCGCACAGTAAGTGCTGATAGTGTCTGGTTGTATGAGAACCAGGAAAAATGTTACTATTGAGGTGAAGTTAGATGTATTACGCCGTTTTGAGGCTGGCGATCGGGCTGTTGATATCTGTAAAGTTCATGGTTTACCTCCAACCACGGTAAGGACAATTCGTGCAGGTACTGACAAAATGAAAGGGGGTACTAACAACGTAATACCCTTGAGTGCTTCCAAAATCACCTGTAACAGAAGTACTCTTATGGAGAACATGGAAGCGCTGTTGGCCGTCTGGATTGAAGACCAGAACCAATGGAATATACCTGTGAGCAAGATGGTTAAATAAGAGAAAGTAACGTCTCTCTATGAAGATCTAGCTAAGAAAGCGGGTGAGAGCACAGTACTAATAGTGTTGATAATAGTTTTGGAGCGAGTTGTGGTTTTAATGCCTCTACGTTCCAATAACTCTACCACTCGCCCTCCAACCCACCTCTATTTAGCCAACAAATATCAACAACCATAAAAAAAAAAACATAACATAATACACTGTATTTCATTTAATTCTATGGGAAATAGTGTTTCGCTATACATCGTTTCACTTAAAGTCGCGTTTTCCAAGAACGTAACCCCGACGTTAACCGAGGCCTTCCTGTATTGGATACAGATAAGAACAAATACATCCACACGAAAAGATATGAATACTGAAAAAGGTTGGCTACTAAAGACGACAGAAGAAAGAAAACTGAAATATGTTAGTCACTTGAAACGTCATGAAAGTTTGCAGAGATGAATAATGGAGGGGTATATGTCTGGGAAGAGAGGAAGAGGGAGGCCAACGAGAAAATGGGTGCAGGATGTGGCACATGATCTCCAGATGGGTGTATAGGACGCGGGACATCTTGCTTATGACCGAGAAATTTTCCGGAAAGTTGTTATGGGAGCGAGGTTCTGCAAAGGACATACTACTGAATGAATGAATGCATGAATGAATGAATGAACGATTGAGTTAGCCAATGGTTTCTGAACGACCGGTACTCATAACATTGTATGAACACCAGCATTATGCGATCTGCTTCCAAATTGACCGCAGCTGTGTTTCGAACGCGGTGTACGGAATTGTTAATTGCGCCGGTAAACCCTTCACCATAGTACAGGTAATAAAATATACGGTTGAAATTTATTGCCAGTTAGCGGGAGGGCTAGCGCATGTGGCAGCTCATTGCCCTGGTCATGTCATGAGCACGACGGGACGCAGGTTCGACACCTAGGCTTACCGTCTGCAAATGCAAATGTGAGACAAAGACTGGCCACTTATTCCTCCGCGCAACCAGGCATACAAAATGTGATCAGGCTATCACATGACAGACCCGTAGCAGGAATTTACTTCGGGGACAAACACAAAATTAACATGAATGTTTATTATGATTGACGTCACATACATTTATGTTGCGATAGAACAATCTCCTCGGTTTTGTTATACCCAACCTGTTCTGCTGTATGACAGTGAATAATGGAACCTGACGGGCTCGGCGTCTGCCAAAGTGAGGGAAGGACTGACCACCCATTTCTCTGTGCACCCAGATAAAGAATGCAAAAGGACAGAGGAGCTTTTCTGTACTATTGTATGGATGTGAGACATGGACAATGAGCAGCACGATCATCGCCATGGCACATGATGATCAAAGGAACTGTTATAGCGCTAGAAAATTTGTCGAAGTCCAAAGAAATTAGACTTAGCACCAGGCTTAGAATATTGACGTCTAATGTGAAATCAGTATTACTGTATAGATCAGAATTAAGGAGAGCAAGGAAAACCATGACACATACAAAGCAAACATTCATTAACTCAGTGGTTCTTAACCCGTGGGGAATCCCCCCCCCCCCCAGGGGGTTTAGCGTTTCCAATTGAGGGAGGGGGGGGGGGAATGAAGATTATTTCAAGATCGCGTTAATACAAGAACCGATTACTTGATCATGTTTTTCCCTTCATACTTTACGGTTCTGTACGTCTCACCCCTTCTAAAATTCATTTTATAAAGTAAGTAGACCCACAAATCACGTTTTATGTGGACGTCTAGATTTGTTTTGGTATGTGCTTCCATTATTACATATACTTTGTAGGGGCAGGAGCGGGAGGAGGAGGGGATTTTAGGTAGGAAATACGAAGCGGGGGGGGGGGGGGGGGGAGGTGACGTTGTGAATATATGGTGAAGAGGGGCACAGGCCAAATTTTTAGGTAGGAAATACGAAAGGGGGGGGGGAAGAGAATGACGTTCTGAAAATATGGTGAAGGGGGGCACGGGCCAAAAAAGGTTGAGAACCACTGCACTAACTGATGCCTGCGCAACATTAAATAACAAAGTGACGTGCCTTTTTGCAGGTTGTTGCGATCAACCCTAGGTTGAATTTCTCGGCAATTTACATCCAGTAGTTTGCCATGGCTTTCTGAACGAGAAGTCAACATTTAAGTCCAACTGAACGTTGGCCGATGGTGATAATAACGAAAATGAGGTTTCTTTGGCGTTCCTCCGCTTTGAACCCAAGCGTAGTCCATACAGGTGCTACTACTTCTAATGTGCGGAACTTACTTTTGCGTGGGGTTTAACTTTCCCTATTACCAGTGTCCCTCGCCATCAGGCGAACACACTCCGATTTCAGAAGTACTTGTAATTTACGTCCCCAAGTCAAGGACGAGAAGTCAACATGTTAGTCCGCAAATAGCCGGTGTAGGTGTTGAACCCGCTCCCTCGGCATCAGCACAAATGAATACAACAGCAACAACACGGCGCCAGCAACGTCTTACCTGAATATACCTCTCTGACACGTAGGCAAACATTCCGTTTGCATAACAACACAACGCCATGTTGTTCTGCATTGTGGGTACTTTGGCGAACTTCCTGTCTCTATAAATAGCTGTTTTGGGTCGGAGGGGAGGGTGTGAGTGAGGTGTGAGTGGTTTATTATATTAATTGTATTTGACATACTTTACTATCTCGAACGAACGAACGAACTTAATATTCAAAGGTTCTCAAATTGGGCATGCAGGCCCGTCTTACATTCGGCACTTCCAATCACTCACCTTTCGTACATCAATTATCTAGTATACATGTTGTTACATTTACATAGGAAAAAAATTAAAGTAGTAAGCATTAATACATATTACCATGAGGTAAGCAGGCAGCCAGACACATATACACACGTACATGCATCTCTTATATTAGAAGTCTAATAGCAGATGATGGCAGAAGTGAAACATAAATCAAATGGAGAATATAAATGTCTCTCCCCCCCCCCCCCCCCCCCCCCCCCCTTAAAAAAAAAAAAAAAAAAAAACTGTCAACATCATGAAATAAGTATTAACATCTAGGAATTATGTTACATATGAGAATTGTCAAAAGTTATGTATATTCAACACTGCTATATGGGCGGAAGCCTGGACCATGATCAAGCATTTGGAAAGTCGGAACCCGGGAACGTTAACCCGGTCAACAAACACCCCCAGAAGTCAGATGTGTCGGCCTAACGGCGCAAGAACGCAGCTCTGCTGTAAACAGGCACAGAGCAATCACATCCGAAAAATCGTCAGGGGAAGGATAGGAATCAGGCTGCCGTGGAACTACAAACCGAACTCAATCGCATAAGTACTTGGTGTGTTGAAGCTGGGGCAATGGTCAACCCAACAAAGGCAACAGTGACATGGTTCTCGTTGAATAATCATATTGTCAACACTCCTACACCAACTGTTAATCTGTGTTCAGACACGGCGGAAAGAACGCAGGCAATGAATTACCTGGGGATACGTTTTGTTCGAAGCCTTGCTTATATTGAGCACATAGACCAGGTGATAACAAAGGCCAAGCGGGGTTTGGCTGCGATCGGGGTGATGGCGGCAGCAAACTGTGAGCAGCGCCATCTATATCTTCTATACGAGGGGCTGGTCATGTCTGTGTTTGAGTATGCGATGGCAATCCTGACTCTCAGCCGTAAGCAGATAGAAAGGATGGAAAGGATACAGAACGAAGCTATGCGCATTATTCTTGGATGTTCAAGAGATACAGCATGCAGAGCGATGAGCTGCTACCTTCTTGATTTTCAAACCATTGAAGACAGAATACAAATTTGCAGAGCACGCGCCTATCTCAGAGTTAACGCAAACACACAGCATCCAGTGCATTGTAAAATTATGAAGGTGATGCAGCAGTGATGACTGTGAATCTTTAACACAACATCCGTTCCATTCCAGCCATGAATAGCCGTCTAAAGCTTGAACACAGATGAGTTGATATTTAGACATTCATGTAGTGTTGATCGTGTATTAGTTTAATCGATTTTTGTTTGTTTGTTCTGTGCTGACGAAGGCTTTGGCCGCAACGTTCATTGTTTTTTGTAGTTGTCTTAAGCTCTCAACCTACTTCTCGTTTTTCAGTGATTCATTCAGGTTAAAAAGAGGACGGTCGTGGATGGGTCAAGCCGAAGACATTCTTCAACAGGTGTGTTCACTTGAGGACTTAGAACCTGGCGAGGAGTGATTACAAGTGTCTACAGATTTCTGTACGCCGTTTTCTGTTTGCATCCAACTAGACAGAAAATGCAGACAAGAAAATCCGGCTGCCGTGGCGGCGGAAGTACAAGCGTTGATTTTCGAGAATTCGCTAGACGGTGATGCTGTCATTTACACAGATGGGTCGGTCGTCCGACATGTGAGAAGCTCATGGGCCTTTACGGCTCAGGCAGGAGGGAGAATTGTGAAAGAGGACTCTGGTGCTTTTGCTGAGACCACAAGTAGCCTGACTATGGAGGTCATGGCAGTAAGTAAAGCAATAACATGGCTCGAGACACAGACATTCACTAGGGCATGTTTCCTTAGCGACTCAATGAACATGATCAAGAGGATAGAGATGGGGTGGATTCGAAGAGAATAGTTACTGTCTCTGGAGCGGTCTCGGCTGGCAAAGATTAGTTTCATCTTAGCGCCAGGGCATTGCGGGAGTACAAGGAAATGAGCGGACTGACAAGCTCGCAGGTAAGGCTACTGTGGAGGACGGACGCGCCATGGACCAGGCTGACATTCTGAATGCTCTACGAGAAGTAAGACTTTTGCGACAACCAAGTGATGACTGTGAATCTACAACCATGGCCAGACTGCGAGAACAGCAAATTAAAAGAGGGGTGGCCAAACAAGAACACTATGCAGGAAGCCAAAGAAGATTGATAAACCAACACAGAACTGGTGCCGTTAGCCGCTACACGCTGCGGGATTTGCTGCGGAGGGGATCCGAGCACTTGTGGACTGAATGGTTCGATGTGCAATGAGGATGATCTGTCGCCTAACAAACTAACTAACTAACTAACTAACTAACTAACTAACTAACTAACTAACTAACTAACTAACTAACTAACTAACTAACTAACTAACCAACCAACCAACCAACCAACCAACCAACCAACCAACCAACCAACCAACCAACCAACCAACCAACCAACCAACCAACTAACTAACTAACTAACTAACTAACTAACTAACTAACTAACTAACTAACTAACTAACATCCGAAAAAACTCTCCGGATGAACGCAGAAGAATAAGAAGAAAGTAGAATAGAAGCCTTTGAGATGTGGATATACAAGAGAATATGTCGTATTTCATGGGGGGGGGGGGGACAATCAAATTAAAAAAACTGGGAGTGAAAAGAGAGTTGATGTAAGATAAAAAAAAAAGGCAAGTGAAATATTTCGGCTACGTTAAAAGACATGACACTCTTATAAAAACCATAATGGATAGTAAGGTTGAAGGTAAGCGAGCAAGAGGTAGGCAAAGATGCAAATGGGAAGATAATACCAAAAGAAAGTACAAACAGCAATCTGACAGAAAGTACAATCAAGGCTAGAAACAGACAGTGTTGGAGATCCATCGCAGCCAACCTTCGTTGTGGAGATGGCACCTGATTGACTGAATAATCCCTCCCCACCCTCTCTCGAATGTGAGAGAAAGAGAGAAAAATAGAGAGAGAGAGAGACAGAAAAAGAGAGAGAGAGATTGAGATGGAGAGAGAAAGAGAGAGTGAGAGAGTGAATGAGATAAATAAAGAGAGAGACAGAGATAGAGTCAGAGAGAGTGAGTGTGTGAGAGAGAAATAGAGAGAGACAGAGAGATAAACAGAGAGACGGAGATAGAGAGAGTGAGAGAGAAATAGAGAAACACAGATAGAGGGATAGAGTGTGAGACAGAAATAAAGAGAGAGAGAGAGAAATAGAGACAGAAATAGAGACAGAAACAGAGAGATAGATAGATAGATAGATAGATAGATAGAGAGAGAGAGAGAGAGAGAGAGAGAGAGAGACAGCGATAGAGAGGATAGTGTGGATAGTGAGAAAGTGAGTGAGAGAGAAATAGAGACAGAGATAGCGCGAGAAATAGAGAGAGAGACACATAGAGAGAGATAAAGATAAAGAGAGTGAGAGATAGAGAGAGAAGGAGGAAGGGAAAAAAGAAACAGAGAGATAGAGAGAGAGAGAGCGAGAGAGAGAGAGAGAGAGAGAGAGAGAGAGAGAGAGAGAGAGAGAGAGAGAGAGAGAGAGCATCACATTATTCGGCCCTTGAAAATGTCCGCTAGCCACAAGTAATTAATTATTAATATGCTCTTATTTGTATGGCTTTCTTCAGACACTCATGCAGCCATAAACAGATGCATTCGTATGTTTGTCCAATCACATTGCCATTATCCAATTTATCCGTCCATCCTTCTACCCACCCAAAGCGTCATTTATTCATACATGTATTCATTCCTTCATCCCCACCTCGATCCAGTACTCTCTAATCCAATTGTTCATCCGTCAATCTTTAAATAAATTATTATGTCTGTCTATCTGTCTGTCTATATATTCGTCTCGTCTAACCCGACTATCCATCCACCCATCTATCCCGTCCACCCACCCACTCACCATCCATTCACCAATCCATCTATCCCGTCCACCCATCCATCTATCCATCCAGTCCATTCACCCATACATCCATCCATCCAGCCATCTATCCGTCCTTTCATTCATCCGTCTGTCTGTCTATTTGTATATCTGCCTGCCCGCCTGCCTACCAACCTACTAACCAATCCATCCATCCATCCATCCACCCATCCATCCATCCATCCATCCATCCATCCATCCATCCATCCATCGGTCCTTGCATGTAGAGATGAGATGGCTGAGGAGAGCTGCCAACTTAACTATCCGAGACTGAGTAAGAAACGATGACAGTGAGATCAACACTTTGTGTAACATATATTGAAAGACAGAAGATCAAATGGTTATGTCATCTCGTTAAGATTCAACATCATCATCTACCAGCACTGGCGCTACATCAAAGAAAATCTAATACGCAACAGAGATCAGAAAACGGATGGCGTCATCAAAAACATTGTACAGTCATACGGAATAACACTATCCTGTACTACCCACCAGGCACTGGAACATCAAATATTTCTCCCTGCGGCGCTTGACGGCAAAATTAGAAGACGACGACGATGATTATAATACTGAGTTTCATTCACAGTGCGAGTGGTATTTGTTTGTTTTCTTTTGCATATCTTTACAGGACATCGCAGTCAACACCAGCATTTTTCAGCTGCTGTTGAGATCTTGGCAAATTTTACGTTTAGTAGTTTGACATTGCTTTATGAACGACCGGCTCACATACCTCCGTAAGTAATTAGCCCGACGCGATCCGCTGCCGAATCTCCTGCAGCTGTGTTTCGTACGAGAGTATACAGGATTACGAACAAGGTCGTTAACTCCTTCGCCAGGGAGCGGGTGGTATGCTTTGTTCAATTTACCAAATCATAGAAGTTGAATCATCTCTAAGCCTAAGGGCAGGGGATTTGTTATTTTGTATTTTTTGTTTGTTTTTGCTCTCGCTCGCTTTGAACTCAAGCGTAGTCCATACACACTACTTATAGTAGTGCTGGACTGAATTTTGCGTGTGGATTAGCTTTCCTTATTACCAGTGTCCTTCGCAAACCCACTCTGACTTCACAAGTACTTGTAATTTACATCCTCAAGGATAATAGGTCAACACTTTAGTCCAACTGTCCGGTGTAGGGGTTGAGCGCGTATCTCAGCATCAGCACACCGGATGTATAAGAACACCCGTTCTTATCATTTCGGCCATGCTGACCTACAGGCAGGAGATTTGACGTCTGGCTTTCTCGAATGTGGGTGAACATCACGGATGGACTAGCGTGCATGTTACACACACTTTACACCCTCTCGAGCTCAAAAAAAAAACAAAACAACATACAACACTACGACAGCGGCCACCCCCCCCCCCTCCCCCCGGGCAACAGCTGTGAGAGGCTGGCTAAACCAGGCGCGGGTAGCCGATTTGGTGTCAAACCAAGCGGTGAACTAGGGTATGCCTACCCAGCATATGAAGACAGGATCCGGCAGACTGCGCAAAAGAAATCATTCCTGATTCAACGGGCAAGACGGCGTTCACCTGCAAAGCGTTGTGGAAAGTAATGTTGGGGATTTCAATACCAGAGTAGGCACGGACACCACCTCTTGGAGTGGCATTACTGGAAAGCACGGAGTCGGAAATTTTAACAGCAATGGACTCCTCCTACTTCAGACATGTGCCGAACACGATCTCCTGTTTATCAACACAATTTTCCGTCTCCCCATGAGAAACAGGACATCGTGGATGCACCCTCGATGGAAACACTGGCACCTCATTGACTATGTCATCGTAAGAGGAGTGACAGACAAGACGTTCGGGTGACAAAATCCATGTGTAGTGCCGAAAGTTGGACAGACCATCGTCTCATTATCTCGAAAATAAACATACACATCAAACCACCACGGCGTCCTCAAGGGATGAAAATGCCAAAAAAAAAAAAAAAAAAAACAACAAATGTCACCCGACTAAACAGCAAGAAAATGCACCTGTCGTTTGAAAATATGCTAGAAGACCGCCTCAAGCTCAATGCTGCAGCTAAACAGGATACAGAAACAGAGTGGAGAGCCCTAAAGGAAATAGTTTACAACACTGCTATGGAAATCCTGGGTCCAACCCCCCGAAAGCATAAAGACTGGTTTGATGAAAATTCCGAAGACATCAACCAATTGCTGGCCGAGAAACATCTTCTCCTCAAGGCAGATTTGAATGACACAAAGTCAACATAAAAAAAGATGCCTTCAAGAACATTCGGAGAGTAGAGCAACAGAAACTTCGGCACATGCGGGACTCCTGGCTGAGCAGAAAAGCTGATGAAATTCAATGCTTTGCTGACAGACATAATATGAAAAACTTATACGACTCAATGAAAGCGGTCTATGGTCCTACATCACCAGGCATAGTTCCCCTCCTCAGTGCAGATGGGAGACCATTGGTCACCGATAAGAAAGAAATCCTTCAGCGCTGGGCAGAACATTTCAGCAACATCTTAAATGCAACTTCCTTCTTCGATGATGAAACCATCAACTGCCTTCCTCAAGTTCCCATCAATGATACACTTGATGACCTGCCAACCATAGTGGGAGTAAACAAAGCCACCCAGCAACTCTCCAGCGTCAAGGTACCTGGTCTGGACTCCATCCCGGCAGAGATATACAAGGCAGGTGGGCCGGTCCTAACAGAGCAGCTTCACCAAGTCTTCACAAACATATGGGTGAACGAGACCATGCCACAAGATTTAAAGGACGCGTCAATAGTCCACCTTTACAAACGAAAAGGAAACCACTAATTCTGTGACAACCACCGAGGCATCTCCTTGCTTTCAATTGCAGAGAAGATACTCGCCAGAATTCTTCTCAATCGCCTCACGGCCCATCTCGATCAAGGTCTTCTTCCTGAGAGTCAGTGTGGCTTCAGAAAAGAACGTGGAACCGTTGACATGATTTTCGCTGCAAGGCAGCTGCAAGAGGAGCACAACTGCGAAATATTCTCCACTTTCATTGACCTTACCAAGGCTTTTGATACAGTCAGCAGAGAAGGACTGTGGAAGATTATGGCAAAATATGGCTGTCCACGAAAGTTTATCCAAATAGTGCGGCTATTTCATGATGGCATGCAGGCAAGAGTACAGGAAAATGGTGAACTGTCGTAGCCCTTTCCTGTCACCAATGGAGTGAAGCAAGTATGTGTCCTGGCACCAACACTGTTCAGCCTCATGTTTTCAGCTATGTTGACGAATGCCTTCGAGAACAACGACATTGGAATAGACATCAACTACCGAAAGGATAGAAAGTTAATAAATCTCAGAAGGCTGAAAGCTAAACCAAAATTAACAGCGACACTGTCTGAGAGCTCCTGTTTGCTGATGATTGCGCTTTATACGCCAACTCAGAGGCGGACATGCAACATAATTTTTCACTTTCTCACAATCCTGTGTCAACTTTGAGCTTAATATCAATTTGGAGAAGACTGTAGTTATGTACCAGCCAGCTCCAGAGAATAATCACACCGTGCCGAATATCAAGGTGAATGGTCATAGACTAAGTGTTGTGGACAAATTCACCTATCGTGGCAGCACTGTGTCACAAGCTGCCACAATTGATGATGAAGTGAATGCAAGAATCTCCAAGGCCAGCGCGGCCTTTGGCAGACTGTACAAGATTGTATGGGACAGAAATGGAATAAGCCTGCAAACAAAGCTGAAAGTCTACAAAGCAGTTGTATTATCCACACTGATATATGCTTGTGAAACCTGGACTGTTTATCAGCGACACGCTAGGAAATTAAACCACTTCCACACAGTCTACCTTAGGAAGTTACTGAAGATTAAATGGCAAGGCAAGATCCCAGACACGGAAGTCCTAGAAAGAGCATCCATGCCCAGTATCCACACTCTACTAATGAAGAATCAGATTCGCTGGGTTGGTCACTTGACTCGCATGCCAGATCACAGGTTCCCTAAACGAATTTTTTACAGCGAGTTGCGTTATGGTAAACGCTCCCAAGGCGGCCAGAGGAAACGCTTTAAAGACACTCTGAAAATCTCACTGAATGCTTTTGGAATTCATCATGACACATGGGAGACTGCAGCCAGAGACCGAAATTCGTGGCGTGCATCATTACGCAAGGGTGCAGTCACTTGTGAGGCAACCAGGACTGCAAGAGCTGTGAAGGAAAGACAGAATAGAAAAACCACTGCAGGAAATCCTCCTCCAGAAACGTCAAGCATTCTTTGTCCACATTGTCAAAGAACATTTCGAGCCAAAATAGGCCTTATCAGCCATCTTAGAACTCACGGCTCCATACTTTCAACCCCACTGGATGAAATGAATGGTCATCATCATTCTTGATGGACAAACAACAGACCCACCCCGCACACGGCAGCTGGACATAAAAACAAGCAGGCTGAACCGGCTACTGCCCAGGCAAAGTTTTAAAATTACAAAATCTACCCACAAAACTGCCGTTGTGGCGAAGGGCTTACGAACGTAATTCGTAATCCCTCATACCGCGTTCAAAATACAGCTGCGGACGATTTGGAAGCAGACCGCCTTGCGCTAGTTTTCATTCAATGGTATGCGTGCCGGTCGTTCTGACAACAATGGCAAACTACTCAAACGTAACTTGCCAAGAAATCACAAACAGCCGCAAGATGCTGGGACTGACTGCGAAGTCCGGTAAAGGATATGCGACTAACTAACCACCAAAGAACACACACACACTCACACACACACACACATACACACACACACACACACACACACACACACACACACACACATATATATATATATATATATATATATATATATATATATATATATATATATATATATATATATGTGTGTGTGTGTGTGTGTGTGTGAATCTATGTCGATGGTACGAAGTTTGTGCACTGTGCTAAAGTTCTCCGCGTGTGATCTATAAGAGGAGAATGCAAGAGATATGTGGGCAATGAAAGAGGTCCCTTACGAACACCAGACTAGTCAGTAGTATATCCCTTGCAGAACCTCGATCCCATAACAACCGTCCAGAAAACTTCTCGGTAATAAGCAAGATGTTCCGCGTCCGATACACCCATCTGGAGATCACCTGCCACATCCTGCACACATCTTATCTTTGGTTTTCCTCTTCCTCTCTTCCCGGACATATACCCCTCGATTCCTCCGAAGTCGTAGAGTGTCTGCCTGTACGGCGAGGAACCACCAGTCTGCACACCAATAAGCCAGACATGGGACAACGGATACTCACGCAAACCTCAGGTCCTGTATGACATCACACTGATGTTGGACAACAGGATGCCTTCATCTGACATACAGGACTTCGCGTTGGAGCTCAAGCCAACGAACACAAGCAAGCAAGCAAACATACCCCTCGATTATTGTTCTCTACAAACTTTCATGACGTTTCAAGTGACCACAATATATCAAATTTCTTTGTTTTATCGTCTTTAATAGCCAGCTTCTTTCAATATTCAACTCTTATTGCACTGATGCATTTGTTCTTTTTTTTTTTTGTATCCAAGATATTCTTAGAACTAGTCTATAAAATTTATCTTCAAAGGTATTTATGCGCTGTTCAGCTTGTTTAGTAAGTGTCCAGATTTCACAGGCGTATGTTGCAATGAGAAAGATGCATGCTCTTAAGAATCAGTTTCGTAGTTCTATCTGTCCACGCCACAATTTATTCAATGTGTGATTTCCAACACCGTGTGATCTATAAGAGGAGCCTGCACCACTTATGGAGAGATCCTTACGCAATAAAAGTGATCCCTTACCAACACCAAAACCATATCTTTACCTGCAAGGGTGTCCTTGCCTTCCACTTTGACTTTCAAGCCCATAGCTTCAGTTTTCAGGTGGACCACGTCAACAAACCGTGCCTGCATCTCCATGGTCTCGTGTTCGAAAACTTTCTGCTCCAGGTATTCTACCCAAACCTCAACCGCCTTCCTGTTAGACACAGATCCATACATTAGCTTTCTTCATTAGGGTACAGAACCCAAACGTTCACTAACTTCTTGTAAGACACAGATCCAAACATTATCATTCATTCTCACGTTCCAGACACACATTTTAATCATCTTCCTGTCAGACACATATCCACACATTAGCTTTCTTCCCCAGGGTAAGAACCCAAACCTCTAACGTCTTCCTGTCAGACACAGATCCATACATTAACTTTCTTCCCTAGGGTTCAGAACCCAAAACCTTCATCTTCCTGTCAGACACAGATCATACATTATTCCCCAGGTACATAACTGTGGGGTAGGGGTTACGAATGCAATGTGCAATCCCGAGTTCGAAATACAGCTGCAGGCGATTTGGAAGCAGACCCCCTTGCGTTGGTTTACATACAATGGTATGCGTGCCTGTCGTTCAGAAACCAAAGGCAAACTACAGAACGTAAAACATGCCCAGGTATTACAAACAGCCAAGTTATGCTGTAGTTGACTGCTACGTCCTGTAAAGGATATGCAACGTTGACATGATTAAAACCTCTACAATATTCCTACCAGACACAGATTCATACATTAATACCCAGGTACAGGACTCAAACCCACACCGCCTTCCTGCCTTACACACAACCAAACATTCGCATTGTTCTCCTGGTACTAGACGCAGTGCGCGCCTACAAACACACACCCAGTGCGCACGCACACACAGGGAAGGAGAAAACAGTAACACTGTGACCTACTATGCATGTCGTAATAGACAACTAAGGCCTGTTGGCGTGAGATTGGCTACGTGAGATTGGCTATCTCGTTTCCTAGAACATTTCAGTTGCTAAATACAACCAGTAGTGAATATCTCTACAGTGTGGTGTGAACTGGTTGAGGGTATATCATCCATTGCGAGATGGAAGGCGGGATATTAATGATGATAATGATAATAATATTATAATAATGAAGATTATAATCATACTAATAATAACTAGTAGTAATATTAGTAGTGGTAGTAGTAGTAATAGTAGTTGTAATAGTAATAGGTGTAGTAGTAATAGTAATAGTAGCAGTAGTAGTAGTAGTAGTAGCAGCAGCAGAGTAGTAGTAGTAGTAGTAGTAGTAGTAGTAATAGTAATAGTAATAGTAGTAGTAGTAGTAGCGCCGAACGTTGGGCGGCGCTTACCAAACCCGACACCCCACATTGTGCCAACGGCTTCGGGCGGAAGAGCGCAATTAGGAGGGTACAAGCCTTACCCTGGTGCGAGGAAATGCAAGCTAAAGACAAAATTGTCATGGCAGGGCAGACCAGGCCCTAAGCCTTGGTTGGCGACTGGTCTAGGATCGAAGCTCCGACAGGCGGACAGTTAGAGCATTGCTTTGCTGATCCGGCAGCTTCTGCAGCTTGTCTTGTTCCAGATGTAGGGGTGTTACCTTTCCTCTGGAGTGAACTAGGCAGGCCGAGAGAGGGATCATGCTGCATGGGCAACACATGATCTCTATATTTTAGCCCAGGCTTTGTGCTATGGAGAGGCAATAACTCCATCCCTGGTCTTAACTGGTCTCGGAATCAAAGCGAGAGGCAACTGTTACGGGTTATAAGTCCCTGTCAGTTGGCGTAGACATGGGGCGCCACGCGTTGCCTCTGACGGTGGGAGGCACCTATAGGTGTCACTGATAAGCTACCGCCCGCCTCAAGCTGGGCAGCCCCCAGCCAATTGGGTGCTGATCCGCCACAGCCTGCCTGCTTCAATGGGTGCTTGGGGCTAGGACAAAATCTGAATCGCAGGCTGTAAAACCAATGCACCAGGTACAAACAAAAATATAAATAGAAACCTCAAGCTACGGCTTGCAACCTGGAACGTGAGAACCATGTGTCCAGGATTTTCCACTGACTTGACCAATATTGACGATGTGAGAAAAACGGCTGTGATTGATGCCGAACTCAATCGTCTTAACATTGATATTGCTGGCCTGCAGGAGACTCGCATCGCTGAGGAAGGGTCACTCAGGGAAAAAAACTACACCTTTTTCTGGAAGGGTAAAGGGCAGGCAGAAAAAAGGCAACACGGTGTGGGCTTTGCAGTGAAGAATTCGCTACTGGGAATGATTGAAATTCCAGCAGGAGGAAATGAAAGACTATTATCCCTGCGCTTGGCAACCTCTTGTGGGTTTGCCACCATTATTACTGCATATGCACCGACACTCGATTCCTCTGATGATGTGAAGGATTTGTTCTATGAGGAGTTAGACTCTGTGATCAAGGCAGTTCCAAAATCCGACTACATTTATATGCTCGGTGATTTCAATGCTCGTGTGGGCAAGGACTCGAGTTCATGGCCAGTGTGCCTTGGAAAATACAACATCGGTCGCATGAATGAAAATGGGCAAAGGCTGCTGGAGCATTGCACCAGTAATGACCTATGTATTACAAACTCTTTTTTTAAAACAAAAGAGATGCATAAGGTCACATGGAAACATCCAAGATCCGGCCATTGGCACCAGCTGGACTTCATCATCACACGGAGACAACATCTGAACCATATATCATTGACTCGTAGTTACCACAGTGCTGACTGTGATACGGATCATTCTTTGGTTGTTGCAAGGGTTAGACTGAGACCAAAGAAAATCTACACAGCTAAACACAAACCTAGCCCCAGGATTAATATTATTAACACTCATGATCCTGAAAAGTGCTTTCAGTTTCAACAGCAACTTGAAGACGCTTTCACTGATACACCAGAAAATTGTACAGTAAATGAAAAGTGGGGTCAAATTAAGGAAACTCTTTGTACAACTGCCGTAAGGGTTTACGGCACTGTGGATCATAAGAGGCAGGACTGGTTTGCGGCCAACAGCGAGACTCTGCAGCCCTTGATTGATAAGAAGAAGAAAGCTCTCTTAAGAAACAAGGAAAGACCAACGCGTAACACTCTGAGTGAGCTAAGGCAAGCTAGGAAGAATGTGCAAAAGGCTGCCAGGCAGTGTGCAAATGATTATTGGATCAAGTTATGTGAGTCCATCCAAATCGCAAGTGATAAGGGAGACATAAGAAGCATGTATGAAGGAATAAAGAAAGCCTGTGGTCCAGTGATCAAAAGAAGTGCACCATTGAAAACCTTGACTGGAGAAGTCATCACTGATAAGAAACAGCAGATGGACAGATGGGTAGAGCACTATTTGGAGCTTTACTCAAGTGAGACCAAACTAGCGGATAATGCCCTCAACGCCATAGAGGCTCTACCAACTCTTGACCACCTAGACACACTTCCCACCATAACAGAAGTTAAGTGTGCTATAAATGAACTTGCATCTGGCAAGGCTCCAGGTAAGGATGGGATTCCAATAGAGGTTATCAGGAGTGGGCAAGACACACTCACTATACAGATCCACCAGCTAATAGAGCTATGCTGGCGTGAAGGACAAGTCCCACAGGATTTCAAAGATTCAAGCATCATAACACTGTACAAGAACAAGGGCGATCGGAGCGACTGCAACAACTATAGGGGTATCTCACTTCTGTGTATTGTTGGAAAAGTATTTGCCAGAATTGTTCTGCGCAGACTTCAAGTCCTAGGAGATCAAGTCTACCCCGAATCACAGTGTGGCTTTCGACAGAACCGGTCTACCACTGATATGATATTCTCATTGCGACAAATGCAAGAAAAATGCCGTGAACAGAATCAACCACTGTTTATTGCCTTCATCGACCTCACAAAGGCATTTGATTTGGTCAGTCGTGAGGGTCTGTTCAAGGCACTAAAGAAGATTGGCTGCCCACCAACTCTTCTGTCCATTGTGGAATCGTTCCACACAGGCATGAAGGGTATAATCAAGTTTGATGGTGCAACTTCTGAAGAATTTGAAATCAAGAGTGGAGTTAAGCAAGGTTGTGTACTAGCTCCCACCCTCTTTGGAATATACTTTTCACTTCTACTGAAATATGCATTTCGTGATCAGGATGGTGGTATATACATTCACTCACGCTCAGATGGCGGCCTCTACAATGCTCAGAGATTGAAGGCCAAGACCAAAATTAGGAGGGTACTGATCAGAGAGTTGCTTTTTGCAGATGATGCTGCAGTTACGACCCACTCTGAGGAAGAATTGCAATGTCTACTATCTGCATTCTCCAATGCTTGTTCTGAATTTGGTTTAACAATTAGCAAAAAGAAGACACAGATTATGTCTCAAGGTGCACATGGGGTACCATCAATCTTTATTGATGACGCCGAACTAGAGATAGTAGACCATTTTACATATCTAGGATCAGTGGTAAATAGCAAATTATCCCTAGATCAGGAAATCAACATCCGGATTGGTAAGGCAGCAACAACAATGAACAGGTTAAGAAAAAGAGTCTGGGAGAACAGGAAGCTTACTGCCAAAACAAAAGTCCTTGTCTATCAAGCCTGTGTCCTTAGTACTCTTCTCTATGGCAGTGAAACCTGGACAACTTACTCACACCAAGAGAACAATTTAAACAGCTTTCATATGCGGTGTCTGCGAAGAATTCTTGGTATTAAGTGGCAAGACAAAATCACAAATACTGAAGTATTGGAAAGATCAGGTTGTGTGACAGTTTATTCCATGCTCAGTCTTCGTAGACTTAGATGGATAGGACATCTTAGGAGGATGGATGATGGTAGAATACCAAAGGATATCTTTTTTGGTGAATTACAGATGGGTAAGAGATCTCAGGGTCGGCCTCTACTACGATACAAAGATGTGTGTAAGCGGGACATGATTGATACAGGCATTGATAATGCACATTGGGAGCAAGTCGCCGCTGAACGTGTTGCATGGAGGGCAAATATCAGAAATGGAATAAAGTCAAAGGAGAAAATTATTGCAGAAAAGTCACACACCAAGCGTTTGAGACGTAAGATGGTGCATGATGGTGGAAATGACCACGTGTTCACATGCACCCACTGTGAACGGACATTTGCAGCGCAAATTGGCCTTATCAGTCACACTCGCTACCGCCATAGTTAAAAGTTATTATGCCTTTTTGAAGCACAAACTATCGTCTGTCAAGACGGCAAGGTGCCAATGTTGTTGAGTAGTAGTAGTAGTAGTAGTAGTAGTAGTAGTAGTAGTAGTAGTAGTAGTAGTAGTAGTAGTAGTAGTAGTAGTAGTAGTAGTAGTAGTAGTAGTAGTAGTGTAGTAGCGGTAGTAGAAGCAACAGCAGCAGAAGAAGAAGAAGAAGAAGAAGAAGAAGAAGAAGAAGAAGAAGAAGAAGAAGAAGAAGAAGAAGAAGAAGAAGAAGAGGAAGAAGAAGAAGAAGAAGAAGGAGGAGGAGGAGGAGGAGGAAGAGGAGGAGGAGGAAGAGAAGAAGAAGAAGAAGAAGAAGAAGAAGAAGAAGAAGAAGAAGAAGAAGAAGAAGAAGAAGAAGAAGAAGAAGAAAGAGGTAAAAAAAAAAAAGAAAAGAAGAAAGAGGTAAAGAAAAGAGAAGAAAGAAAGAAAAAAAAAAGAAATGAGAAGAACACTCTCGTCTGTATAAGCTTATTGATTGCCGAGACAAACCCACAGGGACACAGAATGAAAGAAACAAACAAATCAAAGAAAAAAGAAACAAACCCACATTACACTGCCACTATACAGCCACAAGCAATCAACACTCTTACCTGTACAGCTCGGAGGTTCCCCAAGCAACCAACATTCTCACCTGTACAACCTAGAGATTCCCCGAGCAATCAAATCTCTCACCTGTAGAGCTCGTAGGTTCCGTTGGAATCTACACTCTCAGCTGTACAGCTCGGAGGTTCCCCAAGCAACCAACACTCTCACCTGTACAGCTCGGAGGTTCCCCAGGCAACCAACACTCTCACCTGTACAGGTCGGAAGTTCCCCAGGCAACCACCACTCTCACCTGTAAAGCCTAGAGATTCCCCAAGCAACCAACACTCTCACCTGTACAGCTCGGAGATTCCCCAAGCAACCAACATTCTCACCTGTACAACGAATCGGCCACGTTTGTCTTGCCCATTTGTAGAAAAGAACTGCCCAATCTCCTCAAGCTGCCAGTAGCCAGAACGTGCTTCTTCCCAAAAGCGTGGGCTGCAAAGTAGACCTCTTTGGTGAAATGGGACATTGCCTCCACGGCCTTGCCTAAGGGATGTCAGAAGTGGCCGAATAAAAACACAACATATGAACGAGGCGCTCCATGAATAAGGAAAACATCCACATAAAAAAAGGGGCGATTGGGGGAGGGGGGGGGGGGGTGGGCTTGGAGAACCGACTTCATAGCACCGGGTTTTATCCCATATGGTTCTGTATCTTTCCAGAGTGAGGCCTACCGAAATCGTCGTACAAAGCAAGAACTCGGTAGCTCCAGCGACGACCCCCAGAACTCTCCGAAAAAAATCTTCACGTGAACGGAATAACGAAGACCGGAATGGAACCCACAACCTTCAGAATGCAAGGCAAGCGATTTAACCACTTTTCAACACTCACACACACACACACACACACACGCGCGCACACACACACACACACACACACACACACACACACACACACACACACACACACACATATACACACACACACAACCACCATCCCTCCCCAGTGATGTCGAAAAATGAATATGTTTATATTTTCAGCCAGTAGGCTGACTGAAGAGTTCTCTGTAGCTTCTGGTTTGTCCACCGAGTTTGACAACACGCCGCCATAATGAGGACATATAATTTGAATGAGTGTAGTAAAGGTGCATAGTATGGTAGTCGGGTCCTACCGTATAACAGTAGACGGTACTACCTGCTTTCTGTTAGCGCCGATTATTGGGCGGCGCTCACCAAACCGACGACCCACATTGTGCCAACGGCTTCCGGCGGAGGAGAGCAACTGGGAGGGTACAAACCTTATCCTGGTGAGAAGAAATGCAACCTAAGACTACATGTCATAGCCGGGCAGACCAGGCCCTAAGTCAATCAATCAATCAATAAATCAATCAATCAATCACGTCTCCACAATAAAGGTTGGCTGCAATGGATTTCCACATTGTCTGTCTCTCGCCCTGACTGCACATTCTGTCAGATTGATCTTCGTCCATCTCTTGATGTTATCTTCCCACTTGTATCGTTGTCTACCTATTGCTAGCTTGCCCTCGACCTTGCCCTCCAGTATGGTTTTCATAAGAGTGTTATGTCCTTTAACATGGCCGAAATATTTCCCTTGCCGCTTGTTTATTTCTTTCATCCGGAGTTCGATCCCGGGTCCAATCAAGGATATGCACTACTGACGAGCTCACACGAGAGCGAAACTCCAGTCTAGTGCCTCCAGTCTGACGTGGACAAGGCCCAAAGTTCGTACCGGAATAGGATCAGCGTTGCCAGTAGTGGGTTGTGCTCAGTCTTCAAACCTCAAATAGCGAAATAAACAAATAAATCAACTCTCTTTTCATTCCCAACTTTTCTAGTGCCTCTGCATTTGATTGTTTTAGTTTACATGTAATACGATATATTCTTCTGTATATCACATCGCCAGGGCTTCTATTCGACTTTCCGATTGCTTGTTAATTTTCCAGGCTTTCGCGCCATATAGTAGTGTTGAATATACGTAGCATTTGACAATTATCATTTTCAATGCATTGTTAATCTCTCTAGATGTTAATACGAGGGTAAGTTAATAAGTAAGTCACAAATGGCTGTAGAAAATAACTAACTATGTTAACAACTTGAAACCAGTTTACTTTTATACATACATTGTCCCTTTATTTCTCAACATAATTTCCACCAACACTGATGCACTTATTCCATCGTTTTATCAGTCCTCCCAAACCGGCTACACAGAACTGCGTGCTTTGTTTTCATTTACCTGCCATCCCACAGAACAGTGTGACTTACTTATTCACTCGCCCTCGTAACCTTTTTTCTATCCAGCAATACACCGCTTTACGGGAAATCGCTAGAGGCTAAGTCCACTGAAAACTCACCTTGGCGGGAGACATTTTGCGAGTGACGCAGAAGTTGAATGTGAAGTGAAAACGTGGTTTAGAAAACAGAGCACGCAGTTCTATGCAGCCGGTTTGGGAGGACTGATAAAACGATGCGATAAGTGCATCAATATTGGTGGACATTATGTTGAGAAATAAAGGGACAATGTATGTATACAAATAAACTGGTTTCAAGTTGTTATCATAGGTAGTTATTTTTCTAAAGCCATTTGTGCCTTACTAATTATCCATCGTACTAATTTCATGCTGTTAAACGCATATTTGGCCATTCCTATTCTCTTTTTGATTTCTGTTTCACTTCTGCCATCATATGTTATTGCATGTCCAAGACAGGAGAGACTTGTTACTAAGTTACTGTTTACCTTTGGCCATCTCCAGAAGCCCCTGCAGCTTCTCCAGATCAGCCTTGGCGGAGAACTTGCTGCTGGTGGATGAGCAAACGTGCTTCTTCACCTGTAGGAAGATCAGGTTAGTACCCTTGTTTGTCTATGTGTCTGTTTGCATAACTGTCTACATGAATGTTTAATCCAGTTGTGTCTGTTTTGTATGCTTGCTTCGTTCTAGGTGTATCTGTTTGTATAACTGTCTATTTGTATGTTTATCCACCTTTTGTGCGTTCGCTCACATGAACTCAAGGGTAGTCCATACATGTGATACTACGTCTAGTGCTCTAGACTAATTTTTGGTGTTGGTTAACCATCCATATTACCGTTGTCCATCGCCATCAAGCGAACCCACTCCAACTTCTGAGTTACTGGGTGTATTTTTAATGACTGTGCCCTGTTGAGCTTGACTCTAGTCCGACTTTGTGAAGACAAATTATGGGTGTAGCATAGGTGGGAGCGCAAAGGCAATTGAAATACAACTACTTTTATTGTTTCTTTACTTATTCAGTCAGTCTTCGGTGGAGATTTGGTCGTAACATAGACGAGCAACATCTCCTGCGGGCGGAATCTCTCTGGTCGCGTGATCCGCACTGAAAACAGTGTCAGGCGAGGAGTCTAACAGTAGTACACGTTTACATAGACCCAGACACTTGCGATTGACAGATGTACACGCTCACACAGGTCCAGACACTTACGACTGACAAATGTACACGCTCATACAGGTCAAGACACTTAGATTGACAGATGTACACGCTCATACAGGTCCAGATACGTACGATTGGCAGATGTACACGCTCATACAGGTCAAGACACTTACGATTGACAGATGTACACGCTCACACAGGTCCAGACACTTACGACTGACAAATGTACACGCTCATACAGGTCCAGACACTTGCGATTGACAGATGTACACGCTCATACAGGTCCAGACACTTACGATTGGCAGATGTACACGCTCATATAGGTCCAGACACTTGCGATTGACAGATGTACACGCTCATACAGGCCCAGACACTTACGACTGACAGATGTACACGCTCATACAGGTCTAGACTCTTACGGGTGACAGATGTACACCTCAAACAGGTCCAGATACTAACGATTGACAGATGTACACGCTCATACAGGTCCAGATACTAACGATTGACAGATGTACACGCTCATACAGGTCCAGACACTTATGATTGACATATGTACACGCTCATACAGGTCCAGACACTTACGATTGACAGATGTACACGCTCCAGACACTTGATTTGAGGCACCCAGCTGAGGAATATGGATGAACGTCTCTAAGTTAAATCCCCAGGATGGGAAGGCCCGGCCGCTACCACCTCCTGTCTTGGAGGTTTAATGCTGAGCCGCCAGCATCTGCAGCCTACCTTGTTCCAGGCGTACTGGTTTATCCTTTCCTCTGGAGTAAACAAGGCAAGGCCGAGAGAGGGATCATGCTGCATGGGCAACACATGTTCTCTGAATCCTTGCCCAAGCATTGTGCGATGGCATTCTAGCTCTAGTTCCAGTCCACATACTTTCGTCCGAAAAGACGGCTAGGTGATACTTACACTTAAGTGCAGTGTTTGAAAATATCGCCTGTCCAAGTTTTGTATTTACCTATTATTTTGCATGAACTTTACAGCGGGTGAATACAAAACTTGGACCAGCAATATTTTCAAACACAGCACAGTCAATAAAAATCCCCTATACTTATAAATTACTTACCCAAGTCAAGGGTGAGAATTGAAAAATATAATCCACCTGACCGGTGTAGGGGTTGAACCCGCTACCCCAACGTCAACACACCGGACGTTTTCTTATCCATTCAACCACGCTGACCTCCTTATGCACTATGCACTTGTTTGTGTGTGTGTTTAAATGTTTTAATGTTGTGTGTCTTTCTGTCTATTTGTATGTTTATGTATTTATATATTAGTCTTGTTTGAATGTTTGCTAAAATGACTGATTCTCGGTTGCCCTGATGCATATATATCTATTTGTTTATTAGTCTGTTTATGTTTTTATTTACGCATATGTTTATTTGTTCGTTTGTATGTGTGTCTGTCTGACTGAATACGTGTTTGTTTGTCTGTATACTTGTGTTTATGTATGTATGTGTGTCTGTCTGACTGAATACATGTTTGTCTGTACACTTGTGTTTATGTATGTGTGTCTGTCTGACTGAATACGTGTTTGTTTGTCTGTATACTTGTGTGTATGTATGTATGTGTGTCTGTCTGACTGAATAAATGTGTGTTTGTCTGTATACTTGTGTTTATGTATGTATGTGTGTCTGTTGACTGAATACGTGTTTATTTGTCAGTATACTTGTGTTTATGTATGTATGTGTGTTCGCGTGTATGTCTTCGTTTGTTTATTTATTTACATAGGTATAATTTCACGTAACTGGAACTTTTCAGTCGTTTCGGAACACATTTAAATCCAAAGAAATAAGCTTATAAATAAACCTGTATACACTGATTGACACCCATGAAAGATATAAGAAAGCAACAGAGCTTCAATGACACACTTCTTATAGTATTTGCCATGTGACCTCCGCCGTCACATAAGTTCACAGCTTTCTGTCTCGCATGCAGTCTATTATTCCCAAATGCAGATATTAATCTGTGTCACAATACCAAGCCACTAAGCACGTTCTCTCTGAGTCATCGAGAGGATGACACCATCAGAAGACCAGTCTATTGGAAAGGAACATGGACGGTGCAACACCTGAACTTCAATAGGTTTGCACTGTTCCATATACACTTGGCCTGACGCAGATCCTTTCTAGTAGTACTGGAACGATTTGCTCCGACGACACACTAACAAAAGAACTGATGACTCTTAATGTGACTCTGCAGTCTTATGGACATTCAGCCAACTTGCTCAAGCGTCACTGACAGCAACGCAAACCAACCCCCTCAGAATCATTCGGTCCCGGGAAGGTAACCCGGTCAACAAATGCCTGAAGAAGTCGGATGTGGCGGCCGAAAGGTGCACATATCGCAGCTCTACTATAAACAGATACAACGCAGTTACGTCTAAAACAACATTCCGGACAAACGCAGAAGAAGAGGATAATCCGGTCTCCATACTTTAAGAATTTCTACAACTGACCTTTCGAGGGGACGATGTAAAGACACGAATACACGGTCGACTTGAAACAGCTGTAAACCAATAATCAGAAATAAAACAACCCCGATACCTACCCCACCTATGAAAGAATAATTTCCTCCATGCACAAAATCTAACTGTATTTATCAATTCTACTAGAGTGCCAAGTAACTTATATAGAGCGAGCGGAACGACAGTTAACAAATCGAGTAATCTAACAGTATGGGTGGAAAAGAAAGTTAATCTGTCTGCATGACCGCCCACGCTTATCAGCAAGGCACATGATGATGGTGATAGATCTCTCTGCAGTGGTCAGGCTATAAAACTCCAAACTCGGCCATCTCTCAACATCTGCTAAACTGCGGCCATAAAGTTAACAAAGAAAAGGCTTTTCGTATGATGCATACAGCGAATAATACATGATTGTTAAAATATACCGATGTGTAAACAATTAAGCTGTTCCAACCAACTTTGTGCAGACAGAAAAACTTTATGATTACCGTCGGGATAGCAAATGTTCCACATTCGAACAATAGCAGTCACTATTTCAGCCAAAGCATAATTAATTTATTCACTTCATGTTATATATAACATTGAAGTGTGCACCTAAGGAGAAGCGGAGAAATATGCCAGACAATAAATCGTGCAACAAATTCTTTGTGGCTTCCGTGATTAAATATAATTCATCACCTTCGTCGCTGCAGCGTACCTACCACGGCCAGGCAAGCCTCAGCTTCTGGATACTGATGAAGGTTGATGCAGCAGGTGATGTACAACAGCAGGATATCCATGGAAGAATCGTGGTTCAAACCCAGAATATCGCCGTAGATCTTATAACTGTAGGAACATGCCAACTTGGCTTGCGACTCGGAATCCTGAGAATATAACAATTAAAACTAAATATGTACTTGAATGGGGTATTTATTTTTGAGCTTAAGGCCAGGTATTAGATACGATTAAGCTACCGAATAACAAGAGACGGTACTACCTTCTTTCTGTTAACGCTGCATGTTGGGCGGCGTTCACCAAACCCGACATCCCCAGATTGTATCAATGGCTTCGGGCGGAGGAGAGCAATTGGGAGGGTACAAACTTACCCCACTGCGAAAAAAATGTAACCTAAAGACTAAATCTCATGGCAGGGCAGACCCTAATCCTTGGTCGGCAACTGGTATAGGATCGAAGTTCCAAGAGGGGGGCAGTTAGAGCATTGGCTTGCAGATCCGTCAGCTTCTGCAGCTGGTCTTGTTCCAGGTGTACTGGTTTCCTCTGGAGTGAACTAGGCAGGCTGAGAGAGGGATAATGCTGCATGAGCAACACATGATTTCTAAATTCAGCCCAGACTTTCGGCTATGATGAGATATAATTCCATGTTACAATCAATCGTCTATCATGACAGCAAGGTTCCAGTCGTATTATGTAGTTGACGAAAATCGCAAGTAGTTAATTCACAAAAAAGAACTGATTACTGACATAGGAAAAAGGAAGGCCATAATTTTTCAGTAAGTTATTAAAGGTGCTGGGGTTTAGGGGCAGTGAACGAATTTCACAATTTCCCGACATACTGACACGAGGATTCGAATATGCTGCAGGCGATTTGAAAGCAGACAGATTTGCTTTGATTTTGATAGTGTAGGTGCTGGGCGTTCAGAAATAAATGGCAAACTACTGAACGTACAAATTGCCTTGCAAATCACAAACAGTAAAAATTGCTGGTATGTATTGCAACGTCCTGAAAAGGGGGAATGCGTCTGACTTATTACAAGGCGAAAACTGAAATACGCCGTGACAAACGGAAAGTTGGGATAGAGGGAAGGCAGATGGAGAACGAGAGAGGCGATGCTGGATATCAAACAATGGACGAACGTCAGCATCAGAAATGAATGGCAGTACGCGAGACAGAAGGCTGTGGACAGACATGATCACCAACGCCACACGGCATGGACTATAAGAAGATTGGCAGTACACGAGACAGAAGGCTGTGGACAGACATGATCACCAACGCCACACGGCATGGACTATAAGAAGATTGGCAGTATGCGAGACAGAAGGCTGTGGATAGACATGATCACCAGCGCCATACGGTATGAACTATAAGAAGATTGGCAGTACACGAGACAGAAGGCTGTGGATAGACATGATCACCAGCGCCATACGGCATGGACTATAAGAAGATTGGCAGTACACGAGACAGAAGGCTGTGGACAGACATGATCACCAACGCCACACGGTATGAACTATAAGAAGATTGGCAGTACATGAGACAGAAGGCTGTGGATAGACATGATCACCAGCGCCATACGGTATGAACTATAAGAAGATTGGAAGTACACGAGACAGAAGTTTGCGGACAGACACGATCACCAACGCTATACGACATGGACTATAAGAGGATTGGAAGTACACGAGACAGAAGGTTGTGGCACACGACACGGACTATCATAAGAAGGCGATACATTTCACAAAGAGGCACGAATGTGTGGCAAAATATGGCTGACGAAGTACACAAAAAAGAAAAAGAAAACAAAACCAGAAAGCTTCGAGACTACCAAACTAGCGTATGTTCCTTCGTTGTTTGTCAATCTCGATCTAGAAGTGGATATCATCGTCTTTTGTCGGTCACATAGTAAGGTGGTAGATGTATGCTAAGACCTGTCCGACAGTAAAAACGTCTACAAATGGGAGACACGAAGTGCGCCGATTGTTAATTAGACAGAAATATCTTCACGGATGAATTTAGAACAGCATGTCACAGTGAAGACTACTGGCCAAATTCTTGCCAGTAATAGACAGAGATCAAACCATGCCAGGTGGAGCGAATGGAAGCAGTGTTCTCCCAGATTTCAAAGGGGATACAGTAATTCTGTTATGAGACAGTCAGAGCGTGTTTCTATCTCATTTTTGGTGTTACTCCGAGCATGCTTGATTGAACAAACGTCATACTAGCAGATTTTCTTTGGTAGCCGTTCATTTGATTTGCTGACATCCGGCCTATCCCAGCAGTCAGTGATTTACACTTCATGGCGCTTATCATACCAATCCTATCTGTAGCTGTATGCGTGTGTGTCCCGCTATGAAGAGGAATAAACTTGGAAACTTAGTGACAACTGCAAAACTGCTGGGTACAGAGGAAGGGAAAACAAAGAGATCAATGCCTTGACGGTTTAGCCACATGACGTAGTCGCAACAAGAACACAAACTCGATTCAAGACTGGTGATCGTGTGAGATGGTGGGCCATAGCCCCTTATGTTTATCGGCACGGCACATGGTGATGATGAATTGGAGAAGCTTTTGCGGCCCTATGTCTAGGACTGCCACCTTTCAATTCCCGAAAATGAGGACATTTAGGTTGATAAATGAGGACATTTGGGATGATAAATGAGAACATTTGTGATGATGAATGAGGACATTTTAATTGATAAATGAGGACATTTGTGTTGATGAATGACATTTGAAT